>JAKOGI010000683.1:0-453654 GCA_029747015.1 Carnegiea gigantea
TTTGAATTTGTGGGGGAAAGTAAGGTGGTTCTTGAGAAAAAGGACGGGAAGGAGTCTTGGAAAAGATGCTCTTTTCCTTAGTCTTCTTTTGTTGATCTACCTTATAGGCTAGAGAACTCAAGTCATCAAGGGATGAATATGGTTGCAATTCGATAATATGAGCAATAGACTCATCAAGTCCAGTTAAGTATCTTATCAAGGTTTGAGAGTCATCTTCTTTCAAGTCGCATTTGAGTAGGAGTTGTTCAAACTCCCGAGTGTTCTCCTCTACACTTTTTGACCCTTGCTTGAGGCGGTGGAGTTTCAGATAATTATCTTGCACATAGTGTGAGGGAAGAAACTTGGCCTTGAGTTTTTCTTTCATTATGGCCCACGTTCTAATTTTCCCTTTCCCATTTCTTGCTCTTTTCGCTCCAAGGTTAGCCCACCAGATTGAAGCATATTTGCGGAGTTTAAAGGCTACGAGTTTTACCTTCTTGTCCTCCGGAATGTCCTCATATTCAAAGATCCTCTCAATGGTGTGCAACCAATCGAGAAATAAGTCTGGGTCAAGTTGGCCTTCAAATTCGGGGATGTCAATTCGGACACCACCAATATTGCTTCCTTGCCTTCGTCTCCTTGGGGCTTCTTCGTTACTAGAGTTGGCACGGGATTGAAGGACTTCTTCTTCCGATTCGACCACCGGTTCATGAGGATGAGAGGGAGTGGGGCTATGAACCCACCTTCGTTTTTCCTCCAAAAGTTGCCCAAGTTGAATTCGAAGATAAGTGACTTGAGCTTCTAACTATTCCACACGTGCTTGGTCGCTTCTTGTGGACTTTGTAGACATGTTGGAGATGCTTTGAAGGAAGAATATGCAGCAGGGGAAGTCGCACGGTCGTGCAAGGGGGCACGGACAGGCCATGCTATGCTTCGACTTGAGGAAATGCAGAAAACGAGGGTGGCACGGTCGTGCTGGTAGGCACGGGGGCACCGTGCTACGTCTCGACTTGAAGATTTCTGAAAAATGAATATGGCACGGCCGTGTGGTATGGCAGGGGGGCACCGTGCGAAATTTCTGGCCTGTGGACACTGGATGTTCACGTTTTTTTTTTTTTTTAACGTATTTGGGTGTGATGTGGGTCACTTTAAAACCTTGGCTCTGATACCAATTGATGTCTGATACCAATTGATGTATATGTGGGTGGTAAGGGAACCAAATCAAACTCAAATAAACCCAAATAAGAATTGAACCAAAGTAAAGAGAAAATGGAAGGTTGATTGAGATGGAATGAAAACAATAACAAAAAGAACAAAGGATAAACAAGCCCTTGCACTTGAGATAGTCCTTCACGGAGCCACTCAAGGACTTGTTCTTGGGCAAATCCTCTCGTCTTCACCAAGGAATCACTCCAATTGGAAAAGAAAAGAGAACCTAGAACACCACTTGAACTTGCCAAAATTCAAGAGATAGAACTAGGGATTTGGAACACTTTTGAGAATCACATTCAAAGGTAATAGTATTTCACTTGGGAAAGCTTACAACTTTGAATTCAAATGCAACTACATAACCCACCTATTTATAGGCTAAACAAAGATAACCAAAAGACTTAAAAACTCCTAGCAATTAAAACTAGAAAATTGAAAAGGCTTGGAAAATGGAAAAGACTCAACATAAAGGGGTGGCGGAGGTTATAAAGAATATTCTAGGCTTCCAATCAGCCGAAAACATCCATCTAGAACACTCCAAGTCGTGCATGATGTCATCCACATGATGTCATGTAACCAAAGTCTCTTCATTTACCCAGCATTTAATCCTTGCAGCAGCCTCCACTTCAAATGAGCATAACTCTCAGCCCACACGTCCAAATCAGGTGATTCTGGGCTTGTTGGAAATCCCTGGAAATCTATTTTCCAGAATGGGCTCATTTGCTCAATTTGGATAAGTAGATCAAAAGGTATGGTCCGAACATTACACCTATATCAGAACTGGACTGGAGCAGGACAACTTCCCTTTGAGTGCTACTTTGCCCAATCAAATGACGTCCAAATTAAATAAAATTGGGCTTATTTTAAAGCTGACATCTTAAGCTTCAAAACCATGTGGCCCTTCAAGTTGTGGGTCCACTTGAGCTAGTCCAAAAAATGAGCACAAAAAAAATTACCTTCCGCAGGGATGAATCGGGCACCAATTCTTCCGGAAGGAATATGAGTTTTATCCAGATTTTCGCCACTTTCTTGACTACTTCATAGTGTCTAAACTCCTTGAACTCATATAATAAGAGAAAATATGAGAGTTCCCATGCACGCTCTTGTTTAGCACTTTTCTTCTTGGAAGTTGACCTTGAATAAAAATGATGCATATGGGAATATGCATCATACTCCCCGGGTGGTTTTGAGTTTGTCCTCAAACTCAAAGGGTTAGCAAGCCTTTTAAGAAAGGGGTCACGCTCACAATATGGGAGCTTTTGGGGAAGGAGGTCGTAGGGCATCACCTCTAGAGAGATATAGAAGAGGGTGAGGGAAGGATGATAAAACGGGTCATACCTGGTGAGGAGAAGAGGAGAAAGTGAGAAATCTTCTTTGGGGGCAAGGGTTTGGGAAGGATGAATGAGGGTTAAGGCTTGTCGGTCCTTTTGTGGCTTGGGGCTTTGGCACGATGGAATAGGGGGCAAGGTGATTTTCTTCTCATCCTTAATAAAGGGGTAGGTGTTGAGGCGCCCATGATGAATTACATGGCGATCAAACATCCATGGTCTACCCAATAACATATGGCTTGCATCCATAGGAAGAATGTCACACAATATCTCATCCTTATAGTGGTCTCCAATAGAAAGAGAAATGAGGCATTGATGAGAAATGTATATACTTTGGCCTTGATTTAGCCATTGGATGCTATAAGGCTTAGGATGGGGTGTAGTCGCAAGTTTGAGCTTGTCCACCATGGTTTTGGATGCAACATTTGTACAACTACCTCCATCGATGATGAGGGTACAAACTTTCCCTTGAATAGTGCCCCTTGTGTGGAAAATCGCCTCTCTTTGCTCCAAGCCTTCTTGAGTAGCAAATCCACTCAATGCTCGCCTAATGACAAGCAACTCACCTTCATCGGTGCCTATGAAAACCTCTTCTTCTTTTTCTTCCAAGCTTTCCTCTTCTTCATGTTCATGCTCCTCAGAAGAAGCTTGGTACTCAGCCAGGGAAACAATCCTCTTGTTAGGACAATCAGATGCAAAATGTCCCATACCTTGACAACGGAAACACCGAACTTGGTCTTTTGGCCGTGAGGGCACTTTTGTGGCAGGTGGAGGGGTGATGGGAGGGACACTTTTGGCGGGTGAGGGGGTTTGAATTTGTGGGGGAAAGTAAGGTGGTTCTTGAGAAAAAGGATGGGAAGGAGTCTTGGAAAAGATGCTCTTTTCCTTAGTCTTCTTTTGTTGCTCTACCTTATAGGCTAGAGAACTCAAGTCATCAAGGGATGAATATGGTTGCAATTCGATAATATGAGCAATAGACTCATCAAGTCCGGTTAAGTATCTTACCATGGTTTGAGAGTAATCTTCTTTCAAGTCGCATTTGAGTAGGAGTTGTTCAAACTCCCGAGTGTACTCCTCTACACTTTTTGACCCTTGCTTGAGGCGGTGGAGTTTCAGATTATTATCTTGCACATAGTGTGAGGGAAGAAACTTGGGCTTGAGTTTTTCGTTCATTTTGGCCCACGTTTTAATTTTCCCTTTCCCATTTCTTGCTCTTTTCGCTCCAAGGTTAGCCCACCAGATTGAAGCATATTTGCGGAGTTTAAAGGCTACGAGTTTTACCTTCTTGTCCTCCGGGATGTCCTCATATTCAAAGATCCTCTCAATGGTGTGAAACCAATCGAGAAATAAGTCCGGGTCAAGTTGGCCTTCAAATTCGGGGATGTCAATTCGGACACCACCAATATTGCTTCCTTGCCTTCGTCTCCTTGGGGCTTCTTCGTCACTAGAATTGGCTCGGGGTTGAAGGACTTCTTCTTCCGATTCGACCACCGGTTCATGAGGATGAGAGGGAGTGGGGCTATGAACCCACCTTCGTTTTTCCTCCAAAAGTTGCCCAGGTTGAGTTCGAAGATAAGTGACTTGAGCTTCTAACTCTTCCACACGTGCTTGGTCGCTTCTTGTGGACTTTGTAGACATGTTGGAGATGCGTTGAAGGAAGAATATGCAGCAGGGAAAGTGGCACGGTCGTGCAAGGGGGCACGGGCAGGCCGTGCTATGGTTCGACTTGAGGAAATGCAGAAAACTAGGGTGGCACGGTCATGCTGGTAGGCACGGGGGCACCGTGCTGCGTCTCGACTTGAAGATTTCTGGAAAAAGAATATGGCACCGTCGTGTGGTATGGCACGGGGGCACCGTGCGAAATTTCTGGGCTGTGGACACTGGATGTTGACGATTTTTTTTTTTTAATGTATTTGGGTGTGATGTGGGTCACTTTAAAACCTTGGCTCTGATACCAATTGATGTATATGTAGGTGGTAAGTGAACCAAATGAAACTCAAATAAACCCAAATAAGAATTGAACCAAAGTAAAGAGAAAATGGAAGGTTGATTGAGGTGGAATGAAAATAATAGCAAAACAGAACAAAGGATAAACAAGACCTTGCACTTGAGATAATCCTTCGCGGAGCCACTCAAGGACTTGATCTTGGGCAAATCCTCTCGTCTTCACCAAGGAATCACTCCAATTGGAAAAGGAAAGAGAACCTAGAACACCACTTGAACTTGCCAAAATTCAAGATATAGAACTAGAGATTTGGAACACTTTTGGGAGTCACACTCAAAGGTAATTGTATTTCACTTGAGAAAGCTTACAACTCTGAATTCAAATGCAACTACATAACCTACCTATTTATAGGCTAAACAAAGATAACCAAAAGACTTAAAAACTCCTAGCAATTAAAACTAGAAAATTGAAAAGGCTTGGAAAATGGAAAAGACTCAACATAAAGGGGTGGGGGAGGTTACAAAGAATATTCTAGGCTTCCAATCAGCTGAAAACATCCATCTAGAACACTCCAAGTCGTGCATGATGTCATCCACATGATGTCATGTAACCAAAGTCTCTTCATTTGCCCAGCATTTAATCCTTGCAGCAGCCTCCACTTCAACTGAGCATAACTCTCAGCACACACGTCCAAATCAGGTGATTCTGGGCTTGTTGGAAAGCCCTGGAAATCTATTTTCCAGAATGGTCTCATTTGCTCAATTTGGATAAGTAGATCAAAAGTTATGGTCCGAACATTACACCTATATCAGAACTAGACTGGAGCAGGACAACTTCCCTTTGAGTGCTACTTTGCCCAATCAAATGACGTCCAAATTAAATAAAATTGGGCTTATTTTAAAGCTGACATCTTAATCTTCAAAACCATGTGGCCCCTCAAGTTGTGGGTCCACTTGAGCTAGTCCAAAAAATGAGCACAAAAAAAATTACCTTCAGCAGGGAAGAATCGGGCACCAATTCTTCCGGAAGAAATATGAGTTTTATCCAGATTTTTGCCACTTGTTTGACTTCTTCATAGTGTCTAAAGTCCTTGAACTCACATAATAAGAGAAAATATGAGAGTTCCCATGCACGCTCTTGTTTGACACTTTTCTTCTTGGAAGTTGACCTTAAATAAAAATGATGCATATGGGAATATGCATCATACTCCCCGGGTGGTTTTGAGTTTGTCCTCAAACTCAAAGGGTTAGCAAGCCTCTCAAGAAAGGGGTCACGCTCACAATATGGGAGCTTTTGGGGAAGGAGGTCACAGGGCATCACCTCTAGAGAGATATAGAAGAGGGTGAGGGGAGGATGATAAAACGGCTCATACCTGGTGAGGAGAAGAGGCGAAAGTGAGAAATCTTCTTTGGGGGCAAGGGTTTGGGATGGATGAATGAGGGTTAAGGCTTGTCGGTCCTTTTGTGGCTTGGGCTTTGGCACGATGAAATAGGGGTCGAGGTGATTTTCTTCTCATCCTTAATAAAGGAGTAGGTGTTAAGGCGCCCATGATGAATTACATGGCGATCAAACATCCATGGTCTACCCCATAATATATGGCTTGCATCCATAGAAAGAATGTCACACAATATCTCATCCTTATAGTGGTCTCCAATAGAAAGAGAAATGAGGCATTGATGAGAAATGTATATACCTTTGCCTTGATTTAGCCATTGGATGCTATAAGGCTTAGGATGGGGTGTAGTCGGAAGTTTGAGCTTGTCCACCATGGTTTTGGATGCAACATTTGTACAACTACCTCCATCGATGATGAGGGTACAAACTTTCCCTTGAATAGTGCACCTTGTGTGGAAAATCGCCTCTCTTTGCTCCAAGCCTTCTTGAGTAGCAAATCCACTCAATGCTCGCCTAATGACAAGCAACTCACCTTTATCGGGGCCTATGATAACTTCTTCTTCTTTTTCTTCCAAGCTTTCCTCTTCTTCATGTTCATGCTCCTCAAAAGAAGCTTGGTACTCAGTCAGGGAAACAATCCTCTTGTTAGGACAATCAGATGCAAAATGTCCCATACCTTGACAACGGAAACACCGAACTTGGTCTTTTGGCCGTGAGGGCACTTTTGTGGGAGGTGGAGGGGTGATGGGAGGGACACTTTTGGCGGGTGAGGGGGTTTGAATTTGTGGGGGAAAGTAAGGTGGTTCTTGAGAAAAAGGACGGGAAGGAGTCTTGGAAAAGATGCTCTTTTCCTTAGTCTTCTTTTGTTGCTCTACCTTATAGGCTAGAGAACTCAAGTCATCAAGGGATGAATATGGTTGCAATTCGACAATATGAGCAATAGACTCATCAAGTCCGGTTAAGTATCTTACCAAGGTTTGAGAGTCATCTTCTTTCAAGTCGCATTTGAGTAGGAGTTGTTCAAACTCCCGAGTGTACTCCTCTACACTTTTTGACCCTTGCTTGAGGCGGTGGAGTTTCAGATAATTATCTTGCACATAGTGGGAGGGAAGAAACTTGGCCTTGAGTTTTTCTTTCATTTTGGCCCACGTTCTAATTTTCTGTTTCCCATTTCTTGCTCTTTTCGCTCCAAGGTTAGCCCACCAGATTGAAGCATATTTGCGGAGTTTAAAGGCTACGAGTTTTACCTTCTTGTCCTCCGGGATGTCCTCATATTCAAAGATCCTCTCAATGGTGTGCAACCAATCGAGAAATAAGTCTGGGTCAAGTTGGCCTTCAAATTCGGGGATGTCAATTCGGACACCACCAATATTGCTTCCTTGCCTTCGTCTCCTTGGGGCTTCTTCGTCACTAGAGTTGGCTCGGGATTGAAGGACTTCTTCTTCCAATTCGACCACCGGTTCATGAGGATGAGAGGGAGTGGGGCTATGAACCCACCTTCGTTTTTCCTCCAAAAGTTGCCCAAGTTGAGTTCGAAGATAAGTGACTTGAGCTTCTAACTCTTCCACACGTGCTTGGTCGCTTCTTATGGACTTTGTAGACATGTTAGAGATGCTTTGAAGGAAGAATATGCAGCAGGGGAAGTGGCACGGTCGTGCAAGGGGGCACGGGCAGGCCGTGCTATGCTTCGACTTAAGGAAATGCAGAAAACTAGGGTGGCACGGTCGTGCTGGTAGGCACGGGGGCACCGTGCTGCGTCTCGACTTGAAGATTTCTGGAAAATGAATATGGCACGGTCGTGTGGTATGGCACGGGGGCACCGTGTGAAATTTCTGGCCTGTGGACACTGGATGTTCACGGTTTTTTTTTTTTTTTTAATGTATTTGGGTGTGATGTGGGTCACTTTAAAACCTTGGCTCTGATACCAATTGATGTATATGTGGGTGGTAAGTGAACCAAATCAAACTCAAATAAACCCAAATAAGAATTGAACCAAAGTAAAGAGAAAATGGAAGGTTGATTGAGGTGGAATGAAAATAATAGCAAAAACAGAACAAAGGATAAACAAGACCTTGCACTTGAGATAATCCTTCGCGGAGCCACTCAAGGACTTGATCTTGGGCAAATCCTCTCGTCTTCACCAAGGAATCACTCCAATTGGAAAAGAAAAGAGAACCTAGAACACCACTTGAACTTGCCAAAATTCAAGATATAGAACTAGGGATTTGGAACACTTTTGAGAATCACACTCAAAAGTAATTGTATTTCACTTGGGAAAGCTTACAACTCTGAATTCAAATGCAACTACATAACCCACCTATTTATAGGCTAAACAAAGATAACCAAAAGACTTAAAACTCCTAGCAATTAAAACTAGAAAATTGAAAAGGCTTGGAAAATGGAAAAGACTCAACATAAAGGGGTGGGGGAGGTTACAAAGAATATTCTAGGCTTCCAATCAGCTGAAGACATCCATCTAGAACACTCCAAGTCGTGCATGATGTCATCCACATGATGTCATGTAACCAAAGTCTCTTCATTTGCCCAGCATTTAATCCTTGCAGCAGCCTCCACTTCAACTGAGCATAACTCTCAGCACACACGTCCAAATCAGGTGATTCTGGGCTTGTTGGAAAGCCCTGGAAATCTATTTTCCAGAATGGGCTCATTTGCTCAATTTGGATAAGTAGATCAAAAGTTATGGTCCGAACATTACACCTATATCAG
Source organism: Carnegiea gigantea (assembly GCA_029747015.1). Lineage (NCBI taxonomy): Eukaryota > Viridiplantae > Streptophyta > Magnoliopsida > Caryophyllales > Cactaceae > Carnegiea > Carnegiea gigantea. The sequence goes on from JAKOGI010000683.1 coordinate 8,584, forward strand.
AACTGGACTGGAGCAGGACAACTTCCCTTTGAGTGCTACTTTGCCCAATCAAATGACGTCCAAATTAAATAAAATTGGGCTTATTTTAAAGCTGACATCTTAAGCTTCAAAACCATGTGGCCCCTCAAGTTGTGGGTCCACTTGAGCTAGTCCAAAAATGAGCACAAAAAAAATTACCTTCCGCAGGGATGAATCGGGCACCAATTCTTCCGGAAGGAATATGAGTTTTATCCAGATTTTCACCACTTGCTTGACTTCTTCATAGTGTCTAAAGTCCTTGAACTCACATAATAAGAGAAAATATGAGAGTTCCCATGCACGCGCTTGTTTGACACTTTTCTTCTTGGAAGTTGACCTTAAATAAAAATGATGCATATGGGAATGTGCATCACATAACCTTGACATTTAAAACAGGTCTTGCCATTATGTTGCTTAGGGGAGTCCCTAATAACTACCTTGCCTTTATCTTTAGCGAAATCTGCCTTGGCTTGTGTTTTAGGTTTAGGGGCAGAATATGCTTTAGGTGTGGGGTTAGAATCGAAGTAGAAGCTTGTAAAGGGCTTTTTGTTCGTCAAATATTTTTCAACATTGACAGCCAGCTTACAAACATCCTCAAAACTCCAGTAGCATTGAAGATTAACCTTTTCAACTGTGCCTTGATCCAGCCCCTTTAAGAATCTCACAATGGCTTGTTCAATTCCTCTTTTATCCCACTCCTGGTCTTTAGTTGTTTAAACACCCTGATGTATTGCTCCACACTCATTCGACCCTGGGTTAGGGAGGACACTCTAACGTAGAGATTGCTATTATAACCATCAAGCCGAAATCTCTTGCTCGTTAACTTCCTCAATTTGGACCAAGTGTTGATCCATGGCTTTCCTTCCTTAGCACATTGTCTTTTGGTATTTTCATACCAAAGGGAAGCATATTTTTTAACCTTTAGGATGGATACTTTAAAGGACCTTTCATCCAAATAGCTGTTAACCTCAAAGAACAACTTAACCGCTTGAATCCATTCTAAGTGTACATTCGGTTCAAGGTCCCCTCAAAACTTAGGGGATTAAGTTTCATATCCCTCAAATCATCTTCATTGTTTCTAATTGCCCTTCTCCTGCTCCTAGTTCATCTTTGGAAGAAGATGAATGATATAAGGTCAGATCATTTCTAGGCTGAACTCTTTCTCTTCTTCTAGTCGCTTTAGTGTCATCCCTGAATCTGGCCAAGATATTAGCTAGACCATGGCAAGTGTTTGGACATCTCTTTGATGGTGAAGTATGGTAGTTCCTCTCCCTTATTCATGAGCTTCCTCAAGGGTCAAACCCCTAGGTACTCTAGTTTGGGAAGGTTTAGCCTCCTCTCTCCCTGCCTTAGACTGAAGTTAGGTTCTAGGCTGTTTGAGTAGTTTAGGTGCTTTTCTAGCTAGGTGTGTGTTTAGGCATTAGGCGGTCCTTTCTAACTACTGGAAATGTGGTTTCAAAACAAGGAGAAATTGCAAAGTTAACGAAATAGCAAGCAAACACACCAAGTTATGCTCTGATACCACTTTGATGCGCGAGCCTTGAAATAACTCGAGCAAGGTAGCCGGTTTGCAATATGGAGTTAGCTTAACTTTGATTCAGTAATAAAATAGAACAAAAATAGGGAGATATGAATTGGATAATGGCCATGCCACCGCCCTGGCTGATTCAGGAATCCACCCTCCAAATCCCAAAGGTTGGGCCAGCAGATTCAGATTAAAGGAATCCATTGTAGTTGACAGCCAACCTAGATTGATTATAGAGAGAATTAAGAGTGATTGAGTTATATCAAAACTAAAGGTTTTCATTCATGAATTTTGCCTTGAACAAGCAAGCTAGCGCGCATATATACGTGTATAAGCTAGAAGGCAAGCAAGCTAGCTCCCAGGCTATGCTAATCCAGATTCAGCAAAAATATTTGGCAAAATAGTTTTAGACGAAGCTAATTACGAACCTAAGTTTGACTAATACAACGTGCTTAGGATGTATTAGGGGCTAATACAAGTTTAATTATCACTAATCAAGCCACTTGCACATGTTGGCGAGAGAAAGAGATGGCTGCAGGTTCTTGCTTTGCTGTTGGCCTATCCGTAAGCAAGTGGCTACCAATTCCATCCTCCAGGTTCAAGTAGCAACAAAAGCAGGTTAGCAGGTGAGCAAACCCTGTTGATTAAGGAAAACCTAAAGAAAACCCAAAATAGTTTATTTTACCTTAACAGGCCCGATTGATCGCTGAAATTAATTAAGGTGAATTTCTAATCTTCACTTTATTTAGAATTGATTTACTACATATCCTATATCACTGGGATGTTTAGTGGCTCTACCAAATAGAAAAATTAGCTCAAAATCAGGTTTTAAGGGAAAATAGCCTAAAACTTGAACCTGGACTAGAAAGGCCTCAAACTATAACAGTTGACAAAATGTAATTGGAACCCCATGAAGAACTGGTCATGATTTTAATTTCTTTTCATGGATTGATGATAGAGATCAAGGCGCCAAGGAATCTATGAAGAAGATGAGGTCTAGAAAGCATGTCCAAGTCCATGAGAGCTCACATAGGCCATGGTAGTGGTAAGGAGCATTTGCACCCAACTGTTATGATCACTGATCACTCAGTTAGTTTCTAGCCCAAGATTGTGACCATGATTAGTATTGATCATGGGTAACTAAGGGTTTTTGAACCCCTCACAGCTTCAGTTTCGTCTATTTTCAATCCAATAAATCAAGTTCCAGCCATTTTGCAGCTCAGAAGGTCGAGCATCCAGAAGCAAAGCTTAGATAGTGCAACCTCGACTGGACAATAGATCAGGCCAGTTTTTGAGGGAAATTTAAAGACCTTCTGGCATGCATCGCTCATGTGTTTTCAGGCCAGCGTAGGATGTCTAAATGTTTATCAAGTGAGCTTCCAAATTCTGGTAATTAGCTTCACCAAAGCGTACTATTAACTAACTAATCTTAAGCACAACACATACCTTAATCCAGTTTACTACACTTAGCAGCGGCATAATGATTAGCTAGGGTGAATGAGTTATAAGTTGCATTTTAACCCACTTTAGGAATGGTTTTGAAGGCCTAAACCAATCCTTAATTACTAAGAAGGTTAACATCTTAGTTGCTTAAGCAGAATGACCCATGGAGTTGTCATTAGCTCACTGGCTTACAGCTCAAATAAGCTTGTGACACCCTAGGCTGTTTGTTCTCCCCTAGACTACTTAGATTAGCATGTGGTACAATTGGTTTGTATAAGAGCAGGTCATATATAAGCCTCTCCCTTTTGTCTTGTACTCAGATTATCACAAACTGCAAATTAAACTTGAGTTTATCCCAATTTTTTCCCCAAAAACCTGGTGGCTATATCTTGAGTTGGCAACTCAAGTAGTGATGCACTAGGTTATTTTAGTTCTTCTTGGTAGTGTTTCTGTATCCTAGAAGCCTTAAAGTGACTTCCCAAGTGAGCTTCAACTGTGGGTTTTCTGTGTCACTTGATAGATCACTTAAACTTCCAACTCTATCTTGATTGTTTATGTGAGCTTGCTTGCATTGGAGTTTTTGGCCCTTGGAATGTGCAAGGTTAGGTACATCACTTGAATCCTTAGGATGTTGGGTATCATCCCAAGTAAAAGTAATGGCCTTATATCAGATTTTAGATTCCACCTATTGTTTTAGGATAGGTAAACTGGACCTTCCTAGTACACACTTACTCTTTTGGACCAATGTAGCAAAATGCCTATGATATAGGCCAAAATTGATTTTCCTCCCTGAAAATAGACTTCATGGGGATTCCAAACAACAAGGAGGTCTTCGAAACTCCCATAATCATGCCATCCAAAACAGTGTTTAATTTTGGTTTAGAGCAAGAGAACAAGGATTGAATATGACTAAGTATAATCTGGTTTCCTTGATCTGCCCGACCTTGGTTGGTACCTTGGACATGGTTTGGATCTTGGAAACTCTCTTATATGTCATGCTTTATATCAACCTTCCCTTTTACAAAAGGATTAAACCTCAAGTTCAAAGGGTCTTTAAAATTATCCACCACATAAGGACTTAAGTCACCAATGTTAATGGTGGCTGAAACAGCCATAGCTGTTGGATGTTGGAGCTCGTATGCATTATCTCCTACCTTTTGAATGATCTTGAATGGCCTATCCCCTCTGGAGATAAGCTAGTTCTTCCTTCTTGATGAGAACCTCTCCTTCCTGAAGTGAAACCATACTGGATCCCATGGACTGAGTTCCAGCTTCTTCCTATGCTTGTTTGCCTTTACTTTATAAGCTACATTGGTCTTCTCCATATGATTCCTTATCTATTCATGCATCTTTTACATCTCCTTTGCTCTCAGGTCAGCCTCGTGGTGTACACTTGACTGACTAGGTAAGGGCAGCAAGTTAATAGGGCTAAGAGTGTTCAGCCCGTACACACACCCAAAGGGAGAATATTTAGCAGCATAGGATGGGGCATTATTATAGGAAAATATAGTGTGGGGTGATTTTAAATCCCAATCCTAAAGCATCTTACTCACCAAACTCCTAAATAAAGCAGTTAGAGTTTGGTTTGTTACCTCTGTCTGGTTATAAGTCTGGGGATGATAGGTTGTATAAATAAGAATTTAGTGCCTAAAATCTTCCATAAACTCCTTCAAAAGTGGGGTAAAAACTTGGGGTCGCTACCAGGTATAATGGACTTAGGCACCCTATGGAGCCCAAATGATCTCTTTGAAGCACAACTCGGTAATGTAGGTAGCATCATCAGTTTTTCAACATGGAATAAAGTATGCCATCATAGAAAACCTATCCACAATAACCATGACTGCATCCTTTCCCCTCTAGGTTCTAGGGAGGGCCACAATGAAATCCATGCCAACAACATCTAGAGGCTTCAAAGTTATAGGCAGTGGGGTGCACAAGCCTTGTTAGAATTAGCTTTTGGCTTTACGGTAAATGTGAAAAGGCAAAATGATTGTATGAACATCACCTCCCATCCTAGACCAATAAAAATGCTCTTTCAAAATGTCAATTGTTTTGTTTAGGCAAAAATGGCCAGTAAGTGCCCCATCGTGAGCGTCTCGAGCCAGTAACTCCTTTAAAGAACACCAGGGATGCAAAGTTTGTTACACCCGAATTGGTAGCCTTTTAGACACTGTAGGGGAAATCCTTTGGAACTTCCTCAATGGGGGGCTAAAAATATAGCTCCTCCTTATAAATAGCTTGGATTGAATGGAACACAAGTACCTTTGCATCTGCGGCAGAAAGTAGAGTATGCCTTCTGTATAAGGCATCGAAAACCACATTCCTTCCCACTCTTATCCTCGCAAATAAAGTTCAATGACTGATTAACTGCACCTATTTTGCATACCTGGGGTTTAGTTTATGCTGACTATTGATGTACTTTAGAGCTTGGTGATCAGAATATAGGACAAAAGGCTTAGCTTTGAGATAATGACCTTAATGAGTCACTCCTCCCATAATAGCATAGATCTCTTTGTCACAGGTGCAACAGTTACTTCTGGACTCATTCATTTGCTCACTGAAGTGGGCAATGGGCCTTCTGGATTGGGTCAGTGCAACTCCTATATCCACTTCACTTGTATCACACTCTAATTCAATTAGATCTTCAAAGTTGGGCAAGGCCGGAACTAGTGCTTGGTAATGTTTCTATTTTATCTCCTCAAAGGCTTTCTGGGCAACCTTAGACCACTCAAGGACTTCTTTCTTTATGCACTCAATAATGGGTGCCATAGCTCAGCTGAAATCTCTATCGAACCTCCTATAAAAAGAGGTTAAACTATGAAAACTTACTTGGATCAATTTGAATGCCTTGGGTTGAAACCATATAACTAACGGAAGGGATTTGTGGAGTTAAAAACTCACACTTCTCTGCCTTGGCTTAGAGTTTCTGTCTTCTTAGAACCTCAAAAACCTACTTAAGATGATCCACATGTTCCCTCTCATTCTGGCTATAACTAAAATATCATCAAAATACACCACTACAAAGTGACCAATGGAACGTTTAAGGACTTCATTCGTCACCCTTATGAACGTATTAGGGGCATTAGAGAAGCGAAGTGGCATGATAAGCCATTCAAACTAGCCTTACATGGTTTTAATGGCTATCTTCCATTCATCACCATCCCTTATTCCATCTGGTGGTATCCACTCCCTATGTCTATGCTTGAAAACACCTTTGAGCCATGCAAGTCATCTAGCATATCATCAAGCCTATAGATATGGTACTTATACTTGATGGTAATATTGTTTATGGCTCGACTATCCACACACATTCTCATAGTTCCAACCTTCTTAGGTACAAGCAAAGTTGGAATAGAACAAGGACTCATGCTTTCCCTTATGTAACATCCAGTAATAAGCTCTTGAACTTGCCTCTCAAGTTCCTTAGTTTCAGTAGGGTTACACCTATAGGCTGGTTTATTTAGCAGGGCAGCATCGAGTAAGTGGTCTGTTTGGTGTTCAACACCTCTATATGGAGGCAATCCTGGGGGAAAATCACTGGGAAACACATCCAAATACTCATGTATAGGGGCTGAGCAAGGGGCTGCAATGGTGTCCCTTCCTTTCCTTATTCCATCACAAGTAATGCGTAAACTAGCTTGAGTTTACTTATAGATCTCTCCACTTGTATTTCACTCCGAAATAAGACTTTCGTACTTGTGTTTCTGTCCCCAATACTAGGTTTAGTGTTCTGGATTTGGCTATGGACTAATGGGGTGAGGGTGTAGCATTAACCCTTGACGTTATAGGTATAGGTGTTGGTTGTTACCACACTTGTCAAACAACCCGGGCCTCCCTAATTGTAAATGCCATGCATCCATCGGTAAAATATCACAAAGGACCTCATCTTTAATGTTATTTATGTTGTATGTGATTAAGGCCTACATGGTTATATGAATCTCATTTTCCATCTTGAGCCATTTCAAAAAGTTGGGCCAAGGGTGGGGCACAGCAGGTAGTTTTAGTTTGTTAATCAAATGAGTTGAGGCAACATTGGTACAACTATCGCCATCAATGATTAAACTATGCACCATCCTTTGAATGGCATACCGCGAGTGAAAGATAAGTTCCCTCTGATTTTCTTCGCTTGGACTCTTCATTGTGCATAAGACCCTCCCAAAAACTCCCTAACCTCAGGGGTTAGGATGGTGTCCTCCTCTTCCTCCTCAGCTTCTTCTTTCCAGGGCTCAATGACAATCTGGTCGATCTCCTCCATCTCCTTGATGGTAAGGGCCCTTCTGTTATGATATTCTACTTGGAAATGAGCATAACCTTGACATTTAAAACACCTCTTCCCATCAAGTTGCTTAGGGTATTCCCTAACAACTCACTTGCCTTATCTTTACCCAAATCTACCTTGGCTTGTGTTACAAGTTTAGGTGCAGAATATGTTTTAGGTAGGGGGTTAGGACAGGAGTAGGAGCTTGCAAAGGGATTTTTGTTTTTGGAATACTTTTAAACCTTAATAGCGTGCTTACAAACATCCTCAAAACCCTAGTAGGGTTAAAGATCAACCTTTTCACTGATGCCTTCATCCAGCCCCTCAAAGAATCTCACAACAGCTTGTTCTGGTTTCTCTTCTATCCCACTCCTGATCTTGAGTTGTTCAAATTCCCTAATGCATTCCTTAGCAGTTGTTTAACCCTGGGTTAGGGAGGACACTCTAAGGTAGAGATCTCTCTTATAACCCTCAGGTAGAAACCATTGTTTAGTAACTCCCTCAATTTGCACCAAGTGTTAATCCGTGGCTTTCCTTCTTTAGCTCGTTGTCTTTTGGTATTTTCATACCAAAGGGAAGCATATTTTTTTAGCTTTGGGATGGCTACTTTAAAGGACTTTCATCAAAATAGCCCTTAACCTCGAAGAACCTCTCAACTGTTTGAATCCATTCTAAGTATACATCCAGATTCAATGTTCCCTCAAAATCTGGAGGATTAAATTTCATATCCCTGAAATCATCTTCGTTATTTCTAATTGGCCTTCTCCTACCCCTAGGTGAGTGTTCATCCCAGCAAGAAGATGAATGATTTGAGGTCAGATTATTTCTAGGCTGAACTCTGTCTCTTCTTCTAGTCCCTCCGGGGTCATCTCTGAATCTAGCCAAAATATTAACTAAACTAGTTTTGAGTGTTTGGACATCTATTTGAAGCTGAAGTATGGACTAAAATTGGGTAATATAGTTTGGGAAGGTTCAACCTCCTCTCTCCTGGCCATGGACTGAAATTAGGTTCTAGGTCTGTTTGAGTAGTTTTGGAGCTTTTGTAGCTGAGTGTGTGTTTGGGCTTGAGGGGGTTCTTTGTAGCTACTGGAAATGTGGTTTCAAACCAGGTCAAGATCGCAAAGTTTAGAAAACAGTAGGCAACCACGCCAAGTGATCCTCTGATACCACTTTGATACATGAGCCTTGAAAGAACTCAAGCAAGGAAGTCAATTTGCAATTTGGACTTGGCTTAGCTTTGATTCAGCAATGGAACAGAAACAAAATAAGGACATATGAAAGGGATAAAGGCCTGGCCACCACCCATGCTAATTCAGGAATGCAGCTACCAAATCTTAAAGGCTAGATACACTTCTAAGTCCTTAAAATGAGAAGAACTAAGAAGTGATCTCAAGTATAGTAAGTAAACCAAGCTACGGTTTACAAACAAGAAAAGAGATAAGAGATAAGAGATAAAATTAAGCCAATTGAACAAGATATCACCACCAAGAGTCTTAGACCTCACCTTTTACATAAAAAAAGATAAGATATCACCACTCAATTGATCATGGAAGACTCTTGAACACCACTCTAGTGGGCTACACCAGAGATAAGCAAGAGAAAGAAACTTAAGGGAGTTTAAAAGTCAACCATTTCTTTCATTCACCCAGTGTCCACAATAATAAAGCCTTCCCACATATGAAGGAAGCTCAAACATTCAGAAACAAAGGGAAAATCAGCCAAACAAATGACCTTAGCAAAAGAAGGGAACCAAAAAGCAAAAGTGGTATAAAATCAAAAAGTAGCCTGCTGTTAATTACTTTTCAGCCCAGGTTCAACTTTTAATAGTCATAACCTTCAAACTTACTTACCTAAATTGGGTCATTCAAAAGCTAGGAGAAATCCCTTATGTCTATTTTTAGGTAATTCCTCTTTTAGCTATAGAGTCCTAGCCATTCGAGAGATATGCCCTGAGAAATGCAAACAAGTCTATTGCTAGACCCATCAGTACCCCTTTTGAACTTTCCTTCCTTTTCACGCCATTACTTTGAATTTGACCTTGATTTATTCTACTATCTTCAAAGTCAACTCAAAAAGGATTCCAACAATTTATTTTTTAGACATCCAAGTGGGTTAAAGGTTAAGGGAAACGGATCCACAAAACCAAGTTGCATTCTGGTCTAACCGGGCAGATTGGACAGTTTGTATTTGAAGGCCGATTTAGATGGCCAGATGAAGTCCTAATTACTTGGAATTTACTTTATTCGAAAGCTAACTTCTTAAACTTTAAGCGCATGGTAAAATATTAGACCTAGGCCATCTAATGGCTGGGTAACCAGAGTTATGAAATTGTTGCTTATACCGAGTTAATCTAGGCAATAGCATTCGTGGCTTTCTAAGAAATTCCTCAGGACTTATAGGACTTATTGGACATCCTTGGACTTTGGTTGCTCATGGACAAGGTCCCCATTAAGATCCTCTATTAGTGCATCATCCTTGAAATGGTTGCTTCCTATTTTCAAGCCTGTTTTTAAAATGGCATTTTGAAGTTTAAGTAAAACTCCATATGCCTTTTACCATGTAATTCAAACAATGCAGAGTAAAAAAGATCTTGCCAAGCTTGGATTTGAAATGAAGCTATCTCAAAGGGATTTGATGAACAAGGTTGATGCAATATTCTAAGAGATGTGCATTAGGCTAGGCCACTAGATTCAAATTAAAGGAAGCCACTCTAGTTAACAACCAACTTGGATTGATTAAAGAGAGACATGAGAGTGTTTGCGGGACAACAAAACTGAAGGTTTTCATTGATGAATTCTACCTTGAAAAAGCATGCTAGTAGGTATATACACATTTTTAAGCTAGAAGGCAAGCAAGCAAGCTCTTAGGCTAAGCTAATCTGGATTTAGCTAAACTATTTTGCAAAACAGCTTTAGAGAAAGCTAACTATGAACCTAAGCTTGACTAATGCAACCTGTTTAGGAGCCATTAGGGGCTAAAACAAGTTTAATTATCACTAATTAATCGACTTGCACATGTTGGTGAGAGAAAAAGGTGGCTGTAGGTGGTTACTTTGCGGTTGGCCTATCCGGAAGCAAGTGGCTATTAGTTCCATCCATCATTGGCTAAGTGGGCTGCCAAAGCTGCAAATCAGGTGATGATGATATTCCTTTATCCCCATCCAAGCACCATAAAAGTAAACCCTAAAAAAGGGCTAAATATTCTGATTTGCTTCTCACCTTTAGTGAACCTCTTTTAAGGGCCTCATACCATAAGTTTAAAGCTTTTAAAGAGTGGATTTTGAATGTTCAAGAGGAACTAGAAGCTCTGTTACCAAGCCACCCCTTAGCCATCTGCGTAATCCACCATGTTAAACACATATTTCCTGAAGAGATACGCCCGAGTTCACCCCCAAGAGAGACATCAAACATAATATTGATATAATTCCAGGTTTTGTCCTTCCTAACAAGCCTGCTTACTGGATGAATCCTAAAGAAACCATTGAGAATAAAATGCAAGTTAAGGAAGTAATGTCCAAAGGGCTACTTCATGAGTGATTAAGCCCCTGTGCCGTACCTACCATATTAGTTCCCAAGAAGGATGATAGCATGCGTACATGTGTTGATGGTAGAGCCATTGACAACATCGCCCTCAAGTACATGTATCCATACCTAGACTTGAGGCTATACTGGATGGATTACATGGCTCTCAAGTTTTCAAAGATTGATCTACAAAGTGGTCACCACCAAATCAAGATAAGAGAAGGAGATGAATGGAAGACCGCGTTTAAGACTAAAGGTGGGTTATTTAAGTAGCTAGTCGTACCACTTGGTCTTTCCAATGCCCCAAGTACTTTATGAGGTCAATGTATCAAGTATTCAGACCTTACACTCGTAAAGTTGTGGTTGTTTACTTCAAAGATATTCTGATTTATGACAAGAATGAGCAAGTGTGTTAAGATCATCTAATTCAGATCATATTAGTGCTTAAATGTGAGAAGCTATTTGCAAACCTCAAGAAATGCACCTTTTTCACTCATGAGGTGACTTTCTTAGGTTATACTGCTACTAGTCATAGAATAAAGGCTTATGAAAGCACGGTAGAGGCCATTCGGACTTGGCATATCCTACATGGCATTCACAATGTATGAAGCTTCCATGGACTTGCATCCTTTTACAGGAGGTCCATAAGGAACTTTAGCACAATAATAGCTCCCATGATAGAGGTGATTAAGGGCACATCATAGAATGAACCCCTAAAGCCCAATCTGCCTTTGAAGAAGTTAAGAAGAGGCTAACTCACGCACCTATGTTTGCCTTACGTTACTTTAAAAAGGTTTTTAAAGTTGAATGTGATGCATCTAAAGTTGGCATAGGTGCGTTCTTACTCTAGAAGGTAAACTATTTGCCATCTTTAGTGGGAAACTATGTGATTTAAGATGAAAGTATTGCATCTATGATAAATAGATTTACGTGATTGTGTGATGCTTAGAATATGGGAGTCATTATCTAGTGGCAAGTGAGTTTATTTTGGATTCTGATCATGAGGCTTTGAACTATATTCAAGCCCAACAGAAGTTAAACTCATATCATGCAAAATGGGTTGAGTCACTCCAGTTCTTTCACTTTACAGCCAAGCACAAATTATGAAAACTCAATCAAGGAGCTGATGCATTATCAAAGAGGTATTTACTCTTACTTTAATTAGATGCTAGTGTTCTTAGGTTTGAGCATCTAAAGTGTTTGCATTCTGATGATGAAGATTTTGGGGAGTTATATTCTGTTCATCAAAAACACCCCAAAGGTGATTTCTTTTTACCAGTAGGATTCTTGTTCAAGGGTATGTGCTTGTGTGTTCCTAAGTGTAGTACTCATGAACTTGTCATTAAAGAAATACATGGAGGGTCATTAGCTAGCCGTTATGGAGAGAACAAGACTATTACAATGCTAAGGGAGCATTAACAGTAGCTAGGAATGGATAAAGACGTGTAAGACATCTTGAGGAGGTGTAGCACTTGTCAAGTTGCTAAAAGCCACTCATCACCTCATGGCCCCTGCACACCTCTACTAGTCCCCACACTCTCATGGGTTGATGTAAGCATGGATTTCATCATTGGCTTGCCTAAAACCCAAAGAAACAAGGATGCAATCTTTGTTATGGTGGATAGGTTCTCTAAGATGGCATATTTCATTCCATGCAATAAAACTAATGATACCACACATATTACAGAATTGTACCAAGAGAAGTGACAACGTTACATGGCATTCGTAGATCCATTGTTTCTGACAGGAATACCAAGTTCCTTAATCAATTTTGGATCACATTGTAGAAGAAATTGAGTACTAAACTGAAGTGTAGCATCACATGCCATCCATAAACCAATGGATAAACTGAGGTTACAAATCGCACCTGAGGAGCACTCCTAAGGGCTTTGATTAAACCTCACGCTAAAGCTTGGATTTAATGCTACCACATGCTGAGTTTGCATATAACAAGGCTCCAAGCAAGGCTACTGGTCTTTTCCAATTCAAAGGGGTCTACAGCATTGGTCCTTTTAGCCCTCTTGATCTTACTCCACCGCGATTAGAGCAAAAGCTAAGTGCGGTTACGGCCAAAATGGTAGAAGAAATTCAAAAGTTTTATGAGTTAGTCAAGGGCACAATTCAAAAGAGAAATGCATCATATCAGGCCCAAGCTAACAAGCATAGGAAGAGGAATGCATTTCCACAAAGAGACCTCGTTTGGATTCACTGAAGGAAGAACACTTTCCTTCAAAACGCAAGAACAAGTTGATGTCAAGCTAAAAGTCCATTTCAGGTTTTAGAAAAGGTGAATGACAATGCTTATAAGGTTGATTTACTAGGGGTCTTTGGTGTATCAGCCACATTCAATGTGGCAGATTTAAGCCCTTGTTTGCAAGATGATTGCTCGGTAGATTTAGGGTCAAAATCTTCTCAACAAGTGGAGGATGATGGTGGTCCATCTAGCCATCTTCATGTTGATACTCAAATCAGTCAAGTAAGCCTACATTCATTGGCTATGGTGCAAAGAATGTCCCATATTTTGTACGACACACAAACAAAAGCATCGGTGTTCAAAATAGTGAGCAAGCCTAATTTTGTGTTCAGGATTTCTCAGGCCTCCTTGAGGTTTAGGTCCAATATTTTTGCACATTCTGGCTCCCCAAGATGTTATCTATCCAGGCTAGTAAAATATTAAAGTTAAACTAGGTGCAAGATGAAGAGCTATGGCCATTTGGCAAATCGTGCTGAATTACGCCCGCTTCTGCCCGTTTCTATTTAGTTGGTGTTTAAAGCCACTAAAAATTGATTTAACTCTGATTTCTTAACAGGGTGGTTTGTACACATCTTGAGGTTTTCCCCTAAGCAAGGAACCCAAGCCTAAATTAATTCAAAGCCAACGAAACCACCTGCCCAAAAATAGGGCAGAAACGGCTTCTTGCACTCGATTGGCTCCTATGTTGGTTATTACTTCTTTTCACCTTTGAATCAAGACTCAATAGCATCAACGGTAGTTAGAAGCAATTGGAAACACAATTATGAATCCTTTTTTGCCTAGTAAGGTGCACTACCAATTGGAATCAAGGGAAGAAAAGCAAGAATGGTTGAATTGCCTTACCGCAAAGTACTTATCCCAACAGCCTTTTTCTCTCTCCTCCATGTGCAGGCAGCCTTCTTAAGGCTAATTGAGGAGCTTAAGGACGAGTTTAGACTTTAACATTTGCTTAGTTAGACTCATTACTTATAATTAGCTTAGTTAAATATGCTTTGTACTTAAATCGAATGTAAGGTAATTTTAAGCATAGTTAGGGGTTTCCTAACCATGAAGAAACCTCTAATCTTTTGCTAGGTAGGAAAGGGACGTGTATACGGTAGGGAAAAGGATCATTTTATAATCAGAATGTTTTAGATTGAATAAGAACTTGAGCTTTGCTCCTTAAACCAAAACTGAATGCTTAACTTACTTATCCTAGCTTATCTTAAGTGAGGTGCTGTTTAAGTGAGTCTTAACTCTTAATTAGGTGGTGTTTATGCATCCTAATTGAATTTAAGGGCCCTAATATCATTCTTGATTATGTTTCTATATCGAAGAAACAAGTTTAGATTCAATCCCTCATAACACATTGCATTAGGATTCACTTAAACCCAAGCTGTGAATTCAATTTGTTTTGGATAGCTTGCATTCCCTTTTAAAGTGTGAGTTAGGTTTGTTTATGTATGCATCAAGAGGAGAACCACACTGAAACAGGGGTTCAAGGGCAAGATGAAACTCAGCTTTGATACCAAATATGATGTATTCCCTCACCAACTAACCCTCATTCAAGAAATGAATGCAAGCAAGCCTGAAAGGGTATGAAAATAGAAGCTAGGATTCAACGGAATTCAGTTATAGTGAACTAGGACAGATTAGTTCTAAATTAAATGTATTGATACAGAAACACCACCATGATTAAGTTTAGGGCACTTAATCCTTCTTATGATAGAGAAACACCACTTAAGGAGTGATTAAGACCCCTTAGAACACCACTGTAGTTAGCCTCAGTAAAGATAACTGATGTATTCTAGCCTCACCAATATTCAAACAACCAAGGAAAGCAAGGAAAAGTAACCTAGATAGAATGTTATGCTCGAACATATTGTAAGCAATCGAACTAGAAGGGGCAAGCAAGTGAGTTTAGCAAGGGATAATCTAAGGAGTTGCCCTTTAACACACTTGGAAAATCTCTTTAGATCAATTAGATTATGGAAATTATTCAATCTCTAATTGAGATGAGGAGACCTTAAGACCTACTTGAGTTGCTAAGCTCAAGATACAACACTAGGATTTGAGAGAGTTTTTGAACTCAAATCTACATTCGTTCAAATCTAATTTACAAAAGGGTTTGAGGCTGGCATTAAAGGTGCTAATTCAGCCTTCTAAACCATGAAAAGTCAGTTAGGGGACTAAAAGGACACTTAGGGAAGAGGGGAGAGCAAATCGGTCACCCATGTACACTAACCTATCTAATCCAGCTTTAGCCATGTCATTAGGACTAATGATTCAACTAAATGAGGTGTCAAGATTACAAAACATCCTAATACATCATGAAAGTCAAATGCAGTAAGAACTACACGTGGAAAGGCAAGAAATAAGACCCATCTCCACGTCTAACTTGCGACCGGGTAAAAGGATGTCTCTTTATCTTTAGGCTGGATAAAAGCAACACAAGGAGGTGCTTTGAGGGAGCTTTGGGCATGTTGCTTTATAAATTTGTATGTCTTCTTTCATGCTGCAAAGTTTCAAAAAGATTGGACTTCGTTTAGCCCACTTAATTTCTCTCCAATTTGGACTATGCTGGTTTACCATGTAGACTGTATATTTAGAATAATCTTCCTGATTGAATCACCAAATGATGTCTAAAATCCTTCCAACTTGTTTTATTTGAAACCTAATGCCTGAAACTTAAGAAGAGTGGGAAAGGCAATGAATCATCTCTTCAACATCTAGCCCAAAAGACTAACAAATCTGGGCCAATTTTCTGATGAGCTGGGCAGTTCACGGTTGGGCTGATTTAGGAAGCTTCTGACCAAGGCATGTACTTCCCTCACCTCTGTGGTACTTGCTGCTTCCTGTGGGCTTAATGGCTGGGTTTCAGAAGGCTTCAAAGTATGGTTCCTATCATACCCCCCAGCTTAATTAGAGTTTCACCTTAAACTCAGAAGTTTTTCATTCTCTCATAATAGGGATTGAGGTCAGCCACATTAAAGGTGGTAGACACCTCATACTTTCCAAGAAGGTCCAATTTGTATGCATTTAGACCATTCTTCTCAAGGAGTTCAAAGAGGCCATTTGACCTCGACATGAGTTTGGATTTGCATTTGCTCGGGAACATTTCCTTCCTCAAATGGATCCATACCAATTCTCCAAGCTGAAAATAAGCCTCCTTCCTATGCTTGTTTGCTTAGTGTTTAGCTTGATCATTGGACTTTTTAATTCTTTCCCTAATTTCAAGGGAGTTTATAGTGGACAAAAGCTGATGCTTCATGATCTAGTTCTGCCAGTTTAGGACCTTGATTAATAATATTTTTGACACATTTTCAACTCCTGAAATGCGCAAATATGAACTGCCAAGTTAGAGCTAAAAATAACCCCTTAAAATTACTGCTGCTGGAACTTGATCTTTTGAACTGCCTGGGAAGAATTAAAGCAGCTTTTTTCATTTAGCAGCTGGTTTAGAAGCTAACAAATAAATTATCCAGGTTACTTTCCAAAAGGGACTGATGCTCCTTGACTTAAAATACTTCACCAATGGCTGTTGGAGCAACTAAGGAATGCACTAAACTTTAGTTAATCTTATTGTTGCTATAATGACTGAGGCTGCCGACTAGACTCAAAATGACTTCTGTTTGCTTGGAAAGGAACTTAGGAAATCCAGCAAAATAATGATCTACCTAGGCAAGCTTTAAGATTGCATTGTTTTCCCTCACAGAATCGATCATTAGGGTGATCAGTGAGCATTAACTTCTTATTCTCTGGCTATTAGTCATGAACTGAGCTTTGACCTACATTATCGCTCCCTCCTTAGAGAGGATTTGCTCTCAAATGCCCATAATTAATCTCGCCCTCTACATAGGAACTTAAGTCTCTTGCATTGAAGGTTATTGAAACAATCATGTCTCAAGGGGTTCTAATTTGTATGTATTGGCTCCCACCTTAGCCAAGACTCTAGAAAGACTATCTCCTCTAGCCATCAGCTTGCTCTTTCTTCTTATAGGGGATCTCTCTGATAAGTGCATAACATATATATCATTCTAAGGCCATTTTGTAGCATTTTTAGGAGAATTGTGTGCTTTAAGTTACCATTTATGCTCCTATTCTTGTTTTATGCTTTGGTGTGGTTGTTTAATGATATTTACATGAATTTGGATCATTTAACCCATCATTAAACCCTCATTTTATTGTATATTGACCTCCCATGGATGCCCCTGAGATTCTATGCCCATAGACCAAGAGAAGAGTAGAAATTTCAGGTTCCAGCCAAGACCACGGTTAGGTCGTGCTGTGTGCCACAAATTGTGGTAAGCTGGCAACTGTGGCCTCTTCGTCGCCCTTCGGCTGTGTGGCTGAAAAGGCTTGAGTTCTTACTTAAAAGCCCATCCCTCAGCAGCAGAAAAGGAAGATCCACCACATAGATAGTTATTCCTACTTATTAAAATTTTACTTTTTGGAGTTAGGATTTTAGTTTTATTTTTGTGCAAGTCAAAAATCTTGAGTGAGAAACTCAGTTTTGTTGGCGGTTTGAAGACTTTGTTGAAGGCTGTCATTGCTAAGCCCTGCCCTCTCAGATCTCAATGAATCGTTTCGTTAGTTACTTATTTTCTTTAATCATGAGTGAGTTGTTTATCATGTCTAGGGATTTGTTTGTTAACGGAAGTGTAGTTGGATCATTTTTATTTCAATAGGACTGTGCTTTCTTTTCGTATTGGTTTGCTTTCATCTTAGTAAGTGATTATCATGTTATGAGCTGACTTGGCCTAATTTGCTTGCACCCTTGAGATAACTGAATGAAGAATAGAAAGGTGAAATTCAATTGTTAGGCTACTTGATAAGACCTAATATAGCGATGACTTGAAAGAGAAATTTGTAAGTTCAGAGGATAAGAAAGTAATCAAAAATATTGAACTTAGATCAGGACAAACTATTTTCAAAGAACGGCTTTGGTTTAGTTTGGGCAATTTGGTTGATTTCGAAAGAACATACTAAATTCTAAATCGTTTGCAATTCGTCGAAATTATCCAATCAGAGAAAAGCATATGTTAATCGTATTGATCCAACACCTTTCTTAACTAAATAAATCCTTAGGCGTTTTTCCTTTATTCAATTTAGAATCAGTTAATTAGAAGTTGCCAAATCCACATCCTCGATTAAGTAATTACTTAACATTTTCTGATAGAAACGACTCGACAGATTACTTTGGTCCCTATAGACGATCTTTTAATCTACACTACGACACCCATGCACTTGTGGCCGTGTCAGGTTTATGGCGTCGTTGCCCAGACCCAATTTGTTAACTATTGAATTAGTCTTACGAAATTAAATGAGTGTTTCATATTTTTTGAAAGCGAAATTTGTAACTTCGGAGGATAAGAGAGTGATCAAAAATATTGAACTTAGATCAGGACAAACTAGTTTCAGAGAACGACTTTGGTTTGGTTTGGGTAATTTGGTCGATTTCGAAAGAACACACTAAATTCTAAATTGTTTGCAATTCCTCGAAATTATCTAATTAAAGAAAAGCACATGTTAATCGTATTGGTCCTACACCTTTCTTAACTAAATAAATCCTTAGGTGTTTTTCCTTGATTGAATTTAGAATCGGTTAATTAGAAGTTGCCAAATCCAAATCCTCGATTAAGTAATTGCTTAATATTTTCTGATAGAAAGGACTCGATAGATTACTTTAGTCCCTAAGGACGATTTTTTAATCTATACTATGACACCCATGCGCTTGTGGACATGTAAAGTTTATAGCGTCGTTGCCTAGAACCAATTTGTTAACTATTGAGTTATTCTTACGAAATTGACTAAGTGTTTCATTTATTTTTTTTCTATTTATTGTTTAATTTGCGTTGGTAGTGTTGGTGATTGTGCTTGGAGGAATCTTCCCTGTTTATGCAAATTTCATTTCCATACAAACCCAATCTCGAGATTGAGAGGACTTTTCATTTAAGGAGGAAGAAGCAAAAGAATGAAGAACAAAGACGTGAGGCTAGAAGAACTTCAACCAATATGGTGGGATGAGGAGGTGACCAAAGAAGGACGTTTAGGGTTTTTGTTACCCCTAGAGTCCAAGGAATCGCCTCAAGCATCAATCTCTTATTTCCATATTGCATCAATCCCTATTTAGAGGCACCCTTTAGAAGACCCGAACTTACACCTCTTGGTCTTTTTAGAGGTGTGAGACATATTGAAGCTTAACGGAGTCTCCACTGATGCCATCCGACTATGGTTATTTTCATTTTCAGTGAGGGATAAGGTAAGAGCATGGCCGCATTCTTTGCCTTCGAGATATATCACCACATGGGATGAGCTTACTAGAGCTCTCCTCGCCAAATTCTTCCCACCGAGCAAAACGGTAAGTTTGACGAATCAAATCACCAACTTCACTCAAAGGGATAATGAGATGCTCTATGAGGCTTGGGAGCAGTTTAAGGATTTGCTGCGATTATGCCCTCATCATGGTCTTCAACGATGGATGATTGTTTAAGCTTTCTATAATGGTGTGACCCAACATGTATGATCCACTATTGATGCAACGACAAGAGGAACTTTGATGAATAAAACTGCAAACGAGGCCTGTAATTTGATTGAGGAGATGGCACTCAACAATTTTCAATGGTCCACCGAACGAGGCCAATCTAAGGGGGTTAGAGGTAAGCTTGAAGTTGATACACTTGCTTTTCTTTCTGCTAAAGTTGATGCTATGACTCCAAGGTTGGACTGTATAAATGTTAATGCTGTGAATTCGGGTGCCCCTCCTGCATGTGAATATGTGGTTCTACTAAACATGTAACTTTTAATTTCAAGTTAGGATTCCTTTCTCCCAAGATTCTAGTGAAGTCAATTACGTCCAAAACTTCGAGCTGAGACCAGCCAATGACCCTTACTCTCGTACCTACAATCCGAGTTGAAGGAATCATCTGAATTTCTCATATAGATCTAATCTAAACCCTCCGAATATGGCCCCAATGAATGCTAGGACACCCCCAGTTTTCAAAGACTTCCTTTCACTCCACAAGTACCCCAAAAGTCCAATATAGAGGCTATGATGGAAAGTATGCTTATGGTACAACAAAAACAGGATGAGTATTTTATTAAGCAATAAGCCTCCAAGGTCGATGTACTTATAACTCACAAAAAGATGTTGTTTGCCATTGCCCGACAAGCTAGCTTTTCATCTACACCCCTAGACAGACTTCCTAGTAACCCCAAGCCTAACCCTATGGAGGAATGCAATGCTATGATTTTGAGAGGTGTGAAACAATTAGAGGGACCTAAGGGGGTTACCAATGATGAGTCTTTGCACAATAAGAATGAACATGTTGAAAATGTTGAGAAAGAGGTGTCTACACCCTCTAAGGGGGTGATTGATGAAGTTATGCATTAGTCTAACGAGGTTCCTAAGGACCCTAAGATCACTTCCCTAAAACCATACGCCCCACCTTTACCATTTCGTCAAAGGATGGCTAAAGCAAAACTTGATTTGTAGTTTGCGAAGTTTTTAGAATTCCTTAAGAAACTCTACATAAACATTCCATTCACTGATGCTTTGACTCGAATGCCTTCATATGCTAAATTTTTGAAAGAAATTCAGTCTAATAAACGGAAGCTAGAAGAGCATAAGACTGTAGCTTTCACTGAAGGGTGTAGTGCAGCAATCCAAAACAAGCTTCCTGCTAAGCTAAAGGATCCCGGTAGCATTTTAATTCCCTACCTGATAGGGAATGTAGCTATAGACCGTGCTTTGTGTGATTTAGGGTCAAGTGTGAGCTTGATACCCCTTTTTATGTGTGAAAAATTGGAACTAGGAGAGATGAGACCGACAACTATCTCCTTACAATTGGCGGACTATTATATGACATACCCTGTTGGTGTTTTAGAGGATGTTCCAATAAAAGTATGAGATTTGTATGTGCTGATAGACATTGTGATTTTCGAAATGGAAGAGGATATGCGCATCCCCATCATTCTTGGGAGGCCATTCTAGGTGCCGTACTGAACACCAAAGAAGGTTAAACCCTAGTGCATAAGAGGTGGTCAAAAAGGAAATTTTGAAATTACTTAAGGCCGATGTTATCTACCCAATCTCTGATAGTATGTGGATAAGCCCGGTCCATGTTGTACCTAAGAAAGGGGGAATGACCGTTGTCAAAAATGAAAATAATAAGCGAATTCTCGCTAGGATTGTTATGGGATGGCGTATGTGCGTTGGTTGTTTCCCCTTCCCTTCATTGACCAAATTCTTGAAAGGTTGGCTAAGAACACATATTTTTGCCACCTAGATGGATATTCGGGTTTCTTTTAAATACCTATCCATTGTAATGACCAAGAAAAGACTACTTTTACTTGTCCTTATGCTACATATCCTTATAGAAGGATGCCATTTTGGTTATGTAATGCCCCTGCTACATTTCAACGTTATATGATGGTTATTTTCTCTGATTTTATTAAGGATATAATGGAAGTTTTTATAGATGATTTTTCTGTGTATGGTGTAACCTACGACCATTGCTTGAATAACTTATCCAAGGTCTTGCAAAGATGCGAAGATGTGAATTTGGTCTTGAATTGGGAGAAGTGCTATTTTGTATTGCAAGAGGGGGTTATCCTCGGTCATGTTGTCTCTAACAAAGGCATTGAAATTGATAAAGCAAAGGTGGAGGTGATTGAAAAATTGCCGTCACCAACTTCTGTAAGGGGTGTGAGGAGTTTTCTTTGACATGGTTTTGATCGATGGTTCATAAAGGATTTTTCCAAAATTGCAAAACCCCTCACTTGATTGCTTATCAAGGATGTGCCTTTTGAGTTTAATGAAGAACGTCTGAGCGCTTTTCACAGGTTAAAGAGGCATTAATCACGGCTCAAGTAATGCAAGCTTCGGATTAGCAGCTACCATTTGAAGTGATATGTGATGGAAGTGACTATGCAGTGAGCGCCGTTCATGGCTAATGAAAGGACAATAATCCATATGCCATACAATATGCAAGCTTTACTCTTGATAGGGCTCAAGTGAACTATGCCGTGATGGAGAAGAAATTCTTGGCGGTTGTCCTTGTCTTACAAAAATTTCGATCTTACTTGATCAATTCCAAGGTCATTATCTTTACTGATCATGCCGCTTTGGAACACTTAGTGAAGAAATTCAACTCCAAACCCCTACCCATCCGATGGGTCCTTCTTCTTCAAGAGTTTGATTTGTAAATCAAAGACAAGCCCGGGTTGGTAAATGTGGTTGTCGATCATTTATCTCGCTCAGGCCTCGAGGCTACTCCTAGTGAAGAGCTCCCCATTGATGACTTCTTCCCCAATGAGCAACTCTTCACCATTTCCCACCAATCTACCCCATGTTATGCTAATTTAGTCAACTTCAAAGTGTGCGGAGTGTTGCCTCCAAGATTGTCACACCAACAAAGAAAGAAATTCTTTTTCGATGCTAAATCCTATGTGTGGGAGAAGCCTTTTCTCCATAAGCTGTGCGGAGATAGGATCTATAGAAGACGCTTATCTGAAGGTGAGGTCCATAGTGTCTTGCACCATTGCCATTCTTCAACCCATGGCGGACACTTTGGACCAAATAAGACGGTTGCGATAGTACTCCAAGCAGGCTTTTATTGGCCCACGCTTTTCAAGGGTACAAGAAAATTTGTCATGACTTGTGATAGATGTCAGAGAACGAGGAACATTACTAAGATGCATGAGATGCCTCATGGTGGCATACTTGAGATAGAGTTGTTTGATGTATGGGGGATTGAATTCATGGGTCCTTTTCTTCCTTCCCCTAATAACCTTTGCATCCTTAAGGCGGTTGACTATGTTTCTAAGTGGGCGGAAGCCATTGTCACCCCGACAAACGATTCCAAGGTTTTCGTTAAGTCCTGCAAGAAGAATATTTTCATAAGGTTTGGCACGCTAAGAGCTCTTCCAAGTGACAATGGAACACACTTTTGCAATAAGCCTCTTGAGTCACTATTGAAAAAATATGCAGTGTTTCATGAGGTTGCTACGTCTTACTATCCCTAAACAAGTGGGCAAGTGGAGTTGTTGAACCGAGAGTTGAAGAGTATATTGGAGAAAACGGTGGATCAGTCATGCTAAGATTGGTCACTCAAGCTTGATGATGCTCTTTGTGCTTATCACACCGCCTATAAGACTCCTCCAGACACCACTCCATGCCTGTTGGTGTTTGGGAAGTCTTGCCACGTACCGATAGAGATGGAACATAAGGCAGATTGTGCTATAAAGACATAAATTTTGATCCTAAAGTAGCTGGGGAACGAAGATTCTTGCAATTGAATGAGCCAGATGAAGTAAAGTTCGAGGCCTATGAAAGTTTACGCATCTACAAGGAGCGAACTAAGAGATGGTATGACAACACATCATGAAGAAGAGATTCGAAAAAGGTGACATGGTCCTATTGTTCAACTCGAGATTCAGATTAGTTCCGAGCAAGCTGAAATCTCGGTGGTCGGGACCATTTCAGGTCACCAAAGTTCAGCCTAATGGAGCAGTTGAAGTGTGGAGTGAGTCTATCGATGCGTTCACAGTCAATGGACAACGGCTAAAACCCTATCTTGTAGGACAACTATTGAGAAGACTACTGTCCATACAGTCACAGGTCCAAGCCAAGCATAGAAGTATGGTCAAGCTCTTTATCTTAAAAGACCGCTTCTTGGGAGGCAACCCAAGCCCTTTTTTTTAGCTTTGATTTTCATTACTTTTTGTAGTTTTTCATAGCATAAAAAAAAGAGAAGAAAAACCAGAAATAAAAAAAGCACACAAAAGAAAAGAAAGAGAAGAACAAATAAAAAAACAAGAAAAGAAATGTTTGGCACCATAGCCAAGCAGCCCAGCAATACAGCGTGGGGTGCCAAACCGGGAAAACAAAAAATTTGGTCCCCAGCTAGCACCACGGTCAGCCCGTGGTGAGCTGCTATCGACCACGGTCAAGGGTTTTGTTCGCACCGAGCATCTAACTTTCCCCAATCTTCATCTTCTTCTTCGACACTCTCTCTATCTCTCTCTCTCTCTCTACCTCCTTAGGATTCATCCTATATGTTGGCTTGATTGGAAGGATAGAACCAGGAATAAGGTTAGTGTGGTGCTGGATATCTCACTTGGGAGGTAAACCCATAGGGATCTCCTCTGGAAGTAAGTGATGCATATTTCCATATGCATCATTTTTATTCAAGACCAATTTCAAAGAAGAAAAGGGTCAAAGAAGATCATGCTTGGAAGTGTGCTTATTTGGTCTTATTAAGTGAGTTCAAAGACTCACGACACTATGAAGAGGTCAAAAAGAGGTTAAGCTTTGCTAGAAATTTGGCGCTGAATTCATCCCTGCGGAACCCGATTTTTTGTGACCACTTTTGGACAAGCTCAAGTGGACCCACAACTTGAGGGCCCATGTGCTTTTGAAGTTTAAGATTTCAGCTTTCAAATAAGCCCAAGTTTGTTTAATTTGGACATCATTTGATTGGGCAAAATATCACTCAAAGATACGTTATGCTAATCCAGTCCAGTCTGAGATAGGTGCATTGTTTGGGCCATAACTTTCAAACCGCTTATCCAAATTGAGCAAATGAGCCCATTCTGGAAAATAGACTTCCAGGGCTTTCTAACAAGCCCAAGAACGCGTGATTTGGCCGAGTATTCTGGAAGTTATGCTCTGTTGAAGTTGAGGCAGTTGCAAGGATTAATGCTGGGAATATGAAGAGTCTTAGGTTACATATATTTGTGTGGCTGATATTGTGCACGTTTTAGATGCTTCTAGATTGATGTAATCAGCTGCAAAAATCCTAGAATATTCCTTGTAACCTCCCCCACCCCCTTTTATGATGTGTCTTTTCATTTTTCTTAGACTTTTCATTAGCTAGTTTTAATTGTTAGGAGTTATTTGAGTCTTTTGATTGTCTTTTGCTGAGTCTATAAAAGGGGAGGGGCATGTGAAGCTAATCATTCAGCATTGTAAGAGATTTCCAAAGTAATACAAGCACCTTTGAGAGTGATTCTCATTTGTGTCTCAAAATTCCTAGTTCTATATCTTGAATTTGGCTCATTCAAGTGGTGTTCTAGGTTCTCTTCCTTTTCCAATTGGAGTGATTCCTTGGTTAAGACAAGAGAATTAGCCCAAGGTCAAGTCATTGAGTGGCTCCGTGAAGGATTATCTCAATTACAAGATCTTGTTCTATCCCTTTTTCTTGTGTAGTGAAGTTCTTCATCCATCTCATCCATCATTTCATTTCTTTGGCTTGTTTATTTGAGTTGGAGTTTGATTTGGTTCACTTGCCACCCACATATACATCAATTGGTATCAGAGCCAAGGCTTTTAAGTGACCCACATCATACCCAAACGCATCCCAAAAAGCCAAAATACCAAAAAAAAAAAAAAGAGGCACAAACGAAGTCTTGAAGACCAGAGAAGCAACACGGTGCCACCGTGCCACCCAGCACGACCGTGCCACTATACTTTTTTGCATTTCCTCAAGTCGAAGCATAGCACGGCCTGCCCGTGCCCCCTTGCACGACCGTGCCCTCCCTCCTCTTCTCCAAAACGGCCTTTTTCTAGCCTAAACACATAACCCACAAAGAACCCTTAAGCATTCATCCATCATGATTTCTCTTGGGAACTTGAGAAAAGAGATTGCTTTGATTGAAAAGGAGATGGTCATCCTTGAAACTCCAAAGTTTCGTGGCCAAAAAGAAGATTTCCCTTACTGGATTTCCAAAGTGGATCAAGTCTTCACTCGCTACAATATTGACGAGCAAGAGAAGTTTAAGGTTGTTATCAAGAAGCTCCGAGGCCATGCGCTTGAATGGTGGGAAAAGTACAAGTATAAGAGGAAGAAGAGAGGAAAAAGTAAGATCACAACATGGGTTAAGTTAAGAGGTAAATTAATGGATACTTTCACTCCAACCTCTTACTTACACAAGCATCCATTTGTTTCCTTTGAGGTAAACGGCTTTAATTCCTCTTCTAAAAACCTTCATTTCAACAAGGGAACTCCAATGAGTGCTTGTAACTCTAGCTCTACTTCCTTCTTTTATTTGGAGAAACTTAACTCCAACAAAGATGAAGAGATCCTTGGAGAAAAAGCTTCAAGCCTAGTTGACCTACCTCTTGTTTTTGGTGACTGTGGTGATGAAGAAACCTTTGAACTTGAGGCCCAAAAATCCGAGTTGAAGCAAGAAGAGATTGTGCAAGAAATTGAGCAATCCTTCACCCAAGAAGGGTGCCAAGAAGATAATGAGGTGAATTTGAGCATAACCCCAAGAATTGAAGAGCATGTAGTTAAAGACCTTGAAGTGATGAAGCCATGTAGGGTTGCTGAAGAGTTTGAACAACTCTTGATTCAAGAAGTACGCCCTACCGAACTCCAAGCACCCGAGTTGGAGGCATGTGGGGTTATTGAAGAAGTTGAGCAACTCTTGACCCAAGAAGAATTCACCTTAACCCCCATTCAACCTTCCCAACCCCCCAAGCCACAAAAGGACCGACAAGCCTTAACCCTCATTCATCCTTCCCAAACCCTTGCCCCCAAAGAAGATTTCCCACTTCCGCCTCTTCTCCTCACCAGATATGACCCGTTTTATCATCCTCCCCTCCCCCTCTTCTATATCTCTCTAGAGGTGATGCCCTTTGACCACTTCCTACAACAGCTCCCATTTCATAAGCATGCCTCCCTTCATGAGAAGCTTGCCAACCCTTTGAGTTTGAGGACAAACTCAAAACAACCCGGGGAGTATGATGCATATTTCCATATGCATCATTTTTATTCAAGACCAATTTCAAAGAAGAAAAGGGTCAAAGAAGATCATGCTTGGAAGTGTGCTTATTTGGTCTTATTAAGTGAGTTCAAAGACTCACGACACTATGAAGAGGTCAAAAAGAGGTTAAGCTTTGCTAGAAATTTGGCGCTGAATTCATCCCTGCGGAACCCGATTTTTTGTGACCACTTTTGGACAAGCTCAAGTGGACCCACAACTTGAGGCTCCACATGGTTTTGAAGTTTAAGATTTCAGCTTTCAAATAAGCCCAAGTTTGTTTAATTTGGACATCATTTGGTTGGGCAAAATATCACTCAAAGATACGTTATGCTGATCCAGTCCAGT
Organism: Carnegiea gigantea; assembly: GCA_029747015.1. NCBI lineage: Eukaryota > Viridiplantae > Streptophyta > Magnoliopsida > Caryophyllales > Cactaceae > Carnegiea > Carnegiea gigantea. The sequence goes on from JAKOGI010000683.1 coordinate 35,697, forward strand.
CTGAGATAGGTGCATTGTTTGGGCCATAACTTTCAAACCGCTTATCCAAATTGAGCAAATGAGCCCATTCTGGAAAATAGACTTCCAGGGCTTTCTAACAAGCCCAAGAACGCATGATTTGGCCGAGTATTCTGGAAGTTATGCTCTGTTGAAGTTGAGGCAGTTGCAAGGATTAATGCTGGGAATATGAAGAGTCTTAGGTTACATATATTTGTGTGGCTGATATTGTGCACGTTTTAGATGCTTCTAGATTGATGTAATCAGCTGCAAAAATCCTAGAATATTCCTTGTAACCTCCCCCACCCCTTTTATGATGAGTCTTTTCATTTTTCTTAGACTTTTCATTAGCTAGTTTTAATTGTTAGGAGTTATTTGAGTCTTTTGATTGTCTTTTGCTGAGTCTATAAAAGGGGAGGGGCATGTGAAGCTAATCATTCAGCATTGTAAGAGATTTCCAAAGTAATACAAGCACCTTTGAGAGTGATTCTCATTTGTGTCTCAAAATTCCTAGTTCTATATCTTGAATTTGGCTCATTCAAGTGGTGTTCTAGGTTCTCTTCCTTTTCCAATTGGAGTGATTCCTTGGTTAAGACAAGAGAATTAGCCCAAGGTCAAGTCATTGAGTGGCTCCGTGAAGGATTATCTCAATTACAAGATCTTGTTCTATCCCTTTTTCTTGTGTAGTGAAGTGCTTCATCCATCTCATCCATCTTTCATTTCTCTTCCCAATTTGGCTTATTTTGAGTTAGAGTTTGATTTGGTTCACTTGCCACCCACATATACATCAGTAAGTGACTGAAATAAGTGACTAGGGAAATGGCTATGGGGTGGCTTGGCAAAGGAGTTTCTCGTTCCTCTAGAATATTTAAAATCCACTCCTTTAAAAGCTTTAAACTCATGATATGAGGCCTTTAAAAGTGGCTCACTAAAAGTGTGAAGCAAATCAGAATGTTCAGGTTTCTTTTGGGGCTTGTTTTTGTGGAGCTCAGATGGGGATAAAGGAACCAAGGTAATTTTGTTTGCTCCTTTGGAAAAGGACTATGTATTCAAGAATCCATTGTGCATTACCTACCTATCATACAACAGCGCCTACCTAGTAAGGTATGGCATCGATCCATGGGGATAACATCAGGCCATAACTCATCTTAGTAGTTCTTTCCAACGGAAAGAGAAATGAGGCACCTGGACCTAACTTGTAACCCCTTGCTTTGATTTAACTATTGGATCTTATATGGATGGGGGTGGGTCGTGGCTTGCAAGCCTAGTTTCTAAATCATGCTAACAGAAACTAGATTGGCACAACTCCCTCCATCTGTAATAAAAGAACAAACTCTCTCTTGAACCGTACACCGGTATGGAATATGTATTCCTTTTACTCGTCTTTGGCACCAGCCACTCAAAACTCTACTCAAAACTAACATCTCACCCTCATCTGCCTCCTCCTCTGCATCCTCGAGGGTTTCCTCAAGATTACCCTCAACTTCCTCCTCATTTTCCTCCTCAATCTCTTGCTCTTTCATGGCTTTCCATTCGGCTAGTGTCATCACTTTTCGGTTATGGCAGCCTGTGGCAATGTGCCCAAGCCCTTGACATTTAAAGCACCTTCTTGTGCTCAAACGGTTAGGATTGGGTCTATTTGGAGGTCGCTGACTCTTTTGCAGAGTTCGGGTTATTTGTCGACTAGAAGGGGAAAGATTTGTAGGCTTAGGAAATGGGTTAGGGCTTCCCTTATTAAAGGGTGGGCTCCGCGGTGGATGTTTTATAAACTTACATTGAAAGGGCTGTCTTGTCTTCCTTTGCTACTCAACCTTATGAGCAAGGACACATACCTCAATGAAGGTAGTAAACTATTGTAATTCAACTATGTTAGCATACTTAGGCTCAAGTCCTCCCAAGTCTATAACTATGGTTTGTTCCTCAAGTTCCTAGATATCACATTTGATCATGAGTTTCTGAAACTCATGTGCATAATCCATAACATTTAGGTTACCTTGTGTAAGGTTATGAAGCTGGGAATAGCCATCTTGAACATGGGTGGAAGGAAGGAACTGTGACTTAAGCATTACCTTCATCTTCTCCTATGTTCTGATCTTGCTTTTCCTATCCTCACCCTTTTAGCACATAGGTTGGTCAACTGTAGGGAGGCGTACTTCCTCAGCATCAGGACCACCAGCTTGACTTTCTTATCCTCATGAACATCCTTGTACCGAAGGATTCCCTCTACCATACATCCACTCAAGAAACTCATTTGGATTTAATTTGCCCTTAAATTCTAAAATCTCAACTCTAAAGTCATTAGAGTTGGCTAGAAATCTTAGTTTAATCCTTACTCTCCTTACTGGTTCATCCTCACTACATGAACTTAAAGAATTACTTTCTTCTTATTGCCCTCTATGACCTAACCGAGTAGGTTCTTCATACACCTTTTACTTCTATTATATAATGGTACAAGTTGTTTCCTCATGTACTCATTTTGAGTCTCAAGTTCTATGATTAGAAATGAAAATGGCTTGATTGTTCTTTAAAATAGCATCAAGTTCCCCTTCTCGGCTCATGCTAGCGCTGATGGTGTAATCTGCTAGTTTGGAATAGAATGGAGGTTTGTGTGTAGAATGCATTTTGGAATGATTCTGGAAGTTTGGGGGTGAATGCCAGGTCAAGAAGGAACTTCGCTTTGATACCAAAGTTGATGGACATGCCAAGGAACTAAACTCACACTCAAGGAAGAATACAAGCTAAGCTAGAATAATCTGATTTCTAAGCTTAAGTTCAATGGAATCCGAATGGGATGAACTAATGTAGATAGAACTAAACCTGGTTCTTGGATGCAGAAATCAGCACCAAGATCAAGATTAGGGCCCCTAAACTTGATTAAGATATAGAAACATCACTTAAATAAGTTTAGGACTTCACTTGAACACCACCTTACGCGGCCTAAGTAAGGTAAGCAAGCTAAGTATTTCAGTTTGCAAAGAAGCAATGCTCTCTTTTCTCATTCAAAGGGTAAGCAAAATCTAATTACAAAAGTGACTCCCTAAGGCCTCATACACAAGCAAGCAAGCTAGTCAAGCAAAGGAAAGGAGGTTTCTTCAAGATTAGGAAGCCTCCTAAACTAGCTTAAACTTGGCATAGCTTAATCTCCTAAATCAACAAAGTATAAGCTAGCTTAATCATGCTAATTACAACCATTAAGTCTAGTTAACCTTTATATTTAAGCCTAAACTCAATACTAAGCATGCAATTAAGTAGGGAAGCAGTTGCCTTCATGTGGAAGAAAGAGAAAAGTGACTAGTTGCTTTCTGCTTTGCGGCTAGCCAATTAGAATGTTTCTGCCTTTTCCTCCTTGTTCTCCATTGGTTCTTCATTTGGCTGACTTGAAAGGCTCATGATTGCGTCCAAGCTTCCTTTAACTACCTAATGATGCTGCTTAGAAATGATTGGATGGCTAGAAGATTAGCAACCACCAAATGCACCATCGACTTCAACCCGGCAGTTTGTAAGCAGTTTTGGGGTGCCACATATCTCATGCAAAAAGTGAGCATGATTTGGATTTCCTTACACGAAGGGAAGCCTTAAGGTGTATTCAACCTCCCACAACTGGAACTTTTGGTTTATGACTTCATTTCCTGCCCAAAAACCCTAACTCACACAGACAGGTCAGAATTAGGCTACAACCAGCACGGTTTGCCAAAAATACTAGGTTCTTCAATTTGCACTTGACTTAGCTTCATTTTCATGGTTCGAACAGGTAGATAACATCTTGCAGAACCATGATAACAAAAATTAAGGACTTAAATCTCAAGGAGGCCTAAGTAATCACGAACACAATACCGGTCTTAAAATATGGCATGAACCTGTATGGTTCTGTTTGTGTCGTTTGGAAAATGCGAGCGATCCTTTAGACTTCGGACATTGAACTTGAACTCCCTGGACTTGTTTGAGCATCGTCATTGACTTGGCTAGGTACGACTTAATCAATTTGCCTCTTGGACAAGTAACTCCCTTAAAGAACATTTAGGGATGCAAAGCTTGTTATACCTAAATCGATAGCCTTGCTAGACAGTGTAGGGGCTATCCTTTGGAACTTTCTCAATGAGGGGCTAAAATCTAGATCCTCCTTGTAAATAGCTTAGATTGAATGGAACCTATGTACCTCTGCTTCTAGGATAGAAAGTAGAGTATACCTTCTGGACATAGTATCTACAACCATATTCTTCTTCCCACTCTTGTGCTTGCAAGTAAAGTTGAATGTTGAGAGGAACTCCACCTATTTTGCATGGCTGGGGTGCAGTTTATGGTAACCATTGATGTATTTGAGAGCTTGGCGATCATAATGTAGTTTTAGTTTGTCAATCAAATGAGTGGAGGCAACATTTATATAACTACCCCCATCAATGATTAATATATGTACTTTCTCTTGAATGGCGCTCCCGGAGTAAAAGATAAGCTCCCTCTAGTTTTCTTCCCTTGGATTCTCCATGGTGTGTAATGCCCTCTCGAGGAGCAAAAACTCCCTAACTTCTGGAGTTAGGACGGCGCCCTCCTCTTCCTCCTCAGCTTCTTCTTCATAGGACTCAATGACAATCTGGTCGATCTTATCAATCTCCTTTTAGATAGCTTGGATGTAATAGAACCCAGGTACCTTTGCTTCTAGGACATGAAGTAGAGTATACCTTCTGGATAGGGCATCTGCAAACACATTCTCCTTCCCACTCTTGTGCTTGCAAGTAAAGTTCAACGATTGGAGGAATTTCACCCATTTGCATGCCTGGGGTACAATTTATGCTGACCATTGATGTACTTGATAGCTTGCTAATTAGAATAGAGGACAAAAGGCCTGGCTTTGAGATAATGACCCCAATGAGTCAATGTCCTTACAATACCGTAGAACTCTTTGTCATAGGTGCTATTGTTACCTTTGGACCCATTTAGTTTCTCACTAAAATAGGCAATAAGCAATGTGGATTGGATCAGTACAGCTCCTATCCCCACTCCACTTATATCACACTCTAGCTCAAATAGACCTTCAAAGTTGGGCAAGGCCAAAAATGGTGTTTGGCAATGTTTTTGTTTGATCTCCACAAAGGCTTTCTGGGCAGCCTTGGACCACTCAAAGACTACTTTCTTCATGCACTCAGTAATAGGGCCCATAACTAAACTGAAATCTCTAATGAGCCTCCTATAAAAAGAGGCTAAACTATAAAACTTCTCACATCTGCGACTACCTTGGGTTGAGGCTAGAACTGGATTTCCTTAATCTTACTTTGATCAACCTGAATGCCTTGGGCTGGGACCACATAAACAAGAAAAGTGAGCTTTATAGTGAAGAGCTCACACTTGGATAGAGTTTTTGTCTTTTTAGAACCTCAAAAACCTACTTCAGATGATCCACATGTTCCCACTCATTTTGGCTGTAAACCAGAATATCATCAAAATACACCACCATAAAGTGACCAATGAAAGGTCTAAGGACTTTATTCGTCGTCCTCATGAGGGTACTACGGGAATTAGATAGACCAAATGGCATAAGAAGCCATTCATACAAACCTTGCTTAGTTTTAAAGGTTGTCTTCCACTTATCACCATCCCTTATTCTTATATGGTGGTATCCACTTCTTAGGTCTATCCTTGGAAACACCTTCGAGCCATGCAGTTCATCTAGCATATCATCAAGCCTAAAGATGGGGTACTTATACTTGGTGGTGGTGTTCTTTATGGCTCACCTATCCACATACAGTCTCATGGTTCCATGCTTCTTAGGTACAAGTAAAGTCAGAATAGAACACAGGCTCATGCTTTCCCTTATGTAACCTTTATCAATAAGCTCTTGAACTTACCTATGAAGTTCCTTGGTTTCAGTAGGGTTACATCTATAGGCTACTTTATTTAGCAGGGCAGCACCGGGCAGTAGGTCTATTTTATGTTTAATGCCTCTAAGTAGAGGTAATCCTGGGGGAAAGCCACTAGAAAACACATCCAAATACTCATGTACAAGGGGCAGAGCAAGGGGATGCAATGGTGTCTCTTCCTTTCCTTCTTCCAACACAAGTACGGTATAAACTGGTTTGCCTTTAGTTATGGATCTCTCTACCTGTGTTTCGCTTAGAAATAAGACTTTTTCACTTGTGTTTCCCTCCCCAGGCTAGCTTTAACATTCTGGATTTGGCTTAATGGTAAAGGACTGAGCGTGTAGCTTCAACCCTTAACCTTAAAGGTATAGGTGTTGGCTCTCCCATTATGAACATACAGTTGTCAAACTACTAGGGGCTCCCTAATTGTAAATGACATGCATCAATAGGTAAAATATTACAAAGGACCTCATCTTTAAAGTTACCTGTGTTGTATGTGATTAAGGCCTGTTTGGTTACATGAATCTCATTCCCCTTCCTGGCCTATTATAAGGAGTAAGGCCAGGGATGAGGCACAGTATGTAGTTTTAATTTGTCAATGAAATGATATGAGGCAACATTGGTACAACTATCTCTACCAATGATCAAACTGCATACCTTCCCTTGAATGGCACAAGGGGATTGAAAGATAAGTTCCCTCTGATTTTCTACCTTTGCGCTCTCCATGGTGTGTAATATACTCCTGACAACTCGAAACTCCCCAACTTTAGGAGTTAGGATGGTGTCCTCCTCTTCCTTCTCAGCTTCTTCTTCATAAAGCTCAATGACAATCTAGTCGATCTCCTCCATCTCCTTGATGGTAAGGATCCTTCTATTTGGACATTCTGCTTGGAAATAACCATAGGCTTGACATTTAAAACTCCTCTTTCCATCAAGTTGCTTAGGAAATCCCCTAGCAACTCCTTTGCCCTTATCTTTGGCCAAATCTACTTTGGCTCATGTTTTGGGTTTAGGGGCAGAGCATGCTTTAGGTGGGAGGTTAGGACGGGAATATGAGCGTGTAAAGGGCTTTTTGTTTATAGAATACTTTTAGGCCTCGACAGCCAGCTTATAAACACCCTCGAAACTCTAGTAGGGTTGAAGATCAACCTTTTCAGCTATGCCTTGATCTAGACCCTTTAGTAATCCCACATTAGCTTCTTCTGGTGCGTCTTCCATCCCACTCTTGATATTGAGTTGTTTAAATTCCCTGATGTATTCCTCCACACTCATTCGACCTTGGGTTAGGGAGGACACTTTAAGGTGGAGATCTCTCTTATAACCCTCAGGTAGAAACCTCTTGCTCATCAACTTCCTCAATTTGGACCAATTGTTGATCCGCAACTTTCCTTTCTTAGCTCGTTGTCTTTTGGTATTTTCATACCAAAGGGAAGCATATTTTTTGACCTTTAGGATGGCTACTTTAAAGGACTTTTGATTAGAATAGTCGTTAACCTCAAAAAACCTCTCAACTGCTTGAATCCATTTTAAGTATCCATCTGGATTCAAGGTTTCCTTAAAATCTGGGGGACTAAATTTCATATCCCACAAATCATCTTCATTATTTCTAGTTGGCCTTCTCCTACCCTTAGGTGAGTGTCCATCCTGGGAAAAAGATGAATGATCTAAGCTCACATAATTTAAGCTGAACTCTTTCTCTTCTTCTAGTCCCTTCGGGGTAGTCTCTCAATCTTGCCAAGATATCAGCGGGAATGGTTGTGAGTGTTTGGACATCTCTTTGAAGCTAAAGGATGGAATTTCCACTCTCTAAATCATGAGCCTCCTTAAGGGTTAAACCCCTAGGTACTTTAGTTTGGGAAGGTTCAGCCCCCTCTCTCTTCCGGCCATGGATTGAAATAAGGTTTAAAGCTGTTTGAGTAGTTTAGGTGCTTTTGTAGCTGGGTGTGTGTTTGAGCTTGAGGGGGTTCTTTTTAGCTATTGTAAACATGGTTTCAAACAAGGGAAATATTGCAAAGTTAAGAAAACAGCAAGCAAAGTTGCCAAGTTATGCTCTGATACCACTTTGATGCATGAGCCTTGAAAGGACTTAACCAAGGAAGACAGTTATTTTTGGACTAATGCAGCAAAATGCCAATGACATAGGCTAAAATTGAGTTTCCTCCCCGAAAATAGACTTCTTAAGGAGTGCAACAAAATAGAACGTGCCAATAGGGGGCCTTGGAAACTCCCAGAATCATGCCATCCAAAACAGTGTTTAATTTTGGTTTAGTGCAAGATAAAAGGGATTGAATCTGGCCACGTGTAATCTGGTTTCCTTAATCTCCCTGACCTTGGTTGGCACCTTGGACTGGTTTGGATCTTAGGAACTCTCTTGTGTGTCATGCTCTATATCAACCTCTCCTTCTTTAAAAGAATTTGACCTCAAATTCGAAGGGTCATCAAAACAGTCCACCATGTAAGGACTTAAGTCACCAATGTTAAAGGTGGCTGCAAAAGCCCTATCTCCTGGAACTTGGAGCTTGTATGCATTATCTCCTACCTTCTAAATGATCTTCAATGGCCCATCCCCTCTTGACATGAAGTTGTAAGCTGCATTAGTCTTCTCTATATGAGTCCTTATCTGTTGACGTAACTGTTTTATCTCCTTTGCTCTTAATTCAGCCTCATGGTGTTCCCCTGACTCACTTATTAAGGGCTGCAAGTCAATGGGGATCAAAGGGTTCGGCCCGTACACACACTCTAAGGGAGAGTGTTTCGTAGCATAGCATGGAGCCCTATTATAGGTAAACTGAACATGGGGTAGTTTTTAATCCCAATCCATTAGGCTTTTACTCACCAAACATATAAGTAAAGTAGCAAGAGTTTGGTTTGTTACCTCTGTCTTGCAATTAGTTTGGGGATGATAGGCTGTGCTAAATAAGGGTTTAGTGGCTAAAAGCTTTCGCAAACTCCTCCAAAAGTGGGATAGAAACCTTGAGTCTCTATTAGATACAATAGACTTAGGCTCCCCATAGAGCCTAATGATCTCTTTGAGGTACCACCCAGTAATGTAGCTAGCATCATTAGTTTTATCATTAGTTTTGTGGCATGGAAGAAAGTGTGCCATCCTAGAAAACCTATCCACAACTACCATGATTGCATCCTTTCCACTCTTGGTCCTAGGGAGGGAATGATAAAACCATACTAACATCATCCTAAGGATTCAAAGGTACAGGCAGTAGGGTGTGCAAGCCTTAGTGGAATTGGCTTTTGGCTGTGTGGTAAACAGGACAACCTGAAATGATTTTATAAACATCATTCCCATCTTGGGCTAGTAAAAATGCTCTTTCAAAATGTCAATTGTTTTGTTTAGGCCAAAGTGGACAGTAAGAGCACCACCATGACCCTCTCGAACTAGTAAATCCCTTAAAGAACTTTTAGGGATGCAAAGCATGTAATACCTAAATAGATAGCCTTCCTAGACATCTTAGGGGCCATCCTTTAGAGCTTCCTCAATGAGGGTTTGAAAATCTGGGTCCTCCTTTTAGATAGCTTGGATTGGTTAGAACCCATACACCTTTACTTCTGGTACAGAAAGTAGAGTATACCTTCTGGATATGGCATCTGCAGCCACATTCTCATTTCCACTCTTGTGCTTACAAGTAAAGTTGAATGACTTATGGAACTCCACCCATTTTGCATACCTGCGGTTCTGTTTATGCTAAGTATTGATGTACTTTAGAGCTTGGTGATCAGGATACCCTCATAATAGCATAAAACTCTTTGTCATAGGTGTTGTAGTTGCTTCTGGGCCCGTTTAATTTCTCACTGAAGAAGGCAATGGACCTTCTGGATTGCATCGATATAGCTATTATCCCCACTCCACTTGTATCGCACTCTAGGTCAAATAGATGTTCAAAGTTGGGTAAGGCCAAAACTGAGATGAAATTTGTAATGAACCTCATATAAAAAGAGGCTAAACCATGAAAACTTCTCTCCTCTGTGAATGACTTAGGTTAAGGTGGGAACTGGATGCCTTGGCCTGAAACCACAAAACCACGAAAAGTGCCATGTGCAGTGAGGAACTTACACTTTTCTGTCTTAGCATAGTGTTTCTGTTTTCTTAGAACCTCAAAAACCTCTTTTAGATGATCCACATGTTCCCCCTCATTCTGGCTGTAAACCAGAATATCATCAACATACACCACCGCAAAGTGACCAATGAATGGTTTAAGGACTTCATTCATCAACATCATGAAGGTACTAGGGCATTAGACACACCAAATGGCATTATAAGGCATTTATACAAACCTTGCTTGGTTTTAATGGCTGTCTTCCATTCATCACCATCCCTCATTCTAATCTGGTGGTACCCACTTCTTTCGTCTGTCCTTGAAAACACTTTTCAGCCATATAGTTCATCCAACTTATCATTAACCTTGTGATACGGTACCTATACCTGATTGTAATGTTGTTTATGGATCGACTATCCACGCACATTCTTATGGTTCCACCCCACTGAGGTACAAGCAAAGTTAGAACAGAACAAGGTCTCATGCTTTCCCCTGTATAACCTCTATCAATAGGCTCTTGAACTTGCCTCTGAAAATGCTTGGTTTTAGTAGGGTTATAACTATATGTTGGTTTATTGGGCAAGGCAGCACTGGGTAGTAGCTCTATTTGGTGCTTAATGCCCCTAAGTGGAGGAAATCTCGGGGCGAAATCACTAGGAAACACATCCAAATGCCCATATATAAGGGGCTAAGCAAGGGGATGCAACGGCGTCTCTTTCTTTCCTTCTTCCAACACAAGTGAGGAACAACCTGGTTTGCCTTTACATATGGATCTCTCCACCCGTGATTCACTTAGAAATATGGATATCTTACTTATATTTCCATCCCCGAGACTAGGTTTAATGTTCTGGATTTGAGCAAGGGGTAAAGGGGTGAGGGTGTAGCTCCAACCCTTGACATTAAAGGTGTAGGTGTTAGCTGTCCCATTATGAATAGGACCTTTGTCAAACTACCAGTCCTTTCCATTAGTAAATGACATGCATCCATAGGTAAAATATCACAAAGGACCTCATCTTTAAAGTTACCTATGATGTATATGATTATGGCCTATTTGCTTACATGAACCTCCTTTCCCTAGTTGAGGTATTATAAGAAGTAAGGTCAAGGGCGAGGGACAGTAAGTAGTTTCAACTTGTCAATCCAATGAGTTGAGGGAAGATCGATACAACTACGCCAATCAATGATTAAACTACATACCTTCCCTTGAATGGCACACTGGGAGTGAAAGATTAGTTCCCTCTGATTTTCTTTCCTTGGACTGTCCATGGTGTATAACACCCTCTTGAGGACCAGAAGCTCCAAAACTTTAGGATTTAGGATGGTGTCCTCCTCTTCCTCCTACTAAGCTTCTTCTTCATAGGGCTCAATGACAACCTGGTCAATCTCCTTGATCTCCTTGACGGCAAGGGCCCTTTTGTTTGGTCATTCTGCTTAGAAATGACCATAACCTTGACATTTAAAACACCTCTTTCCATTAAGTTGCTTAGGGAAGTCCCTAATAACTACCTTGTCCTTATCTTTAGCGAAATCTGCCTTGGCTTGTGTTTTAGGTTTAGGGCCAGAATATGTTTTAGGTGCGGGGTTAGAATGGGAGTAGAAGCTTGTAAAGGGCTTTTTCTTAGTCAAATATTTTTTAACATTGACAGCCAGCTTACAAACATCCTTAAAACTCCAGTAGGGTTGAAGATTAACCTTTTCAGCTATGCATTGATCCAGCCCCTTTAGGAATCTCCCAATAGTTTGTTCAATTCCTCTTCTATCCCACTCCTGGTCTATAGTTGTTCAAATTCCCTGATGTATTGCTCCACACTCATTCGACCTTGGGTTAGGGAGGACACTCTAACATAGATATCACTCTTATAACCATCAAGCCGAAATCTCTTGCTTGTTATGTTCCTCAATTTGGACCAAGTGCTGATCCATGGCTTTCCTTCCTTAGCACATTGTCTTTTAGTATTTTCATACCAAAGGGAAGCATATTTTTTAAGCTTTAAGATGGATACTTTAAAGGACCTTTCATCTAAATAGCCGTTAACCTCAAAGAACAACTTAATCACTTGAATCCATTCTAAGTATACATTAGGATTCAAGGTTCCCTCAAAACTTAGGGGATCAAGTCTCATATCCCTCAAATCATCTTCGTTGTTTCTAATTGCCCTTCTCCTACCCTAGTTCATCTTGGGAAGGAGATGAATGATCTGAGGTCAGATCATATCTAGGCTGAACTCTTTCTCTTCTTCTAGTCGCCCTGGTGTCATCCCTAAATCTGGCCAAGATATCAGCTAGACCATGGTGAGTGTTTGGACAACTCTTTGATGGTGAAGTATGGCATTTCCTCTCCCTTATTTACGAGCTTCCTCAAGGGTCAAACCCCTAGGCACTCTAGTTTGGGAAGGTTTAGCCTCCTCCCTCCCTGCCATAGACTGAAATTATGTTCCAGGCTGCTTGAGTAGGTTAGGTGCTTTTCTAGCTGGGTGTGTGTTTGGGCATGAGGGGGTTCTTTATAGCTACTAGAAATGTGGTTTCAAAACAGGGAAAGATTGCAAAGTTAAGAAAACAGCAAGCAAAAACACCAAGTTATGCTCTGATACCACTTTGATGCATGAGCCTTGAAATAACGCGAGTAACGTAACCGGTTTAAATTTTGGAGTTGGATTAGCTTTGATTCAATAATAAAACTGAACAAAAATAGGGATATACGAATTGGATAATGGCCATGCCACCACCCTAGCTAATTCAGGAATCCATCCTCATAATCCTAAAGGCTAGGCCGACAGATTCAGATTAAAGTAATCGACTCTAGTTAACAGCCAACCCAGATTAATTACAGAGAGAATTGAGAGTGATTGAGTTGCATTGAAACTAAAGGTTTTCATTCATGAATTTTACCTTGAACAAGCAGGCTAGCACGTAGATATATATGTCTAAGCTAGAAGGCAAGCAAGCTAGCTCCTAGGTTGTGCTAATCTGGATTCAGATAAAATATTTTACAAAACAGTTTTAGATAAAGCTAATTACAGGCCTAGGTGTGACTAATACAACGTGTTTAGGGTGCATTAGGAGCTAATACATGTTTAATTATCACTAATCAAGCCACTTGCACATGTTGGTGAGGGAAAGAGATGGCTGTAGGTTCTTACTTTGCTGTTGGCCTATCCGCAAGCAAATGGCTCTCAATTCCATCCTCCAGGTTCAAGCAGCAACAAAAGCAGGCTAGCAGGTGAGCAAACCTTGTTGATTAAGGAAAACCTAAAGCAAACCCAAAATAGTTTATTTTACCTTAACAGGCCCGGTTGATCATTGAAATTAATCAAGGTGATTTTCTAATCTCCACTTTATTTATAATTGACTTAATGCATATCCTATATCACTGGGAGTGTTTAGTGACTCTACCAAATAGAAAAATCATGCCTAAATTAGGTTTAGGGGGAAAATAGCCTAAAACTTAAACTGGGTCTGGAAAGGCCTCAAACTGCAATAGTTGACAAAATGCAATTGGATCCCCATGAAGAACTAGTCATGATTTTAATTTCTCTTCATGGATTGATTATGAAGATCAAGGTGCCAAGGAATCCTATGAGCAAGATGAGGTCCACAAAGCATGTCCAAGTCCATGAGAGCTCAAGTAGGCTATGGTAGTGGTGAGGAGCATTTGCACCCAACTACTATGATCATTGATTACTCAGTTAGTTTCTAGCCCAAGATTGTGACCATGATTAGTATTAATCACGGGTAACTAAGGGTTTATGAACCCCTCACATCTTCAGTTTAGTCTATTTTCAATCCAATAAATCAAGTTCTAGTCATTTTATAGCTTAGAAGGTCGAGCATCCAAAGGCAAAGCTTAGATAGTTCAATCTGGGCTGGACAATAGAGCAAGCCAGTTTTTGAGGGAAATTTAAAGGCCTTCTGGCATGCATCGCTCAAGTGTTTTCAGGCCAAGGTAGGGTGTCTAAATATTTATCAAGTGAGCTATCAAGTGGTGGTAGTTAGCTTCGCCAAAGCCTACTATTAACTAGATAATCTTAAGCACAACACATACCTTAATCTAGTTTACTGTATTCAGCAGTAGCATGATGATTAGCTAGGGTAAATGAGCTATAAGTTGCATTTTAACCCACTTCAGGAATGTTTTTGAAGGCCTAAACGAGTCCTTAATTTCTAAGAAGGTTAACATCTTAGTTGCTCGAGCAAAATGGCCCATGGAGTTGTCATTAGCTCACTGGCTTATAGCTCAAATAAGCTTGTAACACCCTAGGCTATTTGTTCTCCCCTAGACTACTTAGATTAGCATCTGGTACAATTGGTTTATATGAGAGCAGGTTATATATAAGCCTCTCCCTTTTGTCTTGTGCTCAGATTATCACAAACTGCAAATTAAACTTGAGTTTATCCCAATTTTTCCCCTAAAACACCTAGCAGTTGTATCTTGAGTTGGCAACTCAAGTGGTGATTCACTAGGTCATTTGAGTTCTTCTTAGTAGTGTTTTTGCTTCCAAGAAGCCTTAAAGTGACTTCCAAGTGAGTTTCAAGTGTGGTGTTTCTGTGTCACTTGATAGATCACTTAAACTTCCAACTCTATCTTGATTGTTTATGTAAGCTTACTAGTATTGGAGTTTCTAGTCCTTGAAACGTGCAAGGTTAAGTACATCACTTGAATCCTTAGGATGTTAGGTATTATCCTAAGTAAAAATAATGGCCCTATATCGGGTTTTAGTTTCCACTGATTGTTTTAGGACAGGTAAACTGGACGTTCCCGGTATACCCTAACTCTTTTGGACCAATCTAGCAAAATGCCCATCATATAGGCCAAAATTGATTTTCCTCCCTGAAAATAGACTTCTTGGGGAGTCCAAACAAGAAGGAGGTCTTGGAAACTCCCATAATCATGCCATCCAAAACAGTGTTTAATTTTGGTATAGAGCAAGAGAACAAGGTTTGAATATGACCAAGTGTAATCTGGTTTCCTTGATCTGCCTGACCTTGGTTGGTATCTTGGACATGGTTTGGATCTTTGAAACTCTCTTATATGTCATGCTTTGTATCAACCTCCCCTTTTACAAAAGGATTCGACCTCAAATCCAAAGGGTCTTTAAAATAGTCCACCACATAAGGGCTTAAGTCGCCAATGTTAAAGGTGGCTGAAATAGCTATATCTGCTGGATGTTGGGGCTCGTATGCATTATCTCCTACTTTTTGAATGATCTTGAATGGCTCATCCCCTCTAGAGCAAAGTTTATTCTTCCTTCCTGATGAGAACCTCTCCTTCCTGAAGTAAAACCATACTGGATCCCTTGGACTGAATTCCAGCTTCTTCTTATGCTTGTTTGCCTTTACTTTGTAAGCTACATTGGTCTTCTCCATATGATTCCATATCTTTTCATGCATCTTTTGCATCTCCTTTGCTCTCAGGTCAGCCTCATGGTGTGCACTTGACTGACTAGGTAAGGGTAGTAAGTCAATGAGACTAAGAGTGTTCACCCTGTACACACACACTCAAGGGGAGAGTGTTTAGCAACATAGGATGGGGCCTTATTATAGGAAAATATAGTGTGGGGCAGTTTCAAAACCCAATCATAAAGGATCTTACTCACCAAACTCCTAAGTAAAGTAGTAATAGTTTAGTTTGTTACCTCTATCTGGCCATCAGTTTGGGGATGACAGGTTGTACTAAATAAGAGTTTAGTGCCTAGAAGCTTCCACAAACTCCTTCAAACGTGGGGTAAAAACTTGGAGTCTCTATCAGGTATAATAGACTTAGGCAACCTATGGAGCCCAATGACCTCTTTGAAGTACAACTCAGCAATGTGGGTAGCATCATCAGTTTTGTGGCATAGAATAAAGTATGCCATCTTAGAAAGCCTATCCACAACCACCATGATTGCATCCTTTCCCCTCTGGGTTCTAGGGAGGGCCGCAATGAAATCCATACTGACAATATCTAGAGGCTTCAAAGGTATGGGCAGTGGGGTGCACAAGCCCTATTGGAATTGGCTCTTGGCTTTGTGGCAAACGTGGAAAGTTGAAATGATTTTATGAGCATCACCTACCATTTTAGGCCAATAAAAATGCTCTTTCAAAACGTCAATTGTTTTGTTTAGACAAAAATGGCCAGCAAGTGTCCCATCGTGAGCGTCTCGGGCCAGTAACTCCTTCAAAGAACATTACGGATGCAAAGCTTGTTACACCTGAATTGGTAGCCTTTTAGACACTGCAGGGGAAATCCTTTGGAACTTCCACAATGGGGGCTAAAAATCTAGCTCTTCCTTATAAATAGCTTCGATTGAATGGAACACAAGTACCTTTGCATCTGCGACAGAAAGTGCAGTATACCTTCTTGATAGAGCATCTGCAACCACATTCTTTCCCACTCTTACGCTTGCAAATAAAGTTCAACGACTGGATTAACTCCACCTATTTTGTATGCCTGGGGTCTAGTTTATGCTGACTATTGATGTACTTAAGAGCTTGGTGATCAGAATATAGGACAAAAGGCTTAGCTTTGAGATAATGACCTTAATGAGTCACTCCTCTCATAATAGCATAGAACTCTTTGTCACAGGTGCTACAGTTGCTTCTGGACTCATTCATTTGCTCACTGAAGTTGGCAATGGGCCTTCTGGATTGGGTCAGTGCAACTCCTATACCCACTCCACTTGTATCACACTCTAATTCAAATAGATCTTCAAAGTTGGGTAAGGCCAGAACTAGTGCTTGGTAATGTTTCTGTTTGATCTCCTGAAAGGCTTTCTGGGCAACCTTGGACCACTCAAAGACTTCTTTCTTCATGCACTCAATAATGGGTGCTATAGCTGAGCTGAAATCTCTACCGAACCTCCTGTAAAAAGAGGTTAAACTATGA
Source organism: Carnegiea gigantea (assembly GCA_029747015.1). Taxonomy (NCBI): domain Eukaryota; kingdom Viridiplantae; phylum Streptophyta; class Magnoliopsida; order Caryophyllales; family Cactaceae; genus Carnegiea; species Carnegiea gigantea. Next base: position 52,460 of record JAKOGI010000683.1, read on the forward strand.
AAACTTACTTTGATCAATCTGAATGCCTTAGGCTGAAACCATATATCCAATGGAAGGGATTTGTGGAGTTAAAAACTCACACTTCTCCACCTTGGCTTAGAGTTTCTGTCTTCTTAGAACCTCAAAAACCTGCTTAAGATGATCCACATGTTCCGTCTCATTCTGGCTATAACTAAAATATCATCAAAATACACCACCACAAAGCGGCCAATGGAAGGTTTAAGGACTTCATTCGTCAGCCTCATGAAGGTACTAGGGGCATTAGAGAAGCGAAGTGGCATGACAAGCCATTCCAACTAGCCTTGCTTGGTTTTAATGGCTATCTTCCATTCATCACCATCCCTTATTCCATCTGGTGGTATCCACTCCTTATGTCTATCCTTGAAAACACCTTTGAGCCATGCAAGTCATCTAGCATATCATCAAGCCTATAGATGTGGTACTTATACTTAATGGTAATGTTGTTTATGGCTCGACTATCCACACACATTCTCATAGTTCCATCCTTCTTAGGTACAAGCAAAGCTGGAACATAACAAGGACTCACACTTTCCCTTATGTAACCTCCAGTAACAAGCTCTTGAGCTTGCCTTTGAAGTTCCTTAGTTTTAGCCGGGTTACACCTATAGGTTGGTTTATTTACCAGGGTAGCACTGGGTAGTAGGTCTGTTTGGTGTTCAATGCCTCTATGTGGAGGCAATCCCGTGGGAAAATCACTAGGAAACACATCAAAATACTCATGTATAGGGGGCTGAGCAAGGGGTTGCAATGGTGTCCCTTCCTTTTCTTCTTCCATCACAAGTAAGGCATAAACTGGTTTGAGTTTACTTATGGATCTCTCCACTCATGTTTCACTTCGAAATAAGACTTTCTTACTTGTGTTTCCATCCCCAATACTAGGTTTAATGTTCCGAATTTGACTATGGGCTAAAGGGGGTGAGGGTGTATCATCAACCCTTGACCTTATAGGTATAGGTGTTGGCTGTCCCATTAGGAATTCCACACTTATCAAATAGCCAAGGCCTCCCTAATTTTAAATGACATACATCCATAGGTAAAATATCACAAAGGACCTCAGCTTTAATGTTACCTATGTTGTATGTGATTAAGGCCTATATGCTTACATGAATCTCATTTCCCATCTTAAGCCATTTTAACAAGTTGGGCCAAGGGTGGGGCACAGCAGGTAGTTTCAGTTTGTTAATCAAATGAGTTGAGGCAACATTGGTGAAACTATCACCATTAATGATTAAACTATGTACCATCCCTTGAATGGCACACCACGAGTGAAAGATAAGTTCCCTCTGATTTTCTTCGCTTGGACTCTTCATGGTGCGTAATACCCTCCCAGAAACTCCCTAACTTCATGGGTTAGGATGGTGTTCTCCTCTTCCTCCTCAGCTACTTCTTTCCCGGGCTCAATGACAATCTAGTCGATCTCCTCCATCTCCTTGACGGTAAGGGCCCTTCTGTTAGGATATTCTGCTTGGAATGAGCATAACCTTAACATTTAAAACACCTCTTCCTATTAAGTTGCTTACTGAATTCCCTAATAACTCACTTGCCTTATCTTTAGCCAAATCTACCTTGGCTTGTGTTTCAGGTTTAGGGGTAGAATATGTTTTAGGTGGGGGATTAGGATAGGAGTAGGAGCTTGCGAAGGGCCTTTTGTTTTTGGAATGCTTTTAAACCTTGATAGCCCACTTACAAACATCTTCAAAACTCTACTAGGGTTGAAGACTAACCTTCTCAGCCTTGCCTTCATGCAGCCCCTTAAAGAATCTCACAACAGCTTATTCTGGTTCCTCTTCTATCCCACTCCTGATGTTGAGTTGTTCAAATTCCCTGATGCATTCCTCAACAGTCGTTCAACCCTAGGTTAGGGAGGACACTCTAAGGTGGAGATCCCTCTTTAACCCTCAAGTAGAAACCATTGTTAAGTAACTCCCTCAATTTGGACCAAGTGTTAATCCATGGCTTTCCTTCTTTAGCTCATTGCCTTTTGGTATTTTCATACCAAAGGGAAGCATATTTTTTGAGCTTTCGGATGGCTACATTAAAGGACTTTCATCAGAATAGCCCTTAACTCAAAGAACCTCTCAACCATTTGAATCCATTCTCAGTATACATCCCGATTCAATGTTGCCTCAAAATCTGGGGGACTAAATTTCATATCCCTGAAACCATCTTCATTGTTTCTAATTAGCCTTCTCCAACCCGTAGGTGAGTGTTCATCCCAGCAAGAAGATGAATGATTTGAGGTCAAATCATTTCTGGGCTAAACTATGTCTCTTCTTCTAGTCCCTTCAGGGTCATTTATGAATTAGGCCAAAATATCAGCTAGACTAGTTGTGAGTGTTTGGACATCTATTTGAAGCTGAAGTATGGACTAAAATTGGGTAATCTAGTTTAGGAAGGTTCAGCCTCTTCTCTCCCGACCATGGACTGAAATCAAGTTCTAGGTCTGTTTGAGTAGTTTTGGTGCTTTTGTAGCTGGTTGTGTGTTTGGGCTTGAGGGGGTTCTTTGTAGCTACTGGAAACGTGGTATCAAACCAGGTGAAGATTGCAAAGTTTAGAAAATAGTAGGCAAACTTGCCAAGTTATCCTCTGATACCACTTTGATATGTGAGCCTTGAAAGAACTCAAGCAATGAAGTTAATTTACAATTTGGACTTGGCTTAGCTTTGATTCAGCAATGGAACAGAACCAAAATAGGGACATATGAAAGGGATAAAGGCCTGGCCACCAGCCATGCTAATTCAGGAATCCAGCTACCAAATCCTAAAGGCTATGATACACTTCTAAGTCCTTAAAATGAGAAGAACCAAGAAGTGATCTCAAGTAGAGCAAGTAAACCAAGCTACGGTTTATAAACAAGAAAAGAGATGGGAGATTAGAGATAAAACTAAGCCACTTGAACAAGATATCACCACCAAAAGTCTTAGAGCTCACCTTTTACATAAAAAAAGATAAGATATCACCACTTAATCGATCATAGAAGACTCTTGAACACCACTCTAGTGAGCTACACCAGAGATAAGCAAGAGAAAGAAACTTAAGGGAGTTTAAAAGTAAACCATTTCATTCATTCACCAAGTGTCCACAATACTAAAGCCTTCCCACATATAAAGGATGCTCAAACATTCAGAAACAAAGTGAAAATCAGCCAAACAAACGACCTTAGCAAAAGGGGGGAACCAAGAAGCAAAAGTAGTACAAAAGCAAAAGGTAGCCTGCTATTAATTACTTTTCAGACCAGGTTCAACTTTCAATAGTCATATCCTTCAAATTTACTTGCCTAAATTGGGTCATTCAAAAGCTAGGAAAAATCCCTTGTGTCTATTTTCATGTAATTCCTCTTTTAGCTGCAGAGTCCTAGACATTCGAGAGGTATGCCTTGAGAAATGCAAACAGGTCTGTTGCTGGGCCTATAAGTGACCTTTCCTCCCTTTTCGCACCATTGCTTTGAATTTGACCTTGATTTATTCTACTGTCTTCAAAGTCAACTCAAAAAGGGTTCCAAAAAGTAATCTTTTAGAAATCCAGTTGGGTTAAAGGTTAAGGGAGATGGATCCACAAAACCAGGTTGCATTCTGGTCTAACAGGGCAGATTGGATAGTTTGTATTTGAAGGTTGATTTAGATGGGCAAATGATGTCATAATTACTTGGAATTTACTGTATTAGAAAGCTAACTTCTTAAACTTTAAGCGCATGGTAAAATATTAGACCTAAGCCACCTAATAGCTGGGTAACTAGAGTTATGAAGTTGTTACTTATACCGAGTTGATCTAGGCAGTAGCATTCTTGGCTTTCTAAGTAATTCCTTAAGACTTGTCGGACTTGTTAGACATCCTTGGACTTTGGTTGCTTATAGACAAGGTCCCTATTAAGATCCTCTATTAGTGCATCATTCTTGAAATGCTTGCTTCGTATTTTCAAGCCTTTTTTTAAAATGGCATTTTGAAGATCAAGTAAAACTCTATAAAGTGCCTTTTACCATGGAATTCAAACAATGCAGAGGAAAAAAGATCTTGCCAAGCTTGGATTTGAAATGAAGCTATCTCAAGGAGATTTGATGAAAAAGGTTGATGTAATGTTCTAGGAGATGTGCATTAGGCTAGGCCACTAGATTCAAATTAAAAGAATCCTCTCTAGTTAACAACCTACTTGGATCGATTAAAGAGAGATGTGAGAGTGTTTGTGGGATAACTTAAAACCAAAGGTTTTCATTCATGAATTCTACCTTGAAAAAGCATGCTAGTAGTATATACATATGTTTAAGCTAGAAGGCAAGCAAGCTAGCTCTTAGGCTAAGCTAATCCGGATTTAGCTAAACCATTTTGCAAAACAGCTTTAGAGAAAGCTAACTGCGAACCTAAGCATGACTAATGCAACCCATCTAGGAACCATTAGGGGCTAAAACAACTTTAATTATCACTCATTAATCGACTTGCACATGTTGGTGAGAGAAAAAGGTGGTTATAGGTGGTTACTTTGTGGTTGGCCTATTCGAAAGCAAGTGGCTGTCAGTTTCATCCATCATTGGCCAAGTGGGCTGCCAAAGCTGCAAATCAGGCTATGATGATATTCCTTTATCCCCATCCGAGCACCATAAAAGTAAACCCTAAAAAAGGGCTCAATATTCTGATTTGCTTCTCACCTTTAGTGAACCTCTTTTAAGGGCCCCATACCATAAGTTTAAGGTTTTAAAGAATGGATTTTGAATGTCCAAGAGGAACCAGAAGCTCCCTTACCAAGCCACCCCTTAGCCATCTATGTAATCCACCATGTTAGCCACATATTTCCTGAAGAGATAAGCTCGGGTTCACCCCCGAGAGAGACATCCAACATAATATTGATATAATTCCAGGTTTTGTCCTTCCTAACAAGCCTGCTTACTATATTAATCCTAAAGAAACCATTGAGAATCAAAGGAAAGTTAAGGAACTGATGTTCAAAGGGCTACTTCGTGAGTCCTTGAGCCCCTATGTCGTACCTACCTTATTAGTTCCCAAGAAGGATGACAGCATGCGTACATGCATTGATAGTAGAGCCATTAACAACATCACCATCAAGTACAGGTACCTATACCTAGACTTGAGGCTATACTAAATGGATTACATGGCTCTCAAGTTTTCAAAGATTGATCTACAAAGTGGTTACCACCAAATCAAGATAAGAGAAGGAGATGAATGGAAGACCGCGTTCAACATTAAAGGTGGGTTATTTGAGTGGCTAGTCATGCCATTTGGTGTTTCCAACACCCCAAGTACCTTTATGAGGTCAACATATCAAGTATTCAGACCTTACACTAGTAAATTTCTGGTTGTTTACTTCAAAGATATTCTGATTTATAGCAAGAATGAGCAAGTGCATCAAGATCATCTAATTCAGATCATGCTAGTTCTTGAACGTGAGAAGCTATTTACAAGCCTTCAGACATGCACCTGTTTCACTCATGAGGTGACTTTCTCGGGTTATATTATTACTGGTCATGGAATAAAGGTTTATGAAAGCAAGGCAGAGGCCATTCGGACTACCCATATCCTACTAAGCATTCACAATGTATGAAGCTTCCATGGACTTGCATTCTTTTATAGGAGGTCCATAAGGAACTTTAGTACAATAATGGCCCCCATGATAGAGGTGATTAAGGGCACATCATTAAATGAACTCCTAAAGCCTAATCTTCCTTCAAAGAAGTCAAGAAGAGGCTAACTCACGCACCTGTGTTAGCCTTATGTTGCTTTAAAAAGGTTTTTAAAGTTGAATGTGATGCATTTAAAGTTGGCATAGGTGTGTTCTTACTCTAGAAGGTAAACTATTAGCTTTCTTTAGTGAGAAACTCTGTGATTCAAGATGAAAGTATTCCACCTATGATAAAGAGTTTCACGTGATTGTGTGATGCTTAGAATACTGGAGTCATTATCCAGTGGCAAGTGAGTTTATTTTGGATTCTGATCATGAGGCTTTGAACTGTATTCAAGGCCAACACAAGTTAAACTCACATCATGCCAAATGGGTTGAGTTACCCCAATTCTTTCACTTTACTATCAAGCACAAGTTGGGAAAACTCAATTAAGGAGCTGATGCATTATCAAAGAGGTATTTGCTCCTACTTTAATTAGATGCTAGTGTTCTTAGGTTTGAGCATCTAAAGTGTTTGCATTCTAATGATGAAGATTTTGGGGAGTTATATTCTGTTCATCAAAAACACCCCAAAGGTGATTTCTTGTTACAAAAAGGATTCTTGTTCAAGTGTATGCGCTTGTGTGTTCCTAAGTGCAGTGCTCATGAACTTGTCATTAAAGAAATACATGGAGGGTCATTAGCTGGCCATTATGGAGAGAACAAGACCGTTACAATGCTAAGGGAGCATTAATAGTAGCTAGGAATGGATAAAGATGTATAGGACATCTTGAAGAGGTGTAGCACTTGTCAAGTTGCTAAAAGCCACTCGTCACCTCATGGCCTCTGCACACCTCTACCAGTCCCCACACTCCCATGGGTGGATGTAAGCATGGATTTCTTCCTAGGCTTGCCTAAAACCCAAAGAAATAAGGACTTAATCTTTGTTATGGTGGATAGGTTCTCTAAGATGGCACATTTCATTCTGCGTAATAAAACTAATAGTACCACACATATTGCGGAATTGTACTTAGAGAAGTGATAAGGTTATATGGCATTCCTAGATCCATTGTTTCTGATAGGAATACCAAGTTCTTTAGTCAATTTTGGATCACATTATAGAAGAAATTGGGTACTAAACTGAAGTATAGCATCACATACCATCTATAAGCCAATGGATAAACTGAGGTTACAAATCGCACCTTAGGAGCACTCCTAAGGGCTTTCATTAAACCTCATGCTAAAGCTTGGATTTAATGCTACCACATGCTAAGTTTGCATACACAAGGCTCCAAGCAAGGCTACTGGTCTTTCCCTATTGAAAGTGGTCAACGGCATTGACCCCCGTAGCCCGCTTGATCTTACTCCGCCGCCATTAGACCAAAAGCTAAGTGCGGTTACAGCCCAAATGGTAGGAGAAATTCAAAAGTTCTATAAGTTAGATAAGGGCATAATTCGAAAGAGTAATGCATCATATCAGGCCCAAGCTAACAAGCGTAGGAAAAGGAATGTATTTCCACAAGGAGACCTCGTTTGGATTCACTGAAAGAAGAACGCTTTCCGTCAAAATGTAAGAACAAGTTGATGTCAAGCTAAAAGTCCATTTTAGGTTTTAGAAAAGGTGAATGATAATGCTTATAAGGTTGATTTACTAGGGGTCTTTTGTGTATCAGCCACATTCAATGTGGTAGATTTAAGCCCTTGTTTGCAAGATGATTGCTTAGCAGATTTGGGGTCAAAATCTTCTCAACAAGGTGAGGATGATGGAGGCCCATTTAGCCATCTTCATGTTGATACTCAAATTAGTCAAGTAAGCCTACATTCATTGGCTATGGTCCAAAGAATGTCCCATATTTTGTAAGGCACACAAACAAAAGCATCTGTATTCAAAATAGTGAGGAAGCCTAATTTTGTGTTCAAGATTTCTTAGGCCCCCTTAAGGTTTAAGTCCAATATGTTTGCACATTCTAGCTCCGCAAGATGTTAGCTATCCAGGCAAGTAAAACATTCAAGTTAAACCAGGTGCAAGATGAAGAAATAAGGCCATTTGGCAAATCGTGCTAAATTGTGCCTGCTTCTGCCCGTTTCTGTTTAGTTGGTGTTTAAAGCCACTAAAAATTTATTTAACTCTGATTTCTTAATAGGGCGGTTTGTACACGTCCTAAGGTTTTCCCCTAAGCAAGGAACCCAAGCCTAAATTAATTCCAAGCCAAAGAAACCAGCTGCCTAAAAACAGGGCGAAAACGACTCCTTGCACTCGATTGGCTCCTATGTTGGTTATTCCTTCTTTTCACCTTCGAATCAGGACTCAACAGCATCAATGGTAGTTAGAAGCAATTGGAAACACAATCTTGAATCCTTTTTGGCCTAGTAAGGTGCACCACCAATTCGAATCAAGGGAAGAAAGGCAAGAATGGTCAGATTGCCTTACCGCAAAGCACTTATCCCAACTGCCTTTTTCTCTCTCCTCTATGTGTAGGCAGCCTTCTTAAGGCTAATTAAGGAGCTTAAGGATTAGTTTAGACTTTAAGTTTTGCTTAGTTAGACTCATTACTTGTAATTAGCTTAGTTAAATATGCTTCATACTTAAATCAAATGTAAGGTAGTTTTAAGCATAGTTAGGGGTTTCCTACGCATGAAGAAACCTCTAATCTTTTGTTAGGTAGCAAAGGGACATGTATACAGTAGAGTAAAGGATCATTTTGTAATTAGAATGTTTTAGATTGAATAAGAACATGAGCTTTACTCCTTAAACCAAACCTGAATGCTTAACTTACTTATCCTAGCTTATCCCAAGTGAGGTAGCGTTCAAGTGAGTCTTAATTCTTAATTAGATGGCATTTATGTGTCCTAATTGAATTTAAAGGCCTTAATCTCATTCTTGATTGTGTTTCTATATCAAAGAAACAAGTTTAAATTCAATCCTTCATCCCACATTGCATTAGGATTCACTTGAACTCAAGCTATGAATTCAATTTGTTCTAGCTAGCTTGCATTCCCCTTTTAGGTGTGAGCTGGGTTTGTTTATGTATGCATCAAGAGGAGAACTGCACTGAAATAGGGGTTCAAGGGCAAGATGAAAGTCAACTCTGATATCGAGCATGATGTATTCCCTCACCAACTAACCCTCATTCAAGAAGTGAATGCAAGCAAGCCTGAGATGGTATGAAAACGAAAGCTAGGATTCAACAGAATTCGGTTATAGTGAACTAGGATAGATTAATTCTAAACTGAATGTATTGATATAGAAACACTACCACAATAGAGTTTAGGGTACCTAATCCTTCTTATGACAGAGAAACACCACTTAAGGAGTGATTAAGACTCACTAGAACACCACTTTAGTTAGCCTCAGCAAAGATAAGTGATGTATTCTAGCCTCACCAACATTCAAACAACCAAGGAAAGCAAGGAAAAGTAACCTAGACAGAATTTTATGCTCGAACATATTATAAGCAATCCAACTAGAAGGGACAAGCAAGTGAGTTTAGCAAGGGATAATCAAGGAGCTACCCTCTAACACACTTGGGAAATCTCTTTAGATCAATTAGATTGCAAAAATTAATCACCCTCTAATTGAGATAAGGAGACCTTGAGACCTACTTAAGTTGCTAAGCTCAAGATACAACACTAGGTTTTGAGAGAGTTTTTGAACATAAATCTACATTCGTTCAAATCTAATTTATGAAAGGGTTTGAGGCTAGCATTAAAGGTGCTAATTCAGCCTTTCAAACTATGAAAAGTCAGCTAAGGGACCGAAAGCACACTTAGGGAAGAGGGGAGAGCAAATCAATCACCTAAGTACACTAACCCATCTAATCCTGCTTCGGCCATGCCATTAGGACTAATGATTCAACTAAATGAGGTGTCAAGATTACAAAACATCCTAATACATCATGAAAGTCAAATGTAGCAAGAAGTACAAGTGGAAACCCAAGAAACAAGACCCATCTCCACGGCTAACTTGCGACCGGGTAAAAGAATATTTCTTCATCTTTAGGCTGGATAAAAGCAATAGAAGGAGGTGCTTTGAGTGAGCTTTGGGCATGTTGCTTTATAAATTTGTATGTCTTCTTTCAGGCTGCAAAGTTTCAAAAACATTGGACTTCATTTAGCGAACTTAATTTCTCTCCAATTCGGAGTACGCTGGTTTGCCACCTAAACTGTATATTTTGATTAATCTTGCTTATTGAATCACCAAATGATGTCTAAAATCCTTCTAACTTGTTTTATTTGAAACGTAACACCTAAAACTTAAGAAGAGTGGGCAAGGCAGTGAATCATCTCTTCAGCATCTAGCCCAAAAGTCTAACAAATCTAGGCTAATTTTTAGATGACCGGGGTAGTTCACGGTTGCATTGATTTAAGAAGCTTCTGACCAAGGCATGTACTTCCCTCACCTCCCCGGTACTTGCTAGTTCCTGTGGGCTTAATGGCTGGGTTTCAGAAGGCTCTAAAGTATGGTCCCCATCATACCCCCCAGCTTGATTGGAGTTTGACCTTAAACTCAAAAGTTCTTCATTCTCCTCATAATAAGCATTGAGGTCAGCCACGTTAAAGCTGGCAAACACCTCAGACTTTCTAGGAAGGCCCAATTTGTATGTATTTAGACCATTCTTCTCAAGGACTTCAAAGGGACCATTTGACCTTGGCAATAGTTTGGATTTGCATTTGCTCGGGAACCTCTCCTTCCTCAAATGGATCCATACTAAGTCTCTAGGCTGGAAATAAGCCTCCTTCCTATGCTTGTTTGCTTAGTGTTTAGCTTGATCATTGGACTTTTCAATTCTTTCCCTAATTTCAAGGGAGTTTATAGTGGATAAAAGCTGATGCTTCACGATCTAATTCTACCACTTTAGGACCTTGATTGATAATATTTTTGACACATTTTCAAGTCCTAAAATGCGCCCAAATGAACTGCCATGTTGGAGCTAAAAATAACCCCTTGCAACTACAGCTGCTGGAACTTGATCTACTGGACTGCTTGGGAAGAATTAAAGCAACCTTTTTCATTTAGTAGCTGGTTTAGAAGCTAGCAAATGATCTAGGTTACTTTCCAAAAGGGACTGATGCTCCTTGACTTAAAATACTTCACCAATGGCTATTGCAGCAACTAAGGAATACACTAAACTTTGGTTAATCTTATTGTTGCTATATTGACTAAGGCTACCGACTAGACTTAAAATGACTTTTGTTTGCTTGCAAAGAAACTTAGGAAATCCAGTAAAATGGTGATCTCCCTAAGTAAGCTTTAAGATTACATTGTTTTCCCTCAAAGAATTGATCATTAGGGTGATCAGTGAGCATTAACTTCTCATTCTCTGGCTATTAGTCTTGAACTGAGCTTTGACCTACATCATCGCTCCCTCCTTTGAGAGGATTTGCCCTCAAATGCCCATAATCAATCTCGCCCTCCACATAAGAACTTAAGTCTCTTGCATTAAAGGTGATTGAAATCTCAAGGGGTTCTAATTTGTATGCATTGGCTCCCACCTTAGCCAAGACTCTCGAAAGACCATCTCCTTTGGCCATCAGCTTGCTCTTCCTTCTTATGGGGGATCTCTCTGATTAGTGCATAATGTATATATCATTTTAAGGCCATTTTGCGGTATTTTTAGGAGAATTGGATGCTTTAAGTTACCATTTATATTCTTATTCTCATTTTATGCTTTGTTGTGGTTGTTTAATGATATTTGCATGAATTTGGATCATTTGACCTGTCATTAAACCCTCATTTTAGCGTATATTGACCTCCCACAAATGCCCTTGAGATTCTATGCCCATAGAGCAAAAGAAGGGCAGGAATTTCAGGTTCCAGTCAAGACTACGGTCAGGCCGTGCTATGTGCCACGAACCACGGTAAGCTGGTAACCGTGGCCTCTTCGTCACCCTTCTGCTGTGTGGCTGAAAAGGCTTGAGTTCTTGCTTAAAAGCCCATCCCTCAGCAGCAAAAAAGGAAGATCCACCACATAGATAGTGAATCCTGCTTCCCAAAATTTTACTTTTTGGAGTTAGGATTTTAGTTTGATTTTTGTGCAGGTCAGAAATCATTTCGTTAGTTGCTTAATTTTTTTAATCATGAGTGAGTTGTTTATCATGTCTAGGGATTTGTTTGTTAATGGATATGTAGCTGGATCATTTTTAATTCAACAGGTTGTGCTTTCTTTTCATATTGGTTTGCTTTCATCTTAGCAAGTGATTATCATGTTGTGAGTGGACTTGGCCAAATTTACTTGCACCCTTGAGACAACTGAATGAAGAATAGAAAGGTGAAATTCAATTGTTAGACTGCTTGATAAGACCTAATATAGCGATGACTTGAAAGACAAATTTGTAAGTTCGGAGGATGAGAGAGTAATCAAAAATATTGAACTTAGATCAGGACAAACTAGTTTTAATGAACGACTTTGGTTTAGTTTGGGTAATTTGGTCGATTTCGAAGGAACATACTAAATTTTAAATCGTTTGCAATTCCTTAAAATTATCCAATCAGAGAAAAGCACATGTTAATCGTATTGATCCAACACCTTTCTTAACTAAATAAATCCATAGGTTTTTTTTTTATTGAATTTAGAATCAGTTAATTAGAAGTTGCCAAATCCAAATCCTCGATTAAGTAATTACTTAACATTTTCTGATAGAAAAGACTCGATAGTATAGATCAGGACAAACTAGTTTCAGAGAATGACTTTGGTTTAGTTTGGGTAATTTGGTCGATTTCAAAAGAACAAACTAAATTCTAAATCGTTTGTAATTCCTCGAAATTATCCAATCAAAGAAAAGCACATGTTAATCGTATTGGCCCAACACCTTTCTTAACTAAATAAATCCTTAGGCACTTTTCCTTGATTGAATTTAGAATGAGTTAATTAGAAGTTGCCAAATCCAAATCCTCGATTAAGTAATTGCTTAACATTTTCTGATAGAAAGGACTCAATAGATTACTTTAGTCCCTAAGGACAATCTTTTAATCTATACTACGACACCCATGCGCTGGTGGACATGTTATGTTTATGGCGTCGTTGCCCAGAACCAATTTGTTAACTATTGATTTAGTCTTACAAAATTGACTAAGGTTTTCATTTTATTTTTTTTCTATTTATTGTTTGATTTGCGTTAGTAATGTTGGTGATTGTGCTTGGAGGAATCTTCCCCGTTTATGCAAATTTCATTTCTATACAAACCTAATCCCAAGATTGAGAGGACTTTCTATTTAAGGAGGAAGAAGCAGCAGAATGAAGAACAAAGACGTGAGGCTAGAAGAACTTCAACCAATATGGTGGGATGAGGAGGTGACCAAAGAAGGACGCTTAGGGTTTTTGTTACCCCTAGAGTCCAAGGAATCGCCTCAAGCATCAATCCCTCATTTCCATATTGCATCAATCTCTGTTCGGAGGCACCCTTTAGAAGACCCGAACTTACACCTCTTGGTCTTTTTAGAGGTATGAGACACATTGAAGCTTAACGGAGTCTCCACCGATGCCATCCGACTACGACTATTTTCGTTTTCACTAAGGGATAAGGCAAGAGCATGGTTGCATTCTTTGCCTTCCAGATGTAGGACCACATGGGATGAGATTACTAGAGCTCTCCTCATCAAATTCTTCCCACCGAGCAAAATGATAAGTTTGAGGAATCAAATCACCAACTTCACTCAAATGAGAAGGAGATGCTCTATGAGGTTTAGGAGTGGTTTAAGGATTTGCTGCGATTATACCCTCATCATGGTCTTCAACGATGGATGATTGTTTAAGCTTTCTATAATGGTGTGACCCAACTTGTATGATCCACTATTGATGTAGCGACAGGAGGAACTTTGATGAATAAAATTGAAGACGAGGCCTGTAATTTGATTGAGGAGATAGCACTCAACAATTTTCAATGGTCCACCGAACGAGGCCAATCCAGGGGGTTGGATGTAAGCTTGAAGTTGATACACTTACTTTGCTTTCTACTAAAGTTGATGCTATGACTCCAAGGTTGGACCGCATAAATGTTAATGCTGTGAATTCTGTTGGCCCTCCCCCATGTGAATTTGTGGTTCTATTGAACATGTAACTTTTAATTTTAAGTTAGGACTCCTTTCTCCCAAGACTCTACTGTAGTCAATTACGTCCAAAACTTTGACCTGAGATCGGCCAATCACCATTACTCTGGTACCTACAATCCGAGTTGAAGGAATCATCTGAATTTCTCATATGCTACTCCAAACCCTCCGAATATAACCCCGATGAATGCTAGGCCACCCCAATTTTCAAAGGCTTCCTTTCCCTCCACAAGTACTCCAAAAGTCCAATATAGAGGCTATGATAGAAAGTATACTTATGGCACAACAAAAGTAAGATGAGTATATTAAGTAATTAGCCTCTAAGGTCGATGTGCTTACAACTCACAAAAAGATGTCGGAAGCCCAACTTGCCCAACAAGCTAGCTTTTCATCTACACCTCTGGATAGACTTCCTAGTAACCCCAAGCCTAACCCTAGAGAGGAATGCAATGTTATGATTTTGAGAGGTGGCAAACAATCAGAGGGACCCAAGGGGGTTGCCAATGATGAGTCTTTGCACAATAAGAATGAACATATTGAAAATGTTGAGAAAGATGTGTCTACACCCTCTAAGGGGGTGATCGTTGAAGTTATGCATTAGTTTGATGAGGTTCCTAAGGACCCTAAGATCACTTCCCTAAAATCATGCACCCCACCTTTACCATTTTCTCAAAGGATGGCTAAAGCAAAACTTGATTTGCAGTTTACGAAGTTTTTAGAATTCCTTAAGTAACTCTACATAAACATTCCATTCACTGATGCCTTAACTCGAATGCCTTCATGTGCTAAATTTTTGAAAGAAATTCTTCCAATTAAAGGAAGCTAGAAGAGCATGAGACTGTAGCTTTGACTGAATAGTGTAGTGCGGCAATCCAAAACAAGTTTCCTGCTAAGCTGAAGGATCCCAGTAGTTTTTTAATTCCCTGCCTGATAGGTAATGTAGCTATAGACCATGCTTTGTGTGATTTAGGGTCAAGTGTGAACTTGATACCCCTTTTTATGTGTGAAAAATTGGAACTGGGAGAGATGAGACTGACTACTGTCTCCTTATAATTGGCGGACTATTATGTGAAATACCCTATCGGTGTTTTAGAGGATGTTCCAATAAAAGTAGGAGATTTGGATGCGTTGGTAGTCTTTGTGATTTTAGAAATGGAAGAGGATACGCGCACCCCCATCATTCTTGGGAGGCCATTCTAGGTGCCATATTGATGTGAAAAACGACAAGCCATCTTTTGATGTAGGAGATGATGATGTGGAGTTTGACTTGTTTAAAGCTGCTAAATTCCCTTCCATTTCTGATGAGTGCAATCAGGTTGATGTGGTTGATGGTTTGATGTGAGAAACCGTGTCTAACCTTGATTCTAATGATCCTCTAGAGCACTTGATGTTGAATGATAGCACTACTAAGGATGAAAATCTCGAAGTAGCCATGTGTGCTCAACTTTTGGAAACCTCTCCACCAATTCCACCTTCCCTTGCTAAGACGGAACCATTAAAGAATGAAAATAAACCCTCATCTGATAAGGCAAAAGCTCCCGAGGTAGAACTGAAACCTCTCCCTTCATCCTTAAGGTATGAATTTCTTGGACCCAGCTCTACATATCCTATGATTGTGAATGCAAGTTTGAATGCATCTTAAGAGGACTCTTTGCTTGGAGCACTTAGAGAGCATCGTAAAGCCATAGGGTACTCTTTTGATGACTTAGAAGAAATTCATCCTTCTATGTGTATGCATTGAACGTTAATGGAAGATGTCCATAAGCCCTCAATTGAACACCAAAGAAGGTTAAACCCCGGCACCCAAGAGGTGGTCAAAAAAAAAATTTTGAAATTGCTTAAGGCCGATTATCTACCTTATCTCTGATAACATGTGGATAAGCCCAGTCTATGTTGTACCTAAGAAAGGGGGAATGACCGTTGTCAAAAATGAAAATAATGAGCTAATTCCCACTAGGATTGTGACGGGATGGCGTATGTGCATTGATTGTTCCCCCTTCCCTTCATTGACCAAATGCTTAAAAGGTTGGCCAAGAACACATATTTTTGCCGCCTAGATGGATATTCGGGTTTCTTTTAAATACCTATCCATCGTAATGACCAAGAAACGACTACTCTTACTTATCCTTATGTGACATATGCTTATAGAAGGACGTCATTTTGGTTATGCAATGCCCCTGCTACATTTCAACGTTGTATGATGGTTATTTTCTCTGATTTTATTAAGCATATAGTGGAAGTTTTTATGGATGATTTTTCTGTGTGTGGTGTAACCTATTACCATTGCTTGAATAACTTGTCCAAGGTGTTGCAAAGATGCGAAGATGTGTATTTGGTCTTGAATGGGGAGAAGTGCTATTTTGTAATGCAAGAGAGGGTTGTCCTCGGTCATGTTATCTCTAACAAAGGCATTGAAGTTGATAAAGTAAAGGTGGAGGTGATTGAAAAATTACCACCACTAACTTCTGTAGGGGGTATGAGGAGTTTTCTTGGACATGGTTTTTAGTGATCGTTCATAAAGGATTTTTCCAAAATTGTAAAACCTCTCACTTGAGTGCTTGTCAAGGATGTGCCTTTTGAGTTTAATAAAGAACGTTTGAGTGCTTTTCACTGGTTGAAAGAGGCATTAATCACGGCTCAAGTAATGCAAGCTCCGGATTGGGGGCTACCATTTGAAGTGATGTGTGATGCAAGTGACTATGCAGTGGGTGCCGTTCTTGGCTAATGAAAGCACAATAAGCCATATGCCATACACTATGCAAGCCGTACTCTTAATAGGGCTCAAGTGAATTATGCCACGATGGAGAAGAAATTCTTGGCGGCTGTCTTTTGCCTTGCAAAAATTTCAATCTTACTTGATCAATTCCAAGGTCATTGTCTTTACTGATCATGCTGCTTTGGAACACTTAATGAAGAAATTCGACTCCAAACCCCTACTCATCCGATGGGTCCTCCTTCTTTAAGAGTTTGATTTATAGATCAAAGACAAGGCCGGGTTGGTACATATGGTCGTCGATCTTCTATCTCGCTTAGGCCCCGAGGCCACTCCTAGTGAAGAGCTCCCCATTGACGACTCCTTCCCCAATGAGCAACTCTTCACCATTTCCCACCAAGCTACCCAAGGTATGCTAATTTGATCAACTTCAAAGTGTACGGGGTGTTACCTCCAAGATTGTCATACCAACAAAGAAAGAAATTCTTTTCCGATGCCAAATGCTATATGTGGGAGAAGCTTTTTCTCTATAAGCTGTGTGGAGATGGGATCTATAGAAGATGCTTGGCGGAAGATGAGGTCCATAGTGTCTTGCACCATTTCCATTCTTCAACCTATGGAGGACACTTTGGACCGAATAAGACAATTGCGATAGTGCTCCTAGCACGCTTTTATTGGCCTATGCTTTTTAATGACGCAAGAAAATTTGTCATGACTTGTGATAGATGTCAGAGAACGAGGAACATTGCTACGAGGCATGAGATGCCTCAAAGTGGCATACTTGAGATAGAGTTGTTTGATGTATAGGGGATTGACTTCATGGGTCCTTTTCCTCCTTCCCGTAACAACCTTTACATCCTTGTGGCGGTTGACTATGTCTCTAAGTGGGCGGAAGCCATTTCCACCCCGACAAATGATTCCACGGTTGCCATTAAGTCCCTCAAGAAGAATATTTTCACAGGGTTTGGCACGCCAAGAGCTCTTCTAAGTGACAATGGAGCACACTCTTGTAACAAGCCTCTTAAGTCACTATTGAAAAAATATGGAGTGTTTTATAAGGTTGCTACGTCTTACCATCCCCAAACAAGTGGATAAGTGGAGCTCTCAAACTGAGAGTTGAAGAGCATATTGGAGAAAACGGTGGATCAGTCTCGCAAAGATTGGTCACTCAAGCTTGATGATGCTCTTTGGGTTATCGCACTGCGTATAAGATTGCTCTAGGCACCACTCCATACCGGTTGGTGTTTGGGAAGTCTTATCACTTACCGGTAGAGATGGAACATACGGCATATTGGGCTATAAAGACATAAATTTTGATCCTAAAGTAGCTGGAGAATGAAGATTCTTGCAATTGAATAAGTTAGATGAAGTAAGGTTGGAGGCTTATGAGAGTTCACGCATCTACAAGGAGCGAACTAAGAGATGGCATAACAAGAACATCATGAGGAAGAGATTCGAAAAAGGTGACATGGCCCTATTGTTCAACTCGAGATTGAGATTAGTTCCGAGCAAAGTAAAATCTCGGTGGTCGAGACCATTTCAGTTCACCAAAGTTTAACCTAATGGAGTAGTTGAAGTGTGGAGTGAGTCTATCGGTGCGTTCACAGTCAATGGATAGCAGCTAAAACCCTATCTTATGGGACAACTATTAAGAAGACCACTGTCCATACACTCACCGATCCAGGCCAAGCATAGAAGTATGGTCAAGCTCTTCACCTTAAAAGACTGCTTCTTAGAAGGCAACCCAAGCCCTTCTTTTAAGCCTTGATTTTCATTGCTTTTTGTAGTTTTTTATAGTATAAAAAAAAGAGAAGAAAAAACAGAAACAAAAAAAGGACACAAAAGAAAAGAAGGAGAAGAACAAATAAAAAAAGAAGAAAAGAAATGTTTGGCACCACAGCCAAGCAGCCCAGCAATACGGTCGTGGGGTGCTAAACCGGGAAAACGAAAAAGTTGGTGTCCAACTGACACCACGGTCAGCCGTGGTGACCCCCACAGACCGTGGTGAGCTGCTACAGGCCGCGGTCAAGGCTTTTGTTCGTACCGAGCATCTAACTTTCTCCCATCTTCATCTTCTTCTTTGACACTTTCTCTCTCTACCTCCCACTCTCTCTCTCTAAAACCACCATTACTAAACCTTCAATTCTCTCTCATTTCTTCTCATTTTTACTCCATTTTCACTCAAAATCCTTTCCCTTCACTTATTCCTTCTCTTTCTCCCACAAATTTCATCTCTTTCCACCATTTCTTATTCAACCTCATATCACCTTCACACATCCTTCACAAATATCTTCTTCCCTCCCCAATTCTTCTTCTTTTCATTTAAATTCTTCATTTTTCTTTCGTAAATTTTATTTTTCCAGTTTTAATTTCAATATTTTTTTCTATTTTCACACCCAAGGCACCTACAAAGAGATAAAGGAGTATCAAGGAGGTAGGATCATTGAGCTAAGCACTTTCTCGACCTCAATGAACCTCCCGAACTTCCACTAATGCACGAGATCAAGGTAACATTCTTCATCCTCTTTGTTTAACTAACCCCAATCATATCGCTAGATATGCTTGTTTGAATGAACGCATGATTGTGGCAGCTCGTTATTATGATGAGGAATTGTTAGTACGTTTAGGAATGTTAGGGGATATTCGATGGTTATTTACACGGGGTGGTATAGGACATTTCATAGAGATAAAGGGTCACACATACCGAGACCTTAGCTTAGAGTTCCTAAGTACACTTCATATCGAGGTTACTAGAGGGCCTCAATGTCGAGCGGGGTACATTTTATTTTATTTTCAAGGATAATTATATAAGTTGAACTTACGTACCTTCAATAGTATATTTAGTTTTCCACCTAGCATGGATTTAATGACCCGATAAGTCCCCTACGAATTCAACCCAAATGCATTTTGGGGCGAGTTTTCGGGGAGTGTTAGGTATTGTACCAGTTCTTCCAAGTGTATACATATTAGCAACCCTTGCATTCGGGTAGCTCAACATATCCTAGCTTGCTGTTTCTTTACTCGGGATGATACTGTGAATGTCCTGAGACTAAGTTATATTTCTTGTCTTGTATGCTTGATGGTGTTCAGCGTGACCCCAGGTTGTTTTTGGTTTGGCAATTGTACAGTGTTGCTGTTAGCACTAAGGGCAGGATCGTCATGGGTGGTATTGTCACAACTATTGCTAGATTTTTAGGTGTTGAGCCTAACCCTAAGGATCGAGTATCTGGGTCCGAGCAGATTGATCAAGCCACCTTTGAGATCAAGAATTTTTATAAAGCAGAGGATGGACATTTGTGCTGGATTTACCCTAGGGATCGGCTTCAGCCGCTTTCCAATATTGATCGAACTACTTTATTTGGCCGGGCTAACCTTTATTAGGTAGTTGGCAATGACAAGGCTGTTCAACCTGCACCCCCTCCATCTCCTTATTCTAGTCAAGCCAGACCTAGTTCTTCATCCCAACCACCTCTCATTGACTATGCTAACCTCCAAGCGACCCTTAGGCCCATTCAGGATGAGCAAGTATTCCTTCGAGCATATGTTGCTTCTGAGAACGCTGCTCTTCGTGACTTTCTTCAAGAGTGCCACGACAAGCTACGTGGGATGCTTGCCACCTGGACTCAATACTTCCATCATTATAGGACTTGTTTAGAGACCTGGTAGGACTGGCATATCTCTTATGGCCAACCACCCCATCCTCCTCCGTCACCTCCTTACTGATTGCTTTTTGCTACCCATCCTCCTCCGTCACCTCCTTTCTGATTGCTTTTTGCTACTCCCCTTTCTCTTTCTCGACTATGTGCACACATTGAGGACACTGTGTTCTCAAGCATGGGGGGTTAGTACTTATTTAATGGCGTTTGATGCCTGATTTGATTTGGTGTGCTTGTGTATTGTATATATTATTCGCGATACCTTTTGGAGTTTCATTATAGGTCTTAATCTTGTTTGGTTATAAGCATTTTAGAAGTCTATTTAGGTTTCTTTTCATTCCAGATTGCATTTTAGGTTTTTTATAGTTTCTTTTTATAGTTTTTACATTTTTATTTGCATATACAAAAAAATGAAACCAAAAAAAAAAAAAATCGAAGGAAAGACAAAAAATGAAAAATATCCTTCGATGATGATCTTGTAGATTAGGTAGACTTCTTTGGTTTGGTTTGATCATTTGAGTTGCCCAATTATGCGTAAAAATATTTGAGAATGAGTTTTTGAAATGGAGCTTCATGTTTTGTCCATATGTTGAGTGCGAGTTGATTATCCCATGACTCTTTACATGAAGTTTGGCATATCTTTACTAATGAGCTAGTTATGACCTTAGTGGAAGTCCCGTGAGACTTTGAGCTTTTAAAGACTAATTTGTCCATTGAGTCTCTTGTCAATTCATGTGCGACTCTTCCCTGACATCATTTCTCTAGAACTTGCTTTGATTCTCATTCAAGATCACATTTCGCATATGTATTTAGACAATATTATTGAAGCATTCTTTCACTTGTTAAACCTAATGACCAAATAGCGACCCTTTGTTGCGTATTATATCCCTTGCTAGCAGCTTTGAGCTTGTATCCACTTTTATTGATTTGAACCTCCTACCATAGCCTATGGCCAAATGATTATCTCATTCCTAAGCCAAGACTAGAGGAGCGTTTCATCCTCATGCATCGAGTTTAATTGGGAACTAGTAAGGTGTATTGAGATCTTTTTAGTGGACTTGGTTGTTTATTGAAGGGATATGTGTTCTTGTTTGATATAAGAAATCTCTGTCTTATTATGCAAAGTTTAGATAAGAGTTCAAATTCAAAGTTTTCTAAGGATTTCCCTTAGCTAACTCTTAAAAAAAAAAGATAAAGAAAAAAAGAAGGAAACAAAAAAAAAGGGAATAATAAAAAGAGCGTCGGCCTTGTTGAGATTGTAAAAATATTTATGAGTTTCAACTCTTTCTCTCTTCAATTGGGGATCTATTTTGTCGATGAATTGTGTTGGTATCGGGACGATGTTGTATGATGTATTGGAAGCATTTAGCTCTTAGTCCATGGCTTCTAGCTCCACGTTTCCAAAATATTTGTTCCCCTCTTACGTTTACCTATGGCCCCGTTATAACCTTATGAATGCCCTCATGATTGTCTAGTGTGTTTGTATTTTAGTGATGGCGAATTAGGGAGTCTTGTCAAGCTTATGGTAGGTTTGAGCTTATGGAATGAGAATTAAGGGAGCCTTCATATCTTTTCAAACACATGAGTGATGAATGCCACATGACTAGAGTGAGGTTCTACCCGCATTGCTAGCTCCATTTGTTTCATATGTTAAATGATTGTATTTGATGATTTTAGATGATTGATTCAAATTTGACATTGTGGTATATCAAGTGGTTTTTGAAAATTTCATTCCCTGGTCCATTTGCTAAATGATTTTTGCATCTTTTTGGGCTACCTTTGGATCGGGCTTGCTATTGAGATGCCACCAACGCGTTCCGAAGGAGGTTTAGAATAATTTTTGGTCTTAATGTTACTTGAGGACAAGCAACAGTTCCAGCATGGGAAAGTTTGATAAACGCTTGACATAAATATCATTTTAAGGTCATTTTACTGCACTTTTACGAGAATCGTGTGCTTTAAGTTACCACTTATACTCCTATTCTTATTTTATACTTGGGTACGGCTGTGATGATATTTGCAGGAATTTGGATCATTTGACCCTTATTTTAGTGTATACTGGCGCCCCATAGACACCCCTGAGATGCTATGTATGTGGAGCAAGAGAAGAGCAGAAATTTCAGGTTCCAGCCAAGACCACGATCAGACCGTGCTGTCTGCCGCAGGCCGTGGTAAGCGGGTAACTGTGGCCTCTTCATCTTCCCTCAGCTGTGTGGCTAAAGAGGCTTGACTTCTTACTTAAAGCTCATCCCTCAGTAGTAGAAAAAGAAGATCCACCACATAGATAGCCATCCCTACTTCCCAAAATTTTACTTTTTGTAGTTAGGATTTTAGTTTGATTTTTGTGCAAGTGAGAAATGTTGAGTGAGGAACTCGGATTTGTTGGCGGTTTGAAAAGTTTGTTGAAGGCTGTCACTGCCACGCGCTTCCCTCTCAGATCTCACTAAATCATTTGGTTAGTTGTTCAATTTTTTTAATCATGAGTGAGTAATTTATCTTATCTAGGGATTTGTTTGTTAATGGAAGCGTAGTTGGATCATTTTTCATTCAATGGAATTGTGCTTTCTTTTCGTGTTGGTTTGATTTTGTTTTATCAAGTGATTATCATGTTGTGACTGGACTTTGCCAAATTTGCTTGCATCCTTAAGACAATTGAATAAAGAACTGAAAGGTGAAATTCGATGGTTAGACTGCTTGATAAGACCTAATATAGCGATAACTTGAAAGAGAAATTTGCATGCTGGGAGCATGAGAGAGTAATCAAAAATATTGAATTTAGATTAGGACAAACTAGTTAGAAAGAACGACTTTAGCTTAGTTTGGGTAATTTAGTCGATTTCAAAAGAATAGACTAAATTCTAAATCGATTGCAATTCCTCAGAATTATCCAATTAGAGAGAAGCAGATGTTAATAGTATTGATCCAGCACCTTTCTCAACTAAAATAGACCCCTAGGCGCTTCCTTGATTGAATTTAGAATCTATTAATTAGAACTTGCCAAATCAAAATCCTCGATTAAGTGATTGCTTAGCATTTTCTGATGGAAAGGACCCAACAAATGACTTTGGTGCCTGAGGATGATTTTTTAATCTATACTACGGCACTCGTGCACTTGCAGACGTGTCACTCTCCTTCTTAAGATGGAGCCAAACAAGTTCACCAGGTTGATATTCAACCTCTGTTTTATTATTGTTGGCCTTGACCTTGTATGCCTCATTTATGCTCTCTATGTAAGCTCTAATACGCTCATGCAGCTTCTTCATTTTCTTGGCTATTTTCTCACCATCATAGCTAACTTTTCCCTTTACAGGTAGTGGAATAAGGTCAATGGGAGTAAATGGATTGATCCCATATAATGCCTCAAATTGAGAATAACCAGTAGCTCCAGCAGGTGTTCTATTTTAGGCAAATTCTGTATATGGGAGCTTGAGATCCCACTCTTTCAGGTTCTTATAGACCAAGGTTCTAAGAAGTGTAGATAAAGTCCTATTTGTGACCTTAGCTTGGCCATTAGTCTGGGGATGGTAGGTGGTGCTATATAGCAACTTGGTTCCCAGCAAATGCCATAGATTGCTCTAAAAGTGGGATAGAAACTTGGTGTCTCTATCACTCATAATGGTCATTGGCACCCCATACAGCCTGATTATCTCCTTGAAGTATGAGTCAGCAACATAAGAGGCATCATGAGCTTTGTGATAGGCCAAAAAGTGAGCCATTTTAGAGAACCTATCAACAACCACCATGATTGAATTTTTACCTCTTTGTGTCCTTAGTAAGGCCACTATAAAATCCTTGCTGACATCTTCCCAAGGCCTTAAGGGAACTAGAAGTGGGGTGTAAAGGCCTTGATGGAACTGGCGCTTGGTCTTGCGACAGATGGAGCATCTGGACACAACCTTATGAACATCTTCTCCCATTTTAGGTCGAAGGAAGTACTCCCTGAAGATGTCTAGGGTCTCGTTCAATCCAAAGTGACCTGCAAGGGATCCTTCATAGGCCTCCCTAACCAATAACTCTCTGAGGGGGCAAGCTAGGACGCACTGTTTATTTGCCTTAACCAGAAACCCTTCTTGCATCATATCAGGTCGTTGAGCTGGAGTATTCTTTACTAAGCCTTAAAATACAGAGTCTTCAGAATAATAGGCTTGCATAGCTTACAATCCCAAGAGTTTTGGTCCCAAAACTGAGATAAGAGCATACCTCCTAAAAAGAGTACCAGCTAGCACATTTTCAGTGCCCTTTTTATGCTTGGCAGAGAAGGTGAAAGCTTATAGAAACTCAACCTACTTAGCATGCCTAGCATTGAGTTTAGGCTGGCTACTGAGAAACCTCAAGGCCTGATGATCAAAGTGAAGAACAAATTCCTTAGGCTTGAGATAGTGGCTCCAATTGTTCATTGCTCTTGCTATTGCGTAAAACCCTTTATCATAGGTTTAATAGTTGAGCTTGGGGCCACTGAGTTTCTCACTAAAATAGGCCAACGGCGCTCTAGGAATCAGGTGTACTTGGTGCTCAATTCCCCTCTTAGGAGGAAGGCCAAGAGGAAGGTCTTAAGGAAAGACATCCTCAAACTCTTGTAGTAAGGGCTGAGCCAAAGGATGAAAGATTGTGGGATCTAAACTAAGGGTAGATTCCATTATAAGAATGGCATATATGGGTTTTCCCTTATAAATAACCATCTCTACTCTTCCCCCATTGGCAAGTAAGGAACTCCCGTAGAGTTTTTCCCTCCCTGTTTTAGGTTATGTGTTTCGTTAGGAGCTAGAGGGGTTAAGGCCCTTATCTTACCATTCTGTTTAAAAGAATAGGTGTTGAATTGACTTTCTATCATACTGCCAAGGCCTACCAAGGAGTAGAGGACAAGCATCCATAGGCAGTGCATCACACATAACCTCATCTTTGTATTCCCTAAATGGAAAGCTACCGTGGTTTGTTTAGAAACTGTTACCTCATTCCCCTTTTTGAGCCATTGTAATGTATAAGGCTTAGGATACTCAATGGTGGCCAAATTGAGCTTGCTGACCATTTTAGTGGATGTTAAAATTATGTAGCTTCCTACATCTATGATCAGATTGCATGTCTTGTTAGTTACCTTGCATCTAGAGTGAAAAATTTGCTCCCTCTAATTGGCTTCTGTGGAGCCCCAGCAGTATGAAGCACTCTCTTGATCATAAGCATTTCCTCTACTTTAGGTGATAGGTAGGAGGTCTCACCTTCTTTATTAGATTCTTCCTCTTTTTCCTCTACCTCATTTGGCCTAAATCTTCAATCTCTCTGATTGTAAGGAGTCTTCTGTTTGGACAGTCGCTTGAAAATGCCTATAGCTATGACATTTAGACCACTTCTTTTGATTTTTAGGAGCCTCTTTAGCCAACTCATTATCCTTTCCCTTATCCTTATCTTCTTTGGGAGTAGGGTCTGGTATGTAGGAGTTGAAGGTCTTGACTGGAATAGATGGTTTGACTGCAGCTAAAGGATAGGTCCTTTTGCACTTGAGTTGCTTCTCCACCTTGACAGCCAGCTTGCAAGCATCCTCAAAGGTCCAGAAAGGTTGGAGTTCAACCTTACCCGGGATAGTACGATTTAACCCCTTGAGAAACCTTGTAATAGTCTGCTTAGGTTCCTCCTTCAGACCACACCTAATCTGGAGTTGCTTGAATTCCCTCATATACTCTTCAACCCTCATGCTGCCCTATTAAGGAGAAGTAACTCTCAAGTAGAGTTCTTACTTGTATGTGGCTGGCAAAAACCTCTTGTCCATATGTTTCTTCAATTTAACCCATGTTTTAATCTTAGATTTACCTTCTAAGGGTTTGGTTCTTTTCAAGTTTTCCTACCAAAGAGAAGCATAATGTTTAGGCTTCAAAATAGCAAGTTTAAAAGCCTTCTCCCTGGAGTAGCCTTTGATCTCAATTATCCTTTCGATGGCCTGTACCCACTCAAGATAATCTTTATACTTTAGGCTGCCATCAAACTCACGAGCCTCTATTCCAAAATCCTCAAGATCATCCCTGTGTCCTCTTCTTCTCCTGGGCCTAACTTCCCCATTTGAAGAACTACTGCCATAGTGAGAGTCCAAGGAAGGTTCAAAGCAATCAAGAGGGTCCTGTGGTGGCTCTCTAGCCTTGCCCCTAAATTGTGTCATAAGCTATTATATTTGGGCGATAAGTGTCCTAATGTTCTATTAGATTTCTAGGATAGCCTTATCCCATCTGAGTTCATGAGCCTGTTCTAGAGAAAGGCCACTAGGAAGGTCTGTTGAGGAGGAGGAGAGGTGTTATCCTTCCCAGCCATGTTATTCAGATAAGAAAAAGGATTGGCTATGGCTGTTTGAGGAGATAGGTGCTTTTGTAGCTGGACTGTGTTTGGGTTCAGGGTTATTTTGTTGCTAATACAATAATGCTAGAATATAGAAAAGAAGATTAAACTTAGAATGAAGCAAGAATAGTAGCAAGCAAAAGGGAACCCACAAAGAAACAAAGTTGGGCCCTGATACTAGATGATGCGTGTCAAGTAAACAAGCTTGGAATTAGCCAAACCTAACAATTCAACATGGAAGATATGTTCTAGAGTAAAGGTTGAGAACCACCAACCAAGACTGAAAGGATCTTACCACCAACCTTCCTAAAGCTTAAGCACCAGAAGATCAACTAAAGGGCATACTCACCAAACACCACCAAAGCTGAGGCAGATCAAAGTCCGGATCAAGACCCTTAATCTGAGCATGGAAAGAGCTTGCTCACTAATCACCCTATAATCAGTTTTATGAGGGAAAGCAATGTAATTTTGATGCTTGTTTAGGAAGGTCCTTACTATGCTGCATGCCCTGAGATCTTATAAGCATACATAACTCATTTTGGAGGCTGGCCATTAAGCCTAGTTTAATTCAGTCAAATAAACATCACCTAAAGTTAGTTTGATTTGGTTACTTCTGCAACTATTAGTGATTTATTTTAAGTCAGGAAACATCACTCCTTTTTGGCACAGTACCCTAGCTTATTTGTTAGCATGACCAGCTACTAATTGATAAAGATTACTTGATTTTTTTTTTCAACTAGAAACAGTTAGCTACAGTAGTAGTAACAGCAGTAGTTTCAAGGGGGATATTTTACCTTTAACTTAGGCGCTCATTTAGAATGTTTAAAAGCATGAAAATGTGTCTAAATATTTATCCAGTGAGGCCAAAAAGTTGCAGAACTAGGTCATCAGCATATGCTTTTAACCAGCTCAAGTGCCATGGAAATACCCTATGATCCAACGGATTTTAGGGTGCTATACTTGCTAATCAACTGGCTAATCTTGATGTAAGCAGCTGCAAATCACTCCCCAAGGTCATCATTTATAGTACATGGATGGTATAAAGGATTGACACCTCAGTAATGGAGATTGGCATTGAGTTTAGGTGTTAATGATCAAGCTTAGCTACTGTTTTTATGCTTTTGTTTTCAAAATGTTTTTACTGTTTTAAGTCTGCTTTGATCTAGCTGTTGTATGTGTAACTAAGGCTGGGTATATAAGCCTTATTTTTCATTGTAAGCCTCAGATTATGATATGTGAAATCCCTTAGTTGCTGGTTTAAGCAAACTTCCTCTAAGCCTCTCTAAATTTATTCCTGTTGGTGGTGTTTAATGAGTGGATTCTTTATCTGATCTTCTGGTGGCAATTGCTTTAGGAAGGTTGGTGTTGAACTCTTTTAGTCTCGGTTGGTGGATCCCTCCTTTATTGCAGGACATATCCTTCCATGTTAAGTTACTAGGTTTAGTTCATGCTAAGGTTGCAAGACCAGCATACGTCATCTAGCATCAGTGCCCAACTTTGATCCTTGGTGAGTTCATTTCTGTTTATTACTCTTCTTGTTTCATTCTCAGCTCACTTCCCTTGCCTGCAATCTGAAAATTGTTGTTTACCTACAAGAGAGCCCTCATAACCGAACACAGTTCAACTACAAAGCACTAAACTCCACAAAACAGCCATAGAAACCCCTTGTCTTACCTTGAACATCATGATTGAGAGGGAACACACTTCTCCCCCTCCTTAGCAACCTATTAGAGTTCCTGGAGGCATATCTATAGAACAGGCTCATAAACTCAAAAGGCATAGGGTAATCCTAGAAATGTAAGAGAACATTAGAGCCCTTATTGCTCAAATACAACAACTCATGAATTAGCTAAGTGGTAGGGATAGAGAGCCACCTTAGGACCCTTCTAACCGCTCTGATCCTTCCCTTGATTCCCACTATGGCAGTAGCTCTTCTAATAGGGACGTTAGGCTCTGGAGAAGGAGGGTACATAGAGACGAACTTAAGGATCTCAGAATAACGGCACCAGAGTTTGATGGTAGTCTTGAACCTGATGATTACGTTGAGTGGGTAAAAGCTATGGAGAGGATTATAGAGATCAAGGGATACTCTAAAGAAAAGGCTTTCAAACTTGTTATTTTAAGGTTCAAATAATATGCACCCCTCTGGTATGAAAACCTAAAGAGAACCAAAGCATTAGAGGTAAAATCCAAGATCAATACCTGGGTTTAGCTTAAGAAACACATGGATAAAAGGTTTCTGCCAGCTACCTACAAGTAAGAACTCTGCTTGAGAGTCACTTCATTGTAACAACAAAGTAGGAAAGTTGATGAGTGCATAAGGGAATTTGAGCAGCCCTATATTAGATGTGCCTTGATAGAAGAACCTAATAGACCATTGCTAGGTTTCTCAAGGGTCTAAACCCTTCTACTCTGGACAAGGTTAAGCTCTAACCCTTCTAGACCCTTGAAGATGCTTCCACATTAGCTGTTAAGGTTGAAAAGAAGCTTAAGTCAAGAAGGGTCTACCTTTCTACCCCGACTGAACCAGCTATTTAAGCTAGAACCTTCAACTCCTGCAGACTAGAACATACTCCCTAGGAAGACAAACACAACGGGAAGGGTAAGGAGTTAGCCAAAGAAGCTCCTAAGGTCTAGAAGAAATGCTTTAAATGCCATGTCTATGGCCATTTCCAAGCAGATTGTCCCAACAGAAGGGTTCTGACCATCCGGGAGATTGAAGATCTTAATCAGATGGAGGTAGAGGAAGATGAGGATGCTTCTGATGAGGAAGAAGAGACCTCCTTCTTGCTATCTAAAGAAGATGAGGTGCTCATGATTAAGAGGGTACTTCATGCCACTAAAGTCCCACTAGAAGCCAGTCAACGGGAGTAAATCTTTCACTCTAGATGCAAGACAACCGACAAAATCTACAACTTGATTATAGATTGGGGGAGTTGTAGTAATTTAGCCTCCATTGAGATGGTTAGCAAGCTTAAACTGGCTACCATTGAGCACCCTAAACCATGCACATTGCAATAGCTCAAGAAAGGCAATGCGGTAACAATCTCTTAACATGCCTTAGTTGCTTTTTCAATTGGGGAATATAGAGATGAGGTGATGTGTGACATACTGCCTATGGATGCTTGTCACCTACTTCATGGTAGGCTTTGGTAGTATGATGGAGATGTAACTTGCCATAGTTAATCCAACACCTATTCTTTTAAATTGAACGGTGTGAAAATGACTTTAACCCCCTATTCTTTTAAATTGAAAGGCATAAAAATGACCTTAACCCCGATAGCTCCTAGCCAAACACTCAAAACGGAAACTAGGAAGGTGAAACACAGGGAGATTGCCTTGCTTATCAATAAGGGAAGAGTGGAAAGGGCTATTTCTAAAGGAAAACCCATATTTGCAATCCTTATGGTGGAATGCACCCCTAATTCAAATCCCACAGCCTTTCATCACTCAGTCCAGCCTCTACTATAAGAATTTGAGGATGTTTTCCCTTACGACCTGCCCCCTGGCGTTCCCCCAAAAAGGAGTATTGAACACCAAATAGACTTAGTCCCTCGAGCCCCTCTACCCAACAATCTTTCTTATAGATGCAACCCCACTGAAACTGAGGAATTATAAGGGCAGATTTAGGAGTTAACTGACAGAGGTTATGTGAGGGAGAGCATGAGCCCATGCTTTGTTCCAGCTCTTCTGGTGCCAAAGAAAGATAGCAGTTGGAGAATGTTGTTGACAGCAGGGCCATCAACAACATTGCAATCAAGTATAGGTACCTTATTCATAGACTTGATAATATATTAGATGAGCTCCATGGTTCCAAAATTTTCTCGAAGATTGATCTCAGAAGTGGTTATCGTCGGATCAGAATAAGAGCGGAAGATGAGCAGAAGACTGCTTTCAAAACAAAGCAAGGGCTGTGTGAATTACTTCTATTGCCATTTAGGCTATCTGATGCTGTTAGCACCTTCATGAGGCTGATGAATGAGGTGCTCAAAGCCTACAGTGGCTTATTTGTGGTAGCATATTTTGATGTTATACTTGTAAATAGCAAGACTAAACAAGACCACGTCTAGCATTTGAAGCAAGTCTTTTCTAGCCTCAAGGATCAAAAACTCTTTGGCAATCTTGAGAAATATGAGTTCTTTGTTCTAAGGTTATATTCCTTAGGTATGTGGTCTCCTGTGATGGCATCCAAGTAGATGAGGCCAAAGTAGAAGTAATCAGATCAAGGCCAGTCCCAAATTCAGTCACAACAGTGAGGAGTTCCTAAGGCTTAGCATCCTTCTACATGAGATTTTTTAGGGATTTCAGCTCTATTGTGGCTCTATTCACAGAATACAAGAACAAAGGGAGTTTTTATTAGCCTATAGCAGCTCAGAAGGCCTTTGAGACCATCAAACAGAAGCTATGTGAGGCACCTTTCCAGCATTGCCTAACTTTGAGGAATTATTTAAGGTGGAGTGTGATACCAATGGAGTAGGCATTGTGGCTCTCCTAACTCAGCTCAAAAGAGCCTTGGCTTGTTTCGGTGAGAAACTCAGAGGCCCCGAACTCAATTATTTAACATATAACAAGGAGCTCTATGCACTAACGAGACCATTGAGCCACTGGTGCCATTCTCTCAAACCTAAGGCCTAACTCCCCAAACAGATGGCCAAATAAAGGTCACCAATGGGACCTTATCCCCACTCCTTAAGCCCTTGGTTCAAAAATAACTTGAAGCAATGGGATCTTCAGCTCTCTCATGCTGAATTTGCCTACAACAGAACCCCAGCTATAGCTACTAGTTGCTCACCATTTAAGGCCTTGCATGGGATCAATCTACTTACCCTCATTGATCTCATCCCATTGCCTACTGATTGCAAGGTTAGTTTTGAGTTTGAAAAAAGGGCTAAGGAAATGAAGAATTTACATAACCAGATTATAGCTCATATTGAGAAGACCAATGAAGCATACAAGCTCAAGGCCAATAAGAACAAGAGAGGAGTTGATTACCAGCCCAGAGATCTTGTTTGGCACCACCTTATAAAGGAAAGTTTCCCCATGAGGAGAAAAAGCAAGTTGATGGCCAGAGTCTTAGCCAAGGTGGGAGCTAATGCCTATAAGCTAGAACTGCTTGGAGATATGGCTGTTTCAGCCACCTTTAATGCAGGTGATTTAAGCCCCTACATGAAAGATGAGATTGATGATGGGGATTTGAAGGCAAATCCTTTCAAAGAAGGGGAGCTTTATATAGATTAAAGTCCTAATCGAGGCCCTTAATTTGAGCATAAAAGGAGCTTACTCACTGATAACCACAGTGTTTAGTTCTGTGAGAGAAAGCAATGCAATTTTGATGGTTGTTCAGGGAGGTCCTTACTATATTGGATACCCTAAGAGCAAGCCTAGCTGATTTCAGCCCAACAAAGATCACCTGAAGTCTGTGCAATTTGGTTGCTTCCATAGCTATTCGTGATTCATTTTTGGCCAGGAAATATCACTCCTTTTTAGGACAGTAACCTAGCTCATTTGTTAGCACATGAACAGCTACTAAATGATAAAGGTTACTTATTTTTTTTTTAAACTAGAAACAATCAGCTGCAATAGTAGATCAGCAGCAGCAGCAGTAGTAGTTTCAAGACGATATTTTACCTCCAACTGAGCAGCTTGTTTGGCATGTTAAAGGGTATAAAAATGTGTCTAAATATTTATCCAGTAAGGCCCTAAAGTTTCAGAACCAAGTCATGCAGCATCTACTTTTAACCAGCTCCAATGCCATGAAAATACCCTTTGATCCAATGGATTTCAAGGTGTTGTACTTGCTGATCAACTAGCTTGATCTTGATGCAAGCAGCTACAAATCACTCTGCAAGGTCATCATTTATAGAACTTGGATGCTATAAAGGCTTGACACCTCAGTAATGGAGATTAGCATTGAGTTTAGGTGTCAATGACCAAGCTTAGCTGCTATTTTTGTGCTTTTGTTTACAAGTTGTTTTTGCTGTTTTAAGCCTATTCTATTCTAGTTGTTGTATGTGCAAGTAAGACTGGGTACATAAGCCTTATTTTTCATTGTAAGCCTTGGATTATGATATATGAAATCCCTTAGTTGCTGGTTTAGGCAAACTTCTTCTAAATCTCTCTAAACTTCATCCTGCTGGTGGTCTTTAGTGAGTAGATTCTTTATCAGATCTTCTGGTGCAATTGTTTTAGGAAGGTTGGTGGTGAATTCTTTTTGTCTTGGTTAGTGGAACCCTTCTTTATTCCCGGACATATCCCTCTAAGTTGAGTTGCTTGGTTTGGTTTATGCCAAGCATGTAAGATCAGCATGCATCAAAGGTTCGATAAAGATTGGAGAGATTTTGAGGGAGTTTCGCCTGAACTAGCAACTGAGGTTTTTATTAATCATAATCTAATGCTTACAACGAAGACCCATGCTTTTATACTCAGCCTTACACATTCGACAGCTAAAACTGGAATTACAAAGAACTAAAAATAGCAAAAACAGTTTGAATTAAGGCAGCCCAGAACAGCAGCAAAGCATTGATCTTTGACACATAATGGCCTTACTAATCTCAATTCCTGAGGTGTCGAGCTAAAACAACCACAAAGGACTACTAATGATGACTTTTGAAGTGATTTGTGGCAGCCTATCTCGAGATTAGGGTGTCTGATGTAAGTCTCAAGGGTAGGAACAACCCAAGCTAACTTACAACAGGAACACAACCAAAACAAGTGGGAAACTCACGAACCAGGGGTGGCACGGTCGTGCTTCAAGGCACGGGGGCACCGTGCCAACTTGCTGCCTAAGCACGCCTAGTTTGTGATTTTCACGGTTTTTGAGATGGCTTTTGTGTTTGGGCTCAAAACTGAATCAAAGCAAGAATTCTTGGCCTTGATTAAGCTTGAAATGAATATGAAAAGAAAAGGAGAAGAGAGGAATGAAGTTCACTGATTAGAACATGAAAAAGGAGAGCTTTGGTTTAAGGAACCCAAAGCTAACTTCATGAACTTTAAGTGAATTCAATGGAATCTGGATAGTTCTAAGCCTTGTGTGTTTGCCATCAAGTGACTCATGGCCGTGACTTTGGAGTTGATTTCTTGATTATTTTGGATCAATGAAACATTTTTAGACCTTGAGGATGGACCTCCATCATTCTCCCCTTGTTGGGAAGATTTGATCCTCAAATCAGAAAGGACGTACTACCCAACAGCAAACAAAGGTGAACTAGGCTGAAAAAGGATCAACTCTTCAAATAAGCTTGGTTTAAACTTTGCTTCTGTATTCCTCACATCAGCCATGTGAAACTGAAGTGGGTGTTGAAATGAATGGATGGGGGGTGGGTTTGGATTTTGCTTTGGGAGAGTAAATTGAGCAAGTTTAGGACCTGAGCATGCGAGATCCTGGATAGATGTGAATGGAATGATTTTGTGGGGAAAGGATGGGATATGGTCTTGCTCCTTTGGAATGAATAACATACAAACATGAATATTCATATGTTGTTCATGCTCTTCTTCATGAAAATTTGGAGACATCTTCTCCAAGAGTAGCATTTCACCTTCATCAGCAGTGATCTCAATTTCTTCAAGGTCTTCTTCTTGAGTTTCTTCCTCCTTTTCTTCCTTTCCAATTGCCTCCCACTCAGCCAGAGTAATGCTTCTTCGATTGACACAATCGGCGGCTATGTGTCCAAATCCTTGGCACTTAAAACATCGGGAAGTGCCATGTTTGGGTTTAAG
Organism: Carnegiea gigantea; assembly: GCA_029747015.1. Classification (NCBI taxonomy): domain Eukaryota; kingdom Viridiplantae; phylum Streptophyta; class Magnoliopsida; order Caryophyllales; family Cactaceae; genus Carnegiea; species Carnegiea gigantea. Next base: position 86,539 of record JAKOGI010000683.1, read on the forward strand.
TTGCGGGGGTAGGCTTTGTAGTGGTGTTTGGTTCTTTTGTGGAGTAGGAAGTGGGGGGCCATGGGTTTAGGGACAAGGTTTGGGCTCCCCTTGTTGAATGGTTGTTCTTGAGGAAGGAATGTGGGAACTTCTTCACAGGTATGAAATCGAGACCTTCTTTGTTGTTCCACTTTGTGAGCTAAGACACAGATCTCATCAAAAGTGGTGAAGGCTTGCAATTCAACCACGTTGGCTATCCTAGGATCAAGCCCTCCTAGGTAACGAACCATGGTTTGTTCTTCAGGCTCATGAATGTCACATTTGATCATGAGTTTCTCAAACTCACGAGTATATTCTTCAACACTCATCTTACCCTGATTCAAATGGTGAAAGAGCATGTATTGATCTTGGACATATGTGGAAGGCAAAAACCGTGCCTTCATCTTGGCTTTCATCTTGTCCCAAGTAGTAATCTTACTCTTCCTTTCTCTAGTTCTCTTAGCATTAAGGTTTGTCCACCATAAGGAGGCATATTTCCTTAGTCTAAGAGCAACTATCTTGACTTTCTTATCCTCCGGAATCTCCTTAAACTCAAAGATGCGTTCCACCGTTTGTAACCATTCAATGAACTCATCAGGATCTAACTTACCCTCGAACTCAGGAATATCAACCTTGATCTCATTAGAGTTGAAAGTAGGTCGCCCTCTTCTTTGCATTCTTTCAAATGGTACTTCTTCTTCAGAGAACGCATTGCTAGCTTCCTCTTCATAGCCATAGTCTGTTCCAGTCCGAATGCTTGGTGATTCTTGAAGTTTCTGCTTTTGTTTCATATGGTTTCCAAGCTGTTTCCTCAAGTACTCATTTTGTGCTTTGAGTTCTCGATTACTCACACTTATTTCTTGCATTTGCTTAGAAAGAACTTCAAGCCTTTCTTCCACAGACATGCTAGTACTCATTGTGATCGCAGGAATGAACGGTTTGTGTTTGATTGTGTTTGAAATGATTTCAGAGATAAGCTGGGAATGACGTGGGGTTCAGGCCAAGTTCTGAACTTGCTCTGATACCAAAAATGATGTAAGTCCAAGGGAAGGATAGCAACCCAAGTAAACTCACGTCAAAGGAGGCTAGAAAACAAGCAAACTCTCACGGCCAGGGGTGGCACGGCCGTGCTTGATGGCACGGGGTGCCCGTGCCAATTCACTGCCTAGCTTGCCTAGGTAAGTCCCTTTCCACGGTTTGAGATGGCTTTGAAGGTTAAAGGAAGTTCGATGCAATCAGCTAAGTCAAGGCTTGATTTTGTGTGGAAAAGAGGAATCAAAGGAGTAAAGGAAGTGAGGGAAGTAAAGGAGGATAAAAAGACACTAAGAAGAACAAAGGTAATTCATGGTTTAAGAGGAGTGAAACCAAGAACTAGTTTGTGAACTTCAAGAGTGTTTAATGAAACTTGGATAGTTCTAAGCTAGATGATTAGATAAGATACACCACTAATCATTTAGCTTAGGGCCCTCAATCTTGGATTAGGATAAGATACACCACCTAATCAAGATCAAGACTCACTTGGTCACCACCTTAATCGGCCACAATTAAGGATAAGCAAGTTAAGTGTTTAAGAAATCTCAAGACACAAAGTCTTTACTCTCAACTTCAATACTCAAACTTGTTTTTACAAAAGAGCAGCCAAGGCACTTATATAGCCTTGTGATTACATGAAAAGAGCTTTCCTTCTAGGCAAGGAAAGTCATTAAACTAATCCTATGCTTAGTAATACACGGTTTAAGCTAAAACATACATAAGCTGAAAGTTTAAGCTACAAAACACAAGATTTCCTTCTTAAACTCTTTCCTAAGTATTAAGAAACCTTGTTGACTCAATTTCCCTTCAAGGAAGGTAAGAGAGCATGGCTGCCACCTCAAAAGGACTGAAAATTGCATGTGTGCCATGTCATGCTTGAGTGGTCGAATGAGAGCTTGCAAAATGGTGGCGTTTCACTAGCTCCACGTGTCTCTCTCTCAAGTAGCTGAGTGGTGCTTAATCAAGCAGCTCAAAATGACCTGCTTGGCAGCCTTCCACCTTAAGCAAACCCCTTGAAGGAGGAAAACCACCAGGCTAAGCAACCGGGTGTCAAGCAGCCGGTTTCTGCCTCCAGTTGCAACGCATGTTTGACACCTCAAATGATGACTAATTGCTACGTTTCTTACATGGTTGGAAACCTCAAGATGTCTAGATTACCCTCATTTTTGAATCATAGCAATTGGACATCATTTTCTCCTTGAATCAGCTTGATTCCCAAAACCGTGCAGATTGGACTCCAAAACAGCACAGGTTTACGAATTAGCTTATTTCACTAACCAATTGAACTCCAAATCTGGTAATTCCAATTGGACATGAAAGCTAAGATCTTAGGGACCCAAAATATGTAAAAATACAAGATTTAAGCTAAACTACTCATAAGAAATAAAAAGAACAAAACCGGGTTCATCCTGGCCCTGCTGGGCAGTTTTGACACCTTGGGTTTAATTGCTGATTTGAACGACCAAATGAAGTCCAAATTGGATGAAACTTAATTTGTTGGAAAGCTAACATCTTGATCTTCAAATCCATCAAAAAATATTAGACATAAACCCTTAGTATGTTTGAGAAATTAAGCACACAAAAACGGGTTAGCTGCTGGATTTAACCCTCGCCCTGCAGTTTCAATTTTTAATCAAAACTTGGATGATTTATTCATCCTTAAACCAGCATAATAAGATTACCTAATTGATTTTATTCGTTTTTAACAAAAGGGATGGCGGGATTTCCATCATACTCCCCTTGTTAAAAATGATTTGCCCTCAAATCATAGTAGGTAATGAACTCCTCTTTTGGCTCAATTCTGGTTGAAATAAAATCAACCATGAAAACAAGTCTCTTTTGAACTTAGAGACTTTTTTCTTTACCTTCCCCTTGCTGATCTGAATGGTGGATGTAGGGGACTTCTTGAACTTGCTTCGAACCAATTCTTCAAATGCTCTTAACTCAAAATTAGGAGCTTTTAGTAATGGTTCTGAAATGGATTGACAGAAATTTGGGTTGAGTGTTTTAGGTGTGGGTGGAGTGGAAAAAAATGATGGTGGTTTATGAAAAGTGGTGGGAAGGATGAGATGCTCATGGCTTCTAGGTGGATGGTGGATGTTTAAAGTGAGCATAGCACCTTTATTTGCCTCAATCTCTATCTCCTCAAGATCATCTTCTTCATCCTCTTCTTTTTCCTCCTCTAATTCAACCTCCTTCGATTCTTCCACTAAGGGCATCTTCTTTTCCTCCTGATTTTCCTCCTTTCTCACGGCTTTCCTTTCTTCCGAGGTAATGACTTTGTTGTTTGGGCAATCCGTGGCTAAGTGTCCAAGCCCTTGGCACTTGAGACACCTTCTAAGTTGTGAGGGAAAGATCATTTGTGGGGTTGGTTTTTTTTTGTGGGGTGGAAGGGAGTGAACTCGTGGGCTTAATGGAGATACTTTCTTTCATTGGCGTGTAAGTGGATGGGCAAAAGGAACCCTTCATCTTACTACTCAATTTCTTCCAAGTTCTCACCTTCTCTTTTCCCTTCTTTTTTCGCTCAAACTTGTACTTATTCCACCACTGAAGTGCACAACCTCTCAATCTTAAAATAACCACTTTGAACTTCTCTTGGTCATTAAGGATACAACAAGCAAAAACTCATTCCACCTTAGATAACCAACCTGTGAACTCTTCCATTTCGCCATGAAATTTTGGAATTGCAAAGCAAGCATATCCAATATCAATAAAAGCTAGTTCTTTCTCCAAGTTCATTGAAGATGGCATGAAGGATGAGGTCTAGGGTTCTTTGTGGATTGATTTGAAACGTAAGTAGGCTGTTTGTGTTTGGATTTAATTTGGGAGCGTGGGGTTCAGGCAAGGATCTGAACTTGCTCTGATACCAAAAATGATGTAAGTCTCAAGGGTAGGAACAACCCAAGCTAACTTACAACAGGAACACAACCAAAACAAGTGGGAAACTCACGAACCAGGGGTGGCACGGTCGTGCTTCAAGGCACGGGGGCACCGTGCCAACTTGCTGCCTAAGCACGCCTAGTTTGTGATTTTCACGGTTTTTGAGATGGCTTTTGTGTTTGGGCTCAAAACTGAATCAAAGCAAGAATTCTTGGCCTTGATTAAGCTTGAAATGAATATGAAAACAAAAAGGAGATGTGGGAATGAAGTTCACTGATTAGAACATGAAAAAAGAGAGCTTTGGTTTAAGGAACCCAAAGCTAACTTCATGAACTTTAAGTGAATTCAATGGAATCTGGATGAGAACCCGGGTGTATCACCTTGTGTGTTTGCCATCAAGTGACTCATGGCCGTGACTTTGGAGTTGATTTCTTGATTATTTTGGATCAATGAAACATTTTTAGACCTTGAGGATGGACCTCCATCAGTGTCTGGCAGCAAGGTATAAATAGCTTGAAATCCCATGGTCGAAAGGGAACTTTAAGGGAGTTTGTGGTGGATAAAAGCTGATGCTTCATGATCTAATTCTACCACTTTAGGACCTTGATTGATTATATTTTTGACACATTTTTAAATACTAGTATGAGGCAAAATAAGCTGCTAAGTTGGAGTTAAATTAACCCCTTGAAACTACTGCCATTAGAACTTGATATGCTGGACTACCTGGGAAAAATTAAAGTAACATTTTTCATTTAGTAGCTGGATTAGAAGCTAACAAATGATCTAGGTTACTTTCTAAAAGGGACTGATGCTCCTTGACTCAAAATAGTTCACTAAAGGCTGTTAAAGCAACTAAGGAATGCACTGAACTTCATTTAATCTTATTGATGTTGTAATAACTAAGGCTATTGGCTAGCCTCAAAATGATAATAGTTCGCTTATAAAGGTACTCAAGGAATCCAGCAAAGAAATGATCTCCATAAGGAAGCTTTAAGATTGCATTGTTTTCCCTCACAGAACTGATCATTAGGGTGATCAGTAAGCATTGACTTCTCATTCTCTGGCTGTTGGTCTTGAACTGAGCCTTAACCTGCATCAGAAGGTTAAGCATGATGGGTAATTAAACACCTATTCCTTTTTAAATGATGAGAAAAAGATAACCCTTACCCCTTCAAGCCCTTCCCAGATCTAGAAAAGCAAGACACAAAAGAACCCCCCTCAAGCAGACCTATTCCTCACCTATGGAGAGCCATTACTTAAGGCCTCTTATCATGAGTTTAAGGCCTTTATGGAATGGATACTCACTGCCATTGAGGGACCAGAATACACACCACCAAGTCATCCCTTTGCCATATCATTATTGATCTATTTGGCCATGTCTTTCCAGTCGAAATACCCTCTGGTCTTCCCCTTAAAAGGTCCACCTAGCACCATATTGACCTTAACCCTAGAGCCACACTCCCAAATAAGCCAACATACAAAATGAATCCAAAGAAAAGCATAGATATACAAAGGCTAGTAAATGAACTCATCAACAAGGGCTTGGTTTGGGAATCACTTAGTCCTTGTGCTGTACCATCATTGCTAGTCCCTAAAAAGGATGGGAGTATAATAATGTGTGTAAATAGTCAAGCCATAGACAAGATCACCATCTAATATAGGCGTCCTACCCCACAACTTGAAGACATGCTAGATGAACTTCATGGTTCTAGTGTGTTTTCAAAGATTGATTTGAGGATTGGTTACTACTAGATTAGGATAAGAGAGGGAGATGATTGGAAGACAACATTCAAGACAAAAGGTGGGTTGTATAAATGGCTAGTTATGCCATTTTAACTATTAAATGCACTAAGTACCTTTATGGGGTTAATGAAACAAATGTTCAGGCCTTGCATTGGTAAGTTTGTGGTGGTGTACTTTGATAATAATCTAATCTAAAGCAAGTCAGAACCTGAGTACTAAGATCATTTAGCTCAGATTATGATGGTCCTAGGGGAGAAGAGACTTTATGGTAACCCAAAGAAGTGTACTTTCTTCTCCCCAGAAGTAACCTTCTTAGGATACATTGTGATTACCGAATAAGTAAAAGTGGATGAGAGCAAGGTTAAGGCCAGTAGATCCAGTCAGGACCTAGCAGTCCAACATTCTTATTCAGTTAAGGAAAAGGCTAAACTTTGCTACCTTATGTCCTAAGTTCCTATAGGGGGGAGAAGCTGATTCTTACACCATTAGAAATATTAAGATGTCATGAATCCACAAAATTAGGTTTGAAGTCATTTGGAGTTCATTTAGTAAGTTAAATTCAGCTTTAAGTTGAAGTGGCCTAAAGACAATCATCCAGTTCCAATTTCTGACCATCTAGCTTGTACGGCCTATTTCTCTCAAATGGTTGGTCCACATCTAGTGAAACATTTTTCGCATAAAAATAGACTTCTTCAGCTTTAATACAAATCCTATTTCATTAGTTTTGGATTCGAAACAGGAGAGATATGGCTCACTGAATCTGACACTCCTGCTGTGAGAACGTGCTGATGTCTAAGAGCAATTAATGCACCGGAAATCTGTGCTCCTAGGGATCAAGTGCACGGCCACAAGCTTCATTTACCTTTGCTAGGTGGGAATGCAAGAATGACAAGTCTCCAAGCTGATGGACGCAAGTTTCAAGCCCTTAGTTTTCCATGTTAAATCATTTTTATTACTAGTTCACTTTGTGATTTGCTTCTTTCGTTCTCTATGCAACTTTAGTAAGATGTATTTCAGATTTTCCTATGTAAGTTGGCTCCCTAGAGATATGGTCTACCCTATATAAGCCATATTTGAACTGAGTTGGAATAACATGTTATGAGTTTATGAAAGGTTGAGTTCAAACTCCCTCTAAGTCTTCCTCTCTTCTTTATCTCTAGTTTGGCTCTCTATAGTGGAGTCTCTTGTGGTCTTTGAGTGGTGATATCTTGTCTTAATTGATCCAAGGGTGAGCTCTAAGCATACTTGGTACTGATATCTTATCCAAGACTACTTATTTTATCTTGTTCAAGTTCTAGCAAACTCAAACCATGACCCTTTACATTTCCACTACTTGAGATCTCTTCTTAGTTTCATGTCTGTGGGACTTAGAAGTGCATCAAGTGGTATCAGAGCTAAGGCTACTATCTTGTTTGAACCTTCCATAGCCCAAACACAACCCATAGCCAAACATATCCACCCCACAAAGAGCCCGCATCACTTATACACCAACATGTCAAGTAACATGACTGTAGAGGAAAAGTTTAAGCAACATCTAAAGCTTAATGCCGAGAAGGATGCCCAACTCGAATACTTGAAGAAACAACTTGACTGAGCTATTAGGAACAACAAGAAGGAGATTCAAAGTTCACACTCATCAAGCGGATCCGACTCCGCAAAGGAAAAAGCTAAGAGCAACCCATTTACTATAAGTGATGAGGACGATGAGAGAAGACCAAGGAGAGCAAGGCGATCCAAGCACCTCACTATGGATTTCAAGGTAGACATTTTAGAGTTTGAAGGGAAACTAAAGCCAGATGACTTCTTGGAATGGCTACACACAGTGGAGCAAGCGTTTGAGTACAAGGATGTCCCTGATGACAAATAGGTCAAGCTTGTGGCTTTGAAACTACGAAAGTATGCTTCTATTTAGGGAAGTAATGTCTTACCTAAGAGAGTTAGAAAAGGGAAGGGAAAGATTAGATCATGGAGGAAAATGAAGGCAAAACTTAGAACCAAATTCCTTCCACTCCATTACCTTTGATGCACCTCTGGTGGATCATGATGATGGTCAACCCAAGCCTAAGGATGTTCAAAAGGTTCTTAAGATCATGAGTAGTCAATTTGAAGCCCCGGAGGTTTCTTTTCCGGTTTTACCATGCGCTAGTCCCGCGTTTCTGACCTTGGTTGCCTGGCTTAACGTCACTTTGGGCTTTTGTTTTTACTTGGTTCTTTTAGTTTCAGAAATAAGCTTCCCAATAAGCCAAGAATCTAGTCATTTGGACTTCATTTACCCACTCAATTCAGCCTTCACAGCCCAGCTATCAAAACTGCCAGTTTTCAATTACAGTTCTGGCAGCTTGGATTGTTTGGCCCATATCTTTCGATTGGGAGGTCCAAATCCAATGAAACTTGAACCATTGGAAACTAGACTTCTTAAGCTTTCGAGGGATACCTCATTTGCTCAATTTGGAGCAGTATCCACGGAGTTAAGGCTCAGAGAAGTTGACCTTGCTGCAGATTGCAACGGCTGTATTTAATGCGTGGATTGAAAGCCTTAAGTGTGTGTTTATGCTTCTCCAACGTCTCCCAATGGCTCCTTGGCTTAAATTCCAGAGATCCCAGCATATTTTTGGAATATTTGGGAGGTTACACATTGAAAGGATGGAGTTGTAATGGCTTAGATTCTAGAAGAGTCATTGTCTTAATAGCCTTGTTTAAATTCCTTGTCTTTTGCTTTCCTAGTGTTTAATGCTTTGTAACTCATGAGTTAGCAGCATTTTTAAAGTCTTCTTTGCCTATAAAAGGACCTTGGACGTGTACTTTGGATATCAATCAACAAATGAATGAAATTGAGTGAGTTTAATCACAAGGTTGAGTGCTATCTCCCTTCTCGTAAATTTCTCTTTTGCTTATCTCTAGATTAGCTCTCTATAGTGGTGTTCAAGAGTTCTTCTTGATCATTTGAGTGGTGATATCTTATCTCACTTGATCTTGAAGTCGAGCTCTAAGAATTTTGGTGGTGACATCTTATCCAAGATCCTTAGTTTTATCTTCTCCTTCATTATTAGCTACATTCGAACCGCACTCACTTTACGATCCCTTCTTAGTCCTTGTTCCTTTAGGGCCTAGAAGTGCATCAACCTTGAAGACAACTACACCAAACTCCATAACCTTCGGTAAGAAACTAAGAGTGTGGAGGAGCATACCTATGAGTTTGGGAAGCTTATCATGACATGTGATATTAGGGAAAATGAGGATCGAACCATACTAAGATACTTGAGAGGGTTGAAAGAGTACAGCAGAAATGTTGTGCAACTATAACATAGCACCACCCTTAATGAGGTTTGCTTAGCAGCTTACAAAGTGGAACCTCAAAAGAAGGGTAAATTTGAAAAAGAAGTTCGCCAACCCCCAACACCTAGCTACCCTTTCAACTAGGGGAGTTTCACTCCACCTTCAAACCCATAAAACCCACCCGTGACTCTCACAAATCCAAAACCAAGCACCCTTGAACCCCATCTTAACCCCTTTTGGAAGAGAAGATGCTATAAGTGTCAAGGCCTGGGGCTTATTGCTTCAAATTGTCTAAATTGAAAGGTCATAACTTTGGCCAAATATCAAGTGTTTGAGGAGGCCGAAATGGGGAAAGAATTGAGTGCTAAGGCAGTTTACCTTATGGAGGTTGAAGAGGAGCATCTAAAAGAAGCGAATGAAGGAGAGTTGCTTATTCTTTGGAGGGCCTTAAGTGGTCACAAGAACACTAACCTTAAGGATCAAAGGGAAAGCCTCTTCCATATGAGATGTACTATTAGTGATCGTGTGTGTTCACTCATTGTGAATGGGGGAAGTTATGCCAATGTGGCTCCCACAACTTTGGTAGAAAAGCTCAATTTCAAAGTTGAGCCGCATCCTCATGCTTACCCTATTCAATGGCTTAATCAAGGTAAAGGACTTCAAGTCTCAACTCGTTACTTGATAACCTTATCCATTAGTAAAGGCTATATTGATGAGTTGTAGTGTCATATCATCCCTATGGATGCTTGTCATATCCTATTGGGGAAGACATGCCTCTATGACCATAGGGTCACACATGATGGCTACCTAAACACATACACCCTCCACGAAGATGGGTGAAGGATCACCTTAGCTCCTTTAGCTCCACATCAAATTTCCATACCAAAAATCCAAGACCCTCCAAAGGATGGGGAAGTATTTCTTTCCTTTCTTGAACTGACACTCCATGTTAAGCATCATGAATATAAGCCCTTCAAATGAATGATCCCATTTACCCCCTCACAAAATAACCAAGTCGAGCCACCCTCTCACCCCTTTGCTACCCAACTTTTATAAGAGTTCACCATGTCTTTCTCGAGGAGATCCCATCGGGATTACTCCCAAATGAACTATCCAATAGCACATTGACCTCAGTCATAGCGCCATCCTCCTAAACAAGCTCGCTTATAGAGTGAACCCTAAAGACACTGCAGAGATCCAAAGACAAGTGGATGAGCTTATCTCTAAGGGACTAGTCTGAGAGAGCTTAAGCCCTTGTATCGTCCCTGCTCTTCTTGTTCCAAAAAAGGATGCGTCCATAAGAATGTGTGTTGATAATCGTGCCATCAACAAGATCACAATCAAGTATAGCATGTCTATACCAAGACTGGAAGATATGCTTGATGAGCTCCACAGTTCGAAGTACTTTTCAAAAATAGATCTCCAAAGTGGTTACTACCAAATTTGGGTCCCTGAAGGTGATGAATGGAAAACAGCATTGAACACTAAGGTGGGCCTTTATGAGTGGTTGCTAATGTCCTTCGAGCTCTCCAACACTCCTAGCACACTCATGAGGCTCATGAACCAAATGTTTAAGCCTTTTTTTAGTAAATTTATGGACGTTTATTTTGACGGCATCTTGGTCTTTAGCAAAACCAAAGAAGAGCATTATAAGCATTGAGGCAAGTGATCAAGACACTAGAGCTAGAGAATCTTTATGGGAACCTTAAGAAGTGTACTTTCTTCTCTCTTAAGGTGGCATTCCTAGGCTATATCATTTCAACAAAAGGTATTCGAGTCGATTAAAATAAGGTTGAGGCCATTAAATCTTTGTCAATTCCTTCTTTTATGCATGAAGTCCGAAGCTTCTATGGGCTAGCTTCCTTTTATAAAAGGTTCATCTATAGCGTTAGCACTATTGTCTCCCCATGATCGAGGTTCTTAAGGCAACGAAGTTTGTTTGGACCAGTCAAGCTCAAAGGTCATTTAAAGAACTCAAAAGCAAGCCTACTCAAGCACTAGTTTTGGCTCTACCTTGCTTTAATAAGATCTTTGAGGTGGAGTGTGATGTATCCGGAGTTGGAATAGATGCAGTTCTAATCCAGGAAGGCAAGCCTCTTGCCTACTTTAGTGAAAAGCTTAGTGATTTAAAAAGAAGGTATTCTACCAATGATAAGGAGTACTTTTTTATCATCTGAGCCCTTGAGCGAACGACGCACTACTTGATTTCCAATGAGTTCGTATTGTATTCTGATGATGAGGCCCTAAATTACATCCAAGGGTAACACAAGGTGAACTTACAACATGCTAAGTAGGTTGAGTATTTACAATCCTTTCACTTTGTGATCAAACGCAAATCGGGAAAACTCAACGAAGGTGCGGATGCCTTATCAAGAAGACACATTCTTTTGTTTTAACTTGGATCATGTGTGCTTAGATTTGACAACTTAAAGTCACTATACAATGATGATGTGGATTTTGGTGAGGTCTTTGAGGTTTGCCAAGCTCACCCAAAAGGAGATTTTGTACTACAAGAGGGTTACTTATTCAGAGGTAATCAATTATGCATACCGTGGAGTGGCTCCCGTGAGCTTATGCTTAGAGAAATCCATGGTGATTCCTCAGCCAGCCATTTTGCTAGGAAAGATAAGATATACTTGATGGCTAGTAAGCATTACTTTTGACAGCGCATGCTCAAGGATATCCACGACTTGATCAAGAGATGCTCTACTTACCAAATGGCCAAAAGCCATATGCCTCCCTAAGGGCTTTACACCCCTTTGCCTATTCCTTGTGGTCCGTGAATTAATGTAAGCATGGATTTTGTGCTTGGTCTCCCACGCACGCAATACAATAAAGATTCTATCTTGCTGGTGGTAGATCGATTCTCTAAAATGGCACATTTCACTGCTTGTCATGAGGCAAATGATGCTTCGCATGTGGCTGAACTATACTTTAGGGAAGTGGTAAAACTCCACGACATACATCTCTGTATTTCTCCGAGTACGGACTCTAGGTTCCTAAGTCACTTTTGGATCACACTGTAGAGGAAATTGTGTACCAAGCTAAAATTTAGTACCACAAGCCACCCCAAACGGATAGTCATACGGAGGTGGTGAACCAAACGTTGGGAACCCTACTACGGATCCTAGTGAAAAAGAACCTGAAGGCATGGGATCTTCTTCTTCCCCATGCTGATTTCAGTTTGTGTGCACCTTAGGAAGGAGAGATTTCCTTCCAAAATCCAGTCCAAGTTAATGCCTAGAGCTAATGGCCCATTTGAGGTCCTTGGAAAGATTAATGATAATACTTATAGGGTTGATCTCTTGGGAGAATATAGGGTCTCATGCACTTTTAATGTAGCTGACCTCAAACCATACTTTGATGATGATACCCTTGAGAATATGACGGCAAATTCTCCTCAAAAAGGGAAGGATGATGTACCCATAGAATGGCTGCTTGAGAAGTATGTTCAAGGGCATAAAAACAGTCCAAATAATGAAGAACTTAAGGTAATTATTCAACTTATCAAAAAGTATCAAGCAGTCCAACATTCTCATTCAGTCAAGGAAAAGATTTAACTTTACTGCCTCATATCTTCAGTTCTTATGAGGGCAAGAAGTTAATTCTTACACCATTGGAAATATTAAGAAGTCAAGAATCTGACAAATCAAGTTTGAAGTCATTTGGATTTCATTTGGTAGGTCAAATTCAGCTCTAAAGTCAACTGGCTCGAAGATAACGGTCCAGTTCTAGTTTCTGACCATCTGGCTTGTACGGACCATTTTTCATAAACGGCTGGTCCAAATCTGGTGAAATTTTTTCCACATAAAATTGGGCTTCTCCAGCTTTAATGAATCCTAATTCACTAATTTTAGACCTAACACAGGAGAGATATGGCTCAATAACTCTGACCCTACTGTTGTGAGAAGGCGCTAAAGTCTAGGAGCATTTACTGCATTGGAAATCTATGGTCCTAGGGATTAAGTGCATGGCCACTAGGTTCATTTACCTATGCTAGGTGGGAATTCAAGAATAGCAAGTCTCTAAGATGTTGGAAGCAAGTTTCAAGCCCCCATTTATAACTGATTTACTTTGTAATTTGCTTCTTTCATTCTCTATGTAAGTTTAGCTAGTTGCCTTTCGTATTTTGCTATGTAAGTTGGTTCCCTAGATATATGGACATCCCTATATAAGCCATACTCAAACTAAGTTGGAATAACATGTTATGAGTTTATGAAAGGTTGAGTTCAAACTCCCTGTAAGTCTTCCTCACTTGCTTATCTCTAGTTTAGCTCCCTGAAGTGGTGTTCAAGAATCTCTTGCGATCTTTGAGTGGTCATATCTTATCTTAATTGATTCGAGGGTGAGCTCTAAGTATTCTTAGTGGTGATATCTTATCCAGGAGTACTTAGTTTATCTCGTTCAAGTTCTACCAAACTCAAATTGTGACCCTTTGCATTTCGACTACTTGAGATCTCTTCTTGGTTTCATCTCTTTGGGACTTAGAAGTGCATCAGCTGTTTGATAAGTGCTTATCATATGTAACATTTTAGGGTTATTTTGCTCCATTTGCAGGAGAATTATGTGCTTAATGTTAACATTTATGCTCCTATTCTCGATTTACGCTTAGGTATGGTTGTTTGATGGTATTTTAGGGTTTTAGGCATTTGGCCTAGCATTTGATGCTTATTTGACTATATTTTGACCCCCCACGGCCAACCATGTGATGCTATCCCCATGGAGCAATAAAAGAGCAGAGAATTTCGGGTCCAGCAAGCACCACAGGCTGCCAGTGGTGACTGCCATGCCTGTGGTGGAAACATAACTGCTTGCGTGTTCATTTTCTCTCATCATGTGGTTGAGGTTGATTGTGCTTCTCTATAAATCGGGCCATTTTCGCAGCAAATCATCATCCCATTCGCATTCCACTCTCCATAATCCACCATCTAGTTAGGATTTAGATTAGATTAGAGGAAGAGCAAGTTGAAGGTGAAGATTATAAGGATTCCGGATCAAGTTTGCAACAATGGTTCAAGCACGCAACGACTGAGCAATTCCACTCCCTTCTCTTCTCTTTTCTCTTTATATTTTTTTGCTTTTTGATTATTGTTGATGTTTATGTTAAGTTTTGGATTGTAAATTGAGTTGAGTTGTTGTGATTGAATCAATTCTTGTTTTGATCTAAAAGTGCTTTGCATTTGTTAGATTTTATTCTATTGCTTGCCTATTTTAGGCATATGGTGAAGAATTAAAAGGTGACACTAGATGTTGGAAAACTAAAATTCAACTTAAGTGAGTGAGATCTTGAGAAAGACTCATCGTTTAAGAAGCCTCTATACTTGATAATCACATTTTTAATGATCTGATATTAATCAAAAACCCTTGAGAAATGGTACTTGATTAGATTTAAGAATTTCATTCCACCTTGAAAGAGGGGTTTGATAAATTGATTATCGATTTTGGAATTATCCATTTAAAGAAAAGGCGCTTAATTAATTCTTGAGTTGGGAAATTTTTTGGTTTGATTAAATTCCTTGATTGATTATACGTTACATTAGATAGTAGATTAGTTAAATTTTATTCTAAAATTTGGATCTGCCTAGCATATCTTAAGGGAATATAGTCCAATCAATCAACATAGTCAGTGTGAGATCGACCTTGATTTGCTACAATGTCACATGCGCTTACAGGCCTATCAAGTTTTTGGCTGTCGAATATTGGGTTTTTCTCAATAGATTTAACTAAGAATTTTTTTTGTCTCTGAAAAAAAACTGAAAAAATTGAAAATTAAAAAAAACAAAAAGAAAAAAAAACAACAATGGCAATTTTTCATTTCCCCCCAATTCAAGCATGAATTATTTTGGAGGTATTTTAAGTGTTTAAATGTTTTTCTTGCCCAACGCAACTATTATGTGAGTAAATGGGAAATTTTAAGCATTGTTGATGAGGGTGTGAATAGCAAAACCCAAGCTCTTTTAGAGTTTTGGGATTTTCATGCTAAAAATGTTGATGATGCATGTTATTTGCTTGAGTGGACTAGTTGGGATTCATTTGAGTTTGAAAAGGCTAGTTGTGTTTCTAGATATTCATTTCCTGATCCTTGCATATTATATTCTAGATCTTATTATACTCCTTTTTTGTGTGATTTCTGTAATTCTTCTAACCATGATATAAATTTATGTCCTTCTTACGCGTCCTATGCTCAAGCTGACTTTGTATCACCCTGAGATAATACTGATGTTGTCCTGACCTTACCTGATTCATCCTTTCTTTTAGCTCAGTGCATGGGGCTGGAGGTAGGTGAACCTTTTAGGTTTATTGCTAGGTTTGATGTTACTAATGCATGTTTTGAGTTAGAAGGTACATTTGATAAGGAGCATAATCTAGTTAGCACTCCTTTAGAGGGGTTTCGTTATGGGTGTGTGCATGAGGAGTCTTCTAGCCTTTGTTTTACTTATGCTTTCCCCAATTCCCTTGATCATACCCATGCTTTCCCTACGTGTTCACAACCCTCTACTTCCCCCGAGTATTCTTTAGAAGCGCCCATTGATAATCCTAAGATTTGTGATTCTAATGTTGATTTGAGCTCTGTGGATAACATGTTTAATGTCCTTGGTAGAAATGTTAATAATTTTCTTTCCCTAGGATACTTTTGGGGCCTCGACCTGTATTACATATTCCTAGCAGATAAGCCCAGAAAAGTCATGTGGAACACTTTCTTTGCTTTCTCTTATGATTTTTCTATGGCTTTTGCTTTGTTAAAGAGAGCACTAAATTTCTTTGTAGTGATTATTTTCATGCTCTCTTATTCCCATGCTTGGAAACTCCATGCTGAGGAGTTTGACAAGCTGCTGTGTGCCTTGACGATGTCTAATTTAAAGGGCCAAGTTTTTACATTACGATGGAGTAACTGATACTTCATGTGCCTTGGTTATTATGAGGCCACATAGCTTAGGTGCACTCTGCACCTAACCTGGTGAGATCGTTATATTTTCTTTCATTTCCCTTCTTTTAGTTTCTTTTCCTTGAATAATAAAGCTTTATCTAAGTATAGGGGAAGGACAGTTTCTATATTTTCTATTTCAGTTATTAGTTTGCATACATGCTAGAATATATAGTTTTAGTTTCTTTTTGTTTACATTAGTGATTTACACTTAATTGATTTTTAGATTGCATCTAGGGGTGGTGTGGATAACCTCCAATGATGTTTTTGTTAGACAAAATAACTTTCATGAGTTTGAGTAACTTTTGATGTGTAATCATTTTTGGTGCTAAACTTTTTAAAGGTTTTGTGAATATTTCTTGTTTTAACCCTTTGTCTTAATTGAAAACTATTTTATCCCTTCGAATCATTAGCACTAATGTCCGTACATGGAGTTATTCCATGAGCTAATTGAGGCCCTGGTAGATGTCCCATGCGATTTTGAGTCTTATTTGGACTAATTTATGAAGGTAAGTCTCATGTTTCTTTCATGTGTGTGACTCTTCCATGTTGAATCTCTATAACTTCGCTTGACTCTTATTTAAAACCATATTAGCATGTGCACAGTTGGTGATTTGATAGAGGTATTTTGTTCTTCGATCATTTCAGCCACATAGTCAAACACCTACCTTCGTATTACATCTTTTTTCCCATTTGCTAGCCCTTTCGAGCTTATATCCACCTTTGATGTGATCCCTTCATATTAGCCCTTGGCCAAACACATATTGCTACCTTTAAGCCAAGTCTATGAAGCATCACTTCATCTATGTAGTGGGTGGTTTTGGGAATAATTGAGTTTGAGGTGGCTTTGGTATGTTGGTTTATTGAGGGATTAATGATATTGAGCATTTGCTTTGGTTCCCTCTTATTTGTGTTGTGTATATATATATTCAGTTGTGAGTTGATAGTTGGTGATCTTATGTCTTTCAATGATTACAATTTTTATTTTAGTTTCCTTAAAAAAAAAAGAAGAGAATAAAAGAAGAAACACAAGTTATGCTGAAAAAAAAAGAAAAAAAAAGAAAATCATGAAAAAGAAGAAAAAAGAAAAAAAGGGAAAA
Organism: Carnegiea gigantea; assembly: GCA_029747015.1. Classification (NCBI taxonomy): domain Eukaryota; kingdom Viridiplantae; phylum Streptophyta; class Magnoliopsida; order Caryophyllales; family Cactaceae; genus Carnegiea; species Carnegiea gigantea. The sequence goes on from JAKOGI010000683.1 coordinate 103,513, forward strand.
CAAAAAAAAAACTAAGTCGATTGGCATTGGATATGTAAATAGCTTGAATTCCTTCCTTTGTCAACTCATTTCCTACTTAGTTCATTGGAGTATGTTCATTGCATTTTGAGGTTTGCAGTGTTAGTGAACTTCAAGGCTCCTTGGCGTTTTGTTGGTTGCTCCCTAGTCACTTGGATAAGTAGCTTCACACTATCCCAAATGCATTTGTCCACTCCTTTCCCTTAAACCTTCTAGCCCACATTACAGCCTGAATAAAGTTCTCTTGATTGTCTTGTGCATATTGCATTCCTAGTGGTGGAGAATTTGAGAGTCTTCACAAGCATATTGTAGATTGCATCATTGAAATGACTCTTGAGTAAATCTATGATATATTTTAAACACATGAGAGGGAGTGATTCACATCTCCCAAAGCCAAGGTTCTACCAGTCTATTCGGCTCTATTCAATTCCATATGCTTGCATGACATGCTTTATGGTTCTTTGGGGGTGATCAAATTTGAGATCGAGATTGTGGTCTCGTCCTTCTTCGAAAATGTTCTCCTCTTTTCAATTTTGAAATGTGTTGTGCACTATTTGGGGTTCTCGTTGATTGACATTCTTGCTTGTGATATGCTATGAACTGCTTACTTTAAGAAGGTTGTTCTGTTCTAAGTGCTAGACGTTTTTCCCCTTGTTAGTTTTCTATAGTGTTTGCTTAAGGACAAGCAAAGGTTTAAGCATGGGGGAGTTTGATAAGTGCTTATCATATATAACATTTTAGGGTCATTTTGCTCCATTTCTAGAAGAATTATGTGGTAAATGTTAAAATTTAGTCTCCTATTCTCGATTTACGCTTGGATATGGTCGTTTGACAGTATTTGTAGGATTTTAGGCCATTTGACAAAGCGTTTAACGCTCATTTACTGTATTTTGACCCCCCACAGGCACCTATATGATGCTATGCCTGTGGAGCAAGGGAAGAGCAGAGAACTTTATATCCAGCAAGCACCACGGGCTGCCAGTGGTGACTGCCATGCCTGTGGTGGAAATATAACTACTTGCCTGTACGTTTTCTCTCATCATGTGGCTGAGGTTGATTGTATGTCTCTGTAAATAGGGCCTTTTCCACATCAAATGATCATGCCATCCCCATTCCACTCTCCATAATCCACCATCTAGTTTGGATTTAGATTAGATTAGAGGGAGAGCAAGTTGAAGGTGAAGATTGCAAAGATTCCAGATCGAGTTTGCAACGACAGTTCAAGCACCCATCGGCTGAGCAATTCTTCTCCCTTCTCTTCTCTTCTCTCTTTATATTTTTATGCTTTTAGATTATTATTGATGTTTATGTTAAGTTTTGGACTGTTAATCTTGGAATTGAGTTGAGTTGTTGTGATTGAATCAATTCTTGTTGTGACCTAAAAGTGAGTTGGATTTGTTGGGTTTTATTCTATTGAATCTTGGATGTTGATTTGTGAGTGGGAAACTTGATTAATTTATTGCTTGTTTTAGACGTATGGTGAAGAACTGAAAGGTGACACTAGATGTTGGAAAATAAAAATTTCACTTGAGTAAGTGAGATCTTGTGAAAGACTCATTGTTTAAGAAACCTCTAAATTTAATAATCGCATTCTTAATGCTCTTAGAATAATCAAAAACCCTTAAGAAATTATAGTTGATTAGATTAAAGAATTTTATTCTGCCTTGAAAGAGGGGTTTGATAAATCAATTATCAGTTTCGGAATTACCAATATAAAGAAAAGACGCTTGATTAATTCTTGAGTTAGGAAATGGCTTGGTTTAATTAAATTCTTTGACTAATTATCCATCAAATTAGATAGTAGATTAGTTAAATTTCATTCTCAAATTTGGATTCGCCTAGTATATCTTAAGGGAATATAGCCCAATAGATCAACCAAGTCTTTGTGGGATCGACCTTAATTTTCTAGCATGCCACCATGTGCTTGCGGGTCTATCACTGTTGATTAGGGAAGTCCATGGAGGTTTTGTGGTTGGATATTATAGAGAGAACAAGACCCTAGGAAACACTACCTCTAGCCAGGAATGATTAAGGTTGTTCAGGACCTCTTGAAAAGGTGTGCTACATGCCAAGTAGCCAAGAGTCACTGACTTCTATAAGGGTTATACACCTCTTTGCCAATCCCTTCCCTCCCTTAGGTTGGCGTAAGCATGGATTTATCCTTGGCTTGCCAAAAACTCAAGGGAATAAGGACTCCATATTTATGATAGTAGACAGATTCTCAAAGATGGCTGACTTTATAGCTTGCAATAAGACTAATAATGCCACCCACATTATTGAGCTATACTTCAAAGAGGTTATAACATTGCATGAGATCCCTAGGTCCATTATTTCTGATCATAACACAAAGGTTTTAACTGACTTCTAGATTCCCTTATGGAAAAAGATAGGGACTAAGCTCGAATACGGCACCACATACCACCCCCAAAACTGATGGCTAAACTGTGGTAATAAACAAAACCTTGGAAACTCTTTTGAGAGCTTTGATAAAGCTCAATGCAAAAGCATAGGATTTACTCCTTCCCCATGCTGAGTTTGCTTATAATAAGGCACCCAGCAGAGCCAAAGGGATGTCTCCTTTCAAGGTAGCTTATGCGGTTGATCCCTTAAGCTCCCTTAATTTGGCGCCTAGAAACTCAGAAGAGAAACTAAGTGTGGAGGCCAATAAAAGAGTTGAAGAAATCCAGAAGCTGTAAAAGTAAGTCACAACCATAATTTAGGAATTAAATACCTTCTATAAAGTTCAAGCAAACAAGTACAAAAGGAAGGTGATATTTCAGCAAGGAGATTTGGTACGGATTCACTTAGGAAAAGAAAGATTTCGCTCAAAAAGAAAGGGCAAACTGATGCTAAGGGCAAATGGTGCTTTTGAGGTACTAGAAAGAGTGAATGATAATGCTTACAAGGTCAATCTCCCTAGAGGTTATGGTGTTTTAGCCACTTTTAATGTAAAAGATTTGAGCCCTTACTTAGAAGATGAGCATTTAGTGAATTTAAGGGAAAATTCCTTTCAACAAGGGGGATGATGGAGATTAAGGAATAGTACATGACTCAGCCCCTCAAAACAGTCCAAGGAATGCTAATTCAAACACCAATCCTCTGCCTATGGCATAAGCATTACTCCTGCAAAGTTCTACACTACCCGAGTATGAACCCTTGCGATGACCCAATTTTATTTGTCTGATCTCCCAGACCTTCCAAGGGTCTAGGGCTAATGGTTTTGCATAGAAGGATACCTAACATCCTCAAGTAACAATGTATGAGGAGAAAACTAAGTTAAGTTGGCTGCTTCATGGAGATTTTCCCCCTAGAAGTCAACCATTCTAGATTAAGCTACATTCTGGCCCAGGATGAGTTTCTAGCTAGTCTCCTTCCTTAAACCCAATTTAGGCCTAATTTATTTACTTAGGTGATTATTAACATCCTAATGAAGTCATTCATGGTTTGAAATCAAGTCTAAATTAGATAGGAGCAAGGCAACCATGCCACTCAGTTTGGCACCAAGCAAGCCGATTTGACAGTTTTGGATCAACGGCTAAGGTCTCTTTAAATGAAGACTTTGCTCACCAACTTGCCTGCTTTCTTGCTAGCACACACAACAGGGAGCATCATCATTGGCCCATTTGTAGCTTTGGAAGAGTGTTTGGCCACTAGGAGAAGAGATAAAGATTTCCTTTGGTTTTGATTGGCCAGCTGGAATTCTAGTCAAATCAGCAGCCCTTTTTCTCTCCCACATGTGCAAGTGGACTTCTTATGAAATAATGACATGTTCTTGCTTGAGTTTAGCACAATTAAGCATGTAATCAGTTAGACTCATGTGGGATAATCAGGCTAAGCTAAACTGGCTTTGCTTTCTAATTTGCATAAGCATGTTTAAGGGTTTCCTAATAATTAAGGAAACCCCTAAGCAACTAGGCAGTTAGGCAGGAGCTTATTTATGTGCTTGCTAGTTGCTTCGTTGAATTAGTTAATGAATGAAAGTCATTTTAATCGAGCTTGCTCTTAACCCCTGATTTGCTCTCAAACACTCAAACTAGCTTATCTTTACTTAGGCCAAATAAAGTGGTGATCTAGCGAGTCTTAATCTCTCCTTAGGTGGTGTTTCTATATCCTAAGAAGGATTAAGGGCCCTAAACTAGTTATTGGTGATGATTATGTATCAAAAAATGAGATTAGTTTCTATCTAAATTAACTTATCCTATCCAGGTTCTCTTGAATCCTAAGCTTCTATTTTCATCACCTTTACCGCTTGCTTGCATACCAACTGATGTATATGTGGGTGGTAAGTGAACCTAATCAAACTCAAATAAATCCAAATAAGAATTGAACCAAAGTAAAGAGAAAATGGAAGGTTGATTGAGGTGGAATGAAAATAATAGCAAAACAGAACAAAGGATAAACAAGACCTTACACTTGAGATAATCCTTCGCGGAGCCACTCAAGGACTTGATCTTGGGCAAATCCTCTCGTCTTCACCAAGGAATCACTCCAATTGGAAAAGAAAAGAGAACCTAGAACATCACTTGAACTTGCCAAAATTCAAGATATAGAACTAGGGATTTGGAATACTTTTGAGAATCACACTCAAAGGTAATTGTATTTCACTTGGGAAAGCTTACAACTCTGAATTGAGAAACACTTCACACCCCCACTATATATAGGCAACAACAAGACAAGCAAAAGACACAAACTCCTAACAATTTAAAGCTAGAAAATTGAAAAGACTTAGGAAAAATAAAAAGACACAACTTAAAGGAATGGGGGAGGTTACAATGAACATTCTAGACTTCCTATCAGCTGAAGAAATCCATCCAAGTCGTGCATGATGTCAGCAAGGTGATGTCATGTAACCTATGTCTCTTCATTTGCCCAGCATTAACTCCATGCAGCAGCCTTCACTTCAACGGCGCATAACTCTCAGCACAAACGTCCAAATCAGGTGCTTCTAGGCTTGTTAGAAAGCCCTGAAAATCTATTTTCCAGACTGGGCTCATTTCCTCAATTTGGATAAGTAGATCAAAAGTTATGGTGCGAACATTACACCTATATCAGAACTGGACTGGAGCAGGATAACTTCCCTTTGAGTGCTACTTTGCCCAATCAAATGACGTCCAAATTAAATAAAATTGGGCTTATTTTAAAGCTGGCATCTTAATCTTCAAAACCATGTGGAGCCTCAAGTTGTGGGACCACTTTAGTTAGGCCAAAAGTGCACACAAAAATCGGGAAATTTCGAGATGAAGGCGGTACTACCTCTTCGGGCGTGAACGCCAATTTCCGGCAAAGTTTTGCAACTTCTTTGACTTCTTGAAGCTTGAGTGAGTCCTCCTTGGGCTGAGCTTGATGGTCCTTGGGCTTCTCATGATGGTCTCCATCACCAACCTTGAATGTGAGTTAGCTAGTAAGGAGATACATCATAATCATACCTTCTTTAAACCTAGTAAGGTGTTTACCCAGTGAAAAGCAAGAAAAGAAAGGCAAAGCAACCAGATTGGCTAGTCATAAAGTGGCATGTTCCAAGTTGCCTTTTTCTCTCTCCACCATGTGCAAGTAGCCCTATTAAGCTAATCGAGATGGTTAGGGATGAGTTTAGCCATTAACCTTTTGCTTTGCCAGACTCATTGAATGTAATTAGCTTAGTTAAGCATGCTTTGTACTTAAGCTTCATATATGCTAGTTTCAAGCTTATCAGAGGTTTCCTAAGCATAAAGATACCTCTAATCATTCCTAGGTTGCAAGGGGGCATGTGTATAAGTGAGCAAGGAGCTCACTTTATAAAATCAGCTTTGTGTATTGAATGAAAGAAAGTTGGGCTTTGCTTCTTTGAGTTTCTTAAAACACTTTACTTAGTTATCCTAACTTAGGCTGAGTTAGGTGGCAATTAAGTGAGTCTTGACTCTTGATTAGGTGGTATTTTTGTATCCTAAGTAAGGTTAAGGGCCCTAGTCTTGTTCTTGGTGGTGATTTTTGTATCCAAGAAACAAGTTTAGCTTCTTTATCCCATTGAATTCCCCTTTTGGATTTAGCTTAAACTCAAGTTAAGATCCATTTGTTCTTAGCTAATCCTTGCATTCTTTTAAGTGTGAGTTGAGTTCATTTATGCATCCATCACTTCTAGTGCTTAAGGGACTAGGATTAGGCCTACTTTGAGGTGGCTGGCTCTTTTGTGGAGTTTGGGTTCTTTATGGGTTTAACGGAGGTGGAACTATAGGTTTGGGAATGGAAATGGGCCTCCCTTTGTCAAAGGGTTGGTTCTAGGGTGGAGGCTTTGAAAACTCATGTTTAAAGGGCCTGATTTTTCTTTGTTGCTCAAATATGCTACCAAGGACATAAACTTCATCAAAAGTAGTGAACTGTTGCAATTCCATCACATTAGCATACTTAGGCTCAAGACCTCCTAAGTACCCAACTATGATTGCTCTTCTAGTTCCTGAATATCACACTTTATCATGAGTTTCTCAAATTCTTGCGTGCATTCCTCAATGTTCAAGCTACCCTGGGTTAGGTTATGAAGTTGGGAATGGCTATCATGAATGTAGTTTGCGGTAGAAACTAAGACTTTAACTTGGCTTTCATTTTTTGCTAAGTTCTGATTTTTCTCTTTTGGTTTCTTACTCTCTTAGCAGAAAGGTTTCTCCACCACAATGAGGCATACTTCTTGAGCTTAAGAGCAACTAGCTTGACTTTCTTGTCTTCAGGAACATCCCTGTACTCAAAGATGCATTCAACTGCATGCATGCACTATAAAAACTCATCTGGATCAAGTTTGCCATTAAATTTAAGAATCTCAACTCTAAAGTCATTACAATTGATGGGGGTTCTTCTTTCCCTCATTGTTCTTCTAAAAGGTTCATCTTTACTAAATGAACCATGATGATGGATTGCTGCCTTTTCTTCCTCACTGTGATCAGAACTGGTGGGTTCAGCGTGCATCTTTCGTTTTTGCTTCATGAATTCACCAAGCTGTGTTTTCAAGTATTCCTTTTAAGCCTTAAGTTCTTGATTAGAATCCATAGGTTCCTGGTTGGAGTTTGAAATAGCCTAGTTGTTCTTCAAAATAACTTCAAGCTTTTCTTCCAAACTCATACGTGTGCTCATGATGTAACCGAATTTATTCGATTTTGATTTGGGGTTTGTGTTTTGAATGTGTTTGGGATTGATTCTAGAACTGTGGGGGTGGTTTCAAGGCGAAGGAGAAACTCATACTTGTGCACATGGAGGACAGAGAAAAAAGCTGCTAGGACAAACACTTTTGGGCTTGTCGATCCAGGCATTCTTGCCTTTCTTCTCTTGATTCCCATTGGTGGTGCACCTTACTACGCCAAATGGACTTATGATTGTGTTTCCAACTACTTTTAACTACCAATGATGACGTTAAGTCTTGATTGCAAAGGCAAAGCGAAGGAGTGACCACCACAGCAACCAATCGGGTGCGAAGGAGCCATTTCTGCCCGATTTTGTGCAGCTGATTTCTTAAGCTTGGAAATGATTTAGGCTTGATTTCCTTGATTGCAGGGTAATGTCAGGACGTGTACAAACCCCCCTGTCAGTAAATTAGGTTTGAGTCATCTTGTGATCACCTAAAACTTCAGATTAACAAAACTGGGCAGAACCAGGCCCAATTCAAATCAGTTTACAAAATAGCCTTGGTTCTTCACTTTGCACCTGATTTAACTTGAATTTCTTAGCTGTCCTGGATAGCTAACATCTTAGCAAACCTATAAGTGTGAAATTATTGGACTTAAACCTCAAGAAGGCGTAGGTAGTTATGATCACAAAACTGGGCTTCCAAACCGTTTTAAAGTCGGATGCTTCTGTTTGTGTCCCAATGAAAATGTAGGACATTTCTTGGACCTTGGCTGATGAATATAAACTCCCTTGACTAATTTGAGCATCAAAATTAGGTTGGCCTGATGGGACTACGTCAGGAATTTGCATTCGAGTTTGCAATGGAGAATTAAGTAAGAAAGAAAGCAATTGGAAATAAACAATCAAACTAACAAACTAGTCTAATTAAGATTAATTGCAACTGGGATGAAAAGTGACTAAACAAAGATAATATGAATTTGATATCGGATACAGACACACCACAAAGATAAATTCATGATCCTTAGAGCTAATCTGAACACAGATGCATCGCTCTCACTAGAACATCACCCACAATGGCCACGTAGCAGGATGGCTAGAGAGAGTTTGGGAGGAAAAGAGCTATGCTTAAATTTATATACTCAAAAAATGTCTAATATAATACAAGATCAGGCGCTTTATAGTTAGCCTAGCCCACTCTCTCATTGGCTATAACTAAAACATAATCAAACTAAAAGCAGCAAACAAATTCAAACTAAAACATCCTAAAACAACATCTCTCTAAGTTGATCTTTAACATCTAATTGCTTTGCTAATCTCCATCACTGAGGTGTCAAGGCTTTTGGAGCATCCAAGTTCTACTAATGATGGTGTAGGGGAACAAAATTCAGCTGCTGATGAGATGATTAGCCGAGCAGTAGCAAGTATAACAGCTAGATATCCATTGGATTGAAGGGAATTTGCTTTGATTTTGTACCGGTTAAAAGCTAATGCAATGTGATCTAAATGTGCTGCTTTAGGGTCTTTCTTGATAATATTTTTGATGCCTTTTTAAGTGCTTAAACGTGTCAAGCTTGTTGCAACCATGGAGTCAAAGTTGACTCTCCGAAATACTACCCAGCTAGATTAAAAACTGGGAAGAGGGCTGCTTTTGGCTCACCACATTGGTACAAAAAGGGAGCAAAAGGTGGGGCAACTTGTATCATTTATTAGCTACTGATTAAGCTAGCAAATAAGTAAAGTTACTCCCCAAAGGGACTTGCGGGCTACTAGACTAAATAGCAGACATTGAACTAGATGAGCAAGCTAGGCAGTATCCTATGATCTAGACCCTGTTGCATGACTTTAAGAACCATGGCTTGAACTGTATGACTTCTATTGGATTCATTGGGGAGATGTCTATCAGCCTCCCCTTGTTGAAGAGGATCTGACCTCAAATACTCAAGGGGTACATCTTTCAAATATTGGCTTAAGTTTATTACATTAAAGGTAGCAAAAACACCATACTCTCCTGGAATCTTGACTATGTATGCTTTATAATTGATCTTCTTCAACGTCTCACAAGGACCATCTGCTCTTGGACTAAACTTGGACTTTTTTTTTTAGGAAACCTTTCCGTTCTTATGTGGACCCAAACAAGGTCATTAGGCTGAAAAACCACTTTCCTTCTATGCTTATTGGCTTGAGTCTGCTGGCTAGCATTGTTCTTCTCAATTTTTGTCCTTGCTTTATCATGCAATGCCTGAATCTCTTTCGCTCTTTGCTCAGCCTCAACACTAGGTTTGCCTTCAATGACCCTTCAAATCAAGTCTCTTAGAGTTAACGGATCAACACCATAGACTGTTTTGAAAGGAGATCGACCAGTGGTCCTGTCGGGTACTCAGTTGTATGAAGACTCCACATAAGGTAGCAAAACGTCCCAGGCTTTAGCTTGTGTTTTGATTAAGGCCCTTGGAAGGACCCCTAAGCTCCTATTGGTGACTTCAGTTAGGCCATCTCTTGGGGGATGGCATGTGTTACTAAACCTGAGCTTTCTTCCTAGCTTTTTCCGAGCCAGAAGTGGCTCAGGAACTTAGCATCCCTCATCACCTTCTTGAAGTACAGCTCAACCACCTGAATAGCATCATTGGTCTTTGTACAACCTGTAACATGAGACATTTTTGAAAATCTATCTGTAACCACAAAGATGGAACCTTTTCCCCTTTAAGTCCTTTGTAAACCCAGGATAAAATCCATACTCCCATCAGTCCAAGGACCTAGACACTACTAGAAATCGACCCAAATTTCGACCCTTATGTGCCGACCCTTATCGTTTGGGTCGATGCTAATTTTTATGAAATTGAGAAATCTCGATCCTTTTTATGGGCTAGAAAGACTGGGTCTATTAAAAGGGTCGAGATAAGTAACGTAGGAACCCGTGCCCAAATTTTTAAAGTCCGCCAACCAAAAGCTACGTCGTATATGATAAAAATATTAAATCTTAAATAATCTCAAAAATTAATTAACCTGCCTCTTCAATATTTCGAAGCTGCGCCCAGAGAATTGAACTGTATTACCCCTGCATGCACACAAAACCCATCTCCCATATCTCGCATTCGCGCCGAACCCAGAACCCTAATTCTCGAGCAAATTCGCCCAGAATCCGAACTCCCAATCTCTCCTGGAACTCGATTTCCCTTTTTCGGCTAGTAAATCGCTCAGCTTCAACTCGTGCCTGTGCATTTTTTGAGGTATGTGGTTTTTTTTTTTTAAAATCATTTTGGGTTTCTGGAATTTGCCGAGGTTTTGGTTGGTTGTTAAAATTTTTGGCTTTCTGTGAGGGTTCAAAGCAGATTGTGTTGATTTATTCATCTGTTCACTAGGGTTTGTTGCAATTTTCATTGTAGAATGTTTCGTGGCCTGTATATTTGGCGAAATTGAAGCCTACTAGGAGCAGGAGATTGAAGCAAGGTGATAAATAGATATCAAAATTAGTAGAGACTGAAGCAAGGTGTGTGTTTTCTATCAATCTTTCTTGAAGTTTAGGATTGTTAACAATGGCAGTGTTCATCCTTCCAAATGAAGATATTGCTGGGTACTTTCTGTTGCTATAATTGAAATTCAATTGTTGCCTGTGTTTGAACTATTCTTCTACTGTAGGAAGTGACGCCCATGTCTTATCAAGTCCTTTACTTGGTGTTCTGACTTCTGAGTCACACTTCTCCTTTTAATTTCTCCTTCCTCACTTTATGTATTGCCTGTGTTTTGGTGTTGATTCTCCCGAGATTCATCTTTTTGGTGCCTTCTAAATCGTATTTCAAGGTTTGTGTTTTAGTTTCTTTAGTCAAATCTTTCATGGGTTCGTTTCATTTTATTTTGTTTGTTTTTTTTTTTTTGCTTTTTCGATGGTCCTATGAGATTTCTTGATTGGGTGCCTTTGCTAGGATCGTTGCTAAAGTGTCCTCAGCTGCAAGTTTTGATGCGATTCTTGGATTTATCTAATCGAATGCAAGACTTGAAAGAATGTCTGATATAAATTACCCATCCAAATTGCAATGTTTTGGGGGTTGGCGACTTGGGGTTGACTACATTATCATAGATAGGACCATGTGAAATTTTTATTTGTTCTCTGAAATAAGTTTTCAGAGAAATGTACTTGGCATCTTTGGTGTCTTCACATTTAATGCAATACTGGTGATCTCCTAAATGGAGGCATGTCTTTGGGGGTTGGCGTTGACAATATTATCATAAATAGGGCCATGTGAAATTTTTGTCAGAGATGTTCTTTCCACATCTTTGGCATCTTCATGTGCAACACTTTCAAATTAGTAAAATCGATACTTTCGAACAAGTAAAGAATTCCACATTGATGGGGATGGAAAGTACAGAACCGAGGCAGAGGCCAAAGCCAAAACAAGTAGTTGAAACGGACTTGATCATTCACTTTGCAATGACATGATCGTCTAACATCAATGTAGACAAATAATAATATGGTCTGCTTAGCTATTCTCAAAATCTGGAATAGCAAAGTAGCTTCAAACCCTCTTGTTTCATCATCTATTCCAATTGAACGCAGGGCTTCTTGCACCCAAAGCGAGAATCATTCCAAAGGCAGAATGCCCTTCTTGTTTCACATTCAGTTTTAATTCTCTTGATGTTAGTTCTTTCTCTTATTAGCCCTTCTTGTGTAACCTGATTGTCCTTAGGGCTGCTCCTTACATAATATTCATTTTATGATCATAAAATGAAGCATATAAGATATTGTACTAAATTATTTTATGTTTGTAAAAATGGACTCAATTTGGATTGAATTACCAAATGATCATCCTGATTATCTTGATGGTGCCATCAAATTTATTAAGCTTGCTAAGGCAAATCTCGTAGAAGGAAGAACTCGATGTCCATGTAGGAGATGTAAAGTGGATAAATGATTACCTATAGAAGAAGTGGAGCAACATATTTTATTCAAAGGTTTCCATAAGGAGTATAAACATCTTATTTTTCATGGTAAAGGGGACATTCTTGATCATGCAAAATATAGAGGAAGCACAAGTCGAGAAATAAATATTGATCCGCCAAATTTCACTAGTGGAGATGATATGGAAGGTTTGTTGAGAGCAACTTTTGAGGTTGATATGCTTAGGTGTAAGGATGACATTCTTCATGATGTGGTTGATGAGCCACTTGATGAAGAAGTTGAACCTTTTCACATCTATGGTGACCAAATTTTCTCAGAACAATTTTACGAATCAACAGATCCTCCATTGGATGATGAAGAAAAATGAAGTATCAGAGGCTACTGGATGCATCCAATGAGGCACTTTATGATAGGTGTACCAACTTTTCAAAATTATCTTTCCTCCTATACTTGTTTCATATAAAATGTATGTTTCATTGGTCAGATGAGTCTTTCACAATGTTGATGAAACTTTTACGAGACGCATTCCCTCAAATCATGGAGTTTCCCTCCTCTTATTATGAAGCTAAGAAAGTGATCAATAACTTGGACCTTGCATATGAAAAGATTGATGCTTGTCCTAATGATTGCATTCTATATTGGGGTGAGTTATTAGAAAAGGATAGTTGTCATGTGTGTGGTGTTTCGAGGTGGAAGACAGTAAAAGGCAAGGAAGGTAAGACAGGTGAAGGAAGTTCAAATGCTAAGATAGGAGAGCTGGCTAAGGTGATGCATTACTTTCCCCTAATCCCTAGATTAAGGAGGATTTACATGTCACCTAAGTCAACTGAATAAATGAGATGGCACGATAGGGATTATGTGAAAGATGGAAAGCTACGACATCTAACTGATGGTATTGCATGGAAGGAATTTGATGCCTTATATCCTGACTTTGCTTCTGATCCCCGCAATGTTAGACTTGCCCTTGCTAGTGATGGCTTTAATCCATATTGTCTTATGAATACAACCTACAGTACATGGCATGTAGTGTTAATCCCGTATAATTTGCCTCCATGGGTATGTATGAAGCCATCATCATTTATTCTTTCATTGATTATTCCTGGAAAATCAAGTCCTGGGATCAATATTGATGTATACTTGCAACCACTAATATATGAGTTGAAATTGTTGTGGGATGGTGTTGTTGTTTTTTATGCTTATAGCAATGAATACTTCAATGTGCGAGCAGTTCTAAGATGCACCATCAATGATTTTCCTGCGTACACTATGCTGTCCGGTTGGAGTACCAAGGGCTATAAAGCATGTCCTTCATGTACTGATTCCACACATTCATATATGTTTGGTGGCAAAATTTGTTACTTAGGCCATCGAAGATGGCTACCTCATAATCATCCTTATCGTTCCCAAGGCCATTTATTTGATGGAACAGAGGAATTTAGGGATGCTCTAGTTGTTGTAGATGGGAGCGAAATTTCAGCGTAACAAGATGGAGTTGGTTATGTGTATGGAAAGTCTAAAAAGGCTACCAAAAAAAAGAGAGGAAGACGACAAGCGGGTACATCTACTTGTGAAATTGGGGATGATTGTGATAAGGGCAATGATGACGCTGCCATTGATGATGTCCTTTGGACTAAAAGAAGCATTTTTTTTTTTTTAGTTGCCCCACTGGAAGGTTAGTCGATTAAGACACAATTTAGATGTCATGCACATTGAGACGAATGTGTGTGATAATTTATTAGGAACCCTTTTGAATGTGGATAAGAAAGCTAGAGATGATGCGAATGTAAGAAAAGCGCTTGAAGAGGTAGGGATAAAGCCTCACCTTTAGCTTCAACCTCATCCTGGTCGAGATCCATTTATGCCTCTAGCTCCTTATTCCATGTCTTTGGATGAGAAAGAAGGATTCCTAAAAGTTCTACAAAAGCTTAGAGTTTCGGACGGATATGGGTCTAACATCTCTAGATGTGTGAATTTGAAACAGCGAAAACTCTTAAATCTTAAGAGTCATGACAATCATGATTTAATGTAAGATATCCTTTCTGTAGCTCTACGAGCATCACATGCCATAGAAGTGATTGACCTACTTTCTGATCTGTGTTCCTTTTTCAAGTTTGTGTGCTCACCTACCCTTGATGTGGATGAACTGGAGCACATTCAATCAAGGCTTATTCTTACTCTTTGTGAGCTGGAAAAAGAGTTTCCTCCAACTTTTTTCACAATCATGGTCCATCTCATAATTCATTTGGTAGATGAAGTTAAACTTAGAGGTCCTACTCATTATAGATGGAGGTACCCCATTAAAAGGTGATACTTTAAAATTTTTTTTTTCCGTCTCTCTTTTATTAAGATTTTATCTTATTATTTATCAAAACTTCTTAAAAAAGGTACTTGGCCCATTTGAAATCTCATGTCACTAATAAAGCCCAACCTGAAAGATCCATGGCTGAAGGGTACATTCTTGAGGAGACTATCGCCTTTTGTTCAACCTTCTTGGAAGGGGTTGACTCCATATTTTATAGAAGCAGGAGGAATGATGATTATAATATTAACATGAGTACGTACTTGTTTAACTCTGGTGGTCGAGTGGTTGGGATGGAGAGGACGTTTCGTCTTGATGACAAGAGCTTAAGGCAGGCACATCGCTATGTACTGCTTCATTTAGATGATATGAAAGAACTTATTGAGTAAGTACCATCTATGCACCATGATGCTCCACGAATTGAGTTTCAGTTTTGGTGATGAAATTAAATGAGGGCACCCCTTTTGCTAATTCTGTTAGGGAATTCTTAAATGAAAGGGAAGCCTCTAATCAATACTCTTCAGTAACTGCGAATGTAGCCCTTCGAAGTGAGTTGATAATTAATGAATTAGATGGATGGTTGCAAAATCAAGTTATCTTTCTATCTTGAAGAATGTGTGCCATGAATTTATATATATAGTGTGCTTGTGTAACTACTTTTATATAACTAAACATTTGGGAATAATAGGTGGAGTACATTGATGTGAGCATGCCAGAAGGATAGTTGAGAAAAGCTTTAGCTGGTGGTTTAAACCTTGTAGCTAAAAGCGTAAAAAGCTTCATAGTTAATGGCTACAAATTCCAAACAGTTCATCGTGAGCGTTACCGAAAGACACAAAACTCTGGGGTTATGGCAGAAGCTGATGGCCAAGCTTACTACGGAAGACTGACGGACATCTATGAATTAGATTATTATGGGGCATTTAAAGTTGTGGTTTTTCGGTGTGATTGGGTAGACATAAATAAAGGTTTGAAAACTTCTAGAAATGGCCATGCTTATGTCAACTTCTCAAAGCTCATTCATACTGGTCGATATTTACATGATGATCCATTTGTCTTCTCATCCCAAGCAAAGCAAGTTTTCTATGTTGAAGATGAGAAACAAAAAGGATGGTTGCATGTTATTAGAACCAAGCCCAGAGACATTTTTGATTTGGGCGAGGATGTGTCGCTGGCTTTTTAGTGTGTAGTATATGATCATTGTGTGTCAAGCATTATTTTGGTATCAAACAATGTTATCTTTTTGCTATTTTGTTATTGGATTACTTATCTGTCTTTTATGTTTCCATACTGATGCATATTCCCATATGCATCATTTTTATTTAAGGTCAACTTCCAAGAAGAAAAGTGTCAAACAAGAGCGTGCATGGGAACTCTCATATTTTCTCCAATTATGTGAGTTCAAGGACTTTAGACACCATGAAGAAATCAAGCAAGTGGCGAAAATCTGGATAAGACTCATATCCTTTCGGAAGAATTGGTGCCCGATTCATCCCGTCGGAAGGTAATTTTTTTTGTGCTCATTTTTGGACTAGCTCAAGTGGACCCACTACTTGAGGGGCCACATAGTTTTGAAGCTTAAGATGTCAGCTTTAAAATAAGCCCAATTTTATTTAATTTGGACGTCATTTGATTGGGCAAAGTAGCACTCAAAGGGAAATTGTCCTGCTCCAGTCCAGTTCTGATATAGGTGTAATGTTCGGACCATACCTTTTGATCTACTTATCCAAATTGAGCAAATGAGCCCATTCGGGAAAATCGATTTCCAGGGCTTTCCAACAAGCCCAAAATCACCTTATTTGGACGTGTGAGCTGAGAGAAATGCTCAGTTGAAGTGAAGGCTACTGCATGGAGTTAATGCTGGGCAAGTGAAGAGACATAGGTTACATGACATCACCTTGCTGACATCATGCACGACTTGGATGGATTTCTTCAGCTGATAGGAAGTCTAGAATGTTCATTGTAACCTCCCCCATTCCTTTAAGTTGTGTCTTTTTATTTTTCCTAAGTCTTTTCAATTTTCTAGCTTTAAATTGTTAGGAGTTTGTGTCTTTTGCTTGTCTTGTTGTTGCCTATATATAGTGAGGGTGTGAAGTGTTTCTCAATGCAGAGTTGTAAGCTTTCCCAAGTGAAATACAATTACCTTTGAGTGTGATTCTCAAAAGTGTTCCAAATCCCTAGTTCTATATCTTGAATTTTGGCAAGTTCAAGTGGTGTTCTAGGTTCTCTTTTCTTTTCTAATTGGAGTGATTCCTTGGTGAAGACGAGAGGATTTACCCAAGATCAAGTCCTTGAGTGGCTCCGCGAAGGATTATCTCAAGTGCAAGGTCTTGTTTATCCTTTGTTCTGTTTTGCTATTATTTTCATTCCACCTCAATCAACCTTCCATTTTCTCTTTACTTTGGTTCAATTCTTATTTGGGTTTATTTGAGTTTGACTTGGTTCACTTACCCCCCCACATATACATCACATACGTATATAGTTGATGACTTGTTAATATGTTACATCAGGTCGTATTACATCTATTTTTGTGACTTGTTATTATTACATATAGTGAATGACTTGAACGTACATATGTAGTATATGGTCAATGTTATCTTTTTGCTATTTTGTTATTGGATTACTTATCTGTCTTTTATGTTTCCATACATATATAGTTGATGACTTGTTATTATGTTACATCAGGTCGTGTTACATCTATTTCTGTGACTTGTTATTATATATATAGTTAATGACTTGAACGTACATATGTCGTTATCAACTGATTTGGTTTAAGCAACTATTACAAGGGTATCTTATGCCATTGATCCAGGTAAATGTCTTTGCAACTTTTGTTGTCGGGTATTGAGTACAAAGTTAAGCGCAGAGGATGAGTTATAGGAGCAAAAGAACACTCAAAGTACTGGTTATCAAATCATCCGCAACAGCACAACCAGCAGTGGAACCTGCTATGAACCCACCTACACAACCTCCTTCCTTGAAATTGTCAGAACCCCTAGAACCCCTAGTGCGGCAACCACCTATGCTATCGTCTTCTACGCAAGTCCCACAGCCACATCGACCTATTACACCTGTGCTGTCGCCTTCTACACAAGTCCCACAACCACACCGACCTATTACACCTGTGCTATCACCTTCTACGTAAGTCCCACAGCCATCTAGTGGAGTCCCACGACCACCCACACAACCCATTTGGCCACCCACACGGCCCATTCGACTACCCACTGCATCTACTGGAGTTGTAACAAGAGCATCAGCTGAAGCTTTTCGATGTTCAGGAGAACAAACGTCCAAGTAGCCCTCTGTCCCACAGCCTTCTAGTGGAGTCCCACGACCACCAACACAGCCCCTTCGGCCACCCAGTACATCTGTTAGAGCTGTGACTGGAGTGTCAGCTGAAGCTTTTTGACGTTCTGGAGAACAAACATCCAAGCAACCCTCTGTCCCACAGCCTTCTAGTGGAGTTCCACGGCCACCCACACACTCCCTTCGGCCACCCACCACATCTACTATAGCTGTGACTGGACCATCAACTAAAGCTTTTTGGCGTTCTGGACAGATTGCACAACAGCGATCTAATGGAGGATCAAAACCCATTATGCAAGATCAAATAGTTCAGCGGTTGACTCGATCTACTACAGGATCAAAACCAATTGTGCAGAAGCTTGGTCAGCTTACTTCTTTGAATGGAGGATCAGGTATGATTACTTTATCAGTTAATCATAACATGTATTTGAAAAGTTTTCATTGATTTTAGAATTGTCCAAGATGAACACTAATGGCATTTGTGCCATTTTTGGCATGTTTGAAGCTGTTTGTAGCCCAGTTTTAGGCTGAATAGATTGTGTTGCTTTCGCTCGTTGTATAGGTATCCCTCTTTGCTGTCATCTGCATCTTGCTCAAGTAGAATGGATATTTTGATATTTGGTACTGGAAAGTGTTAGTATGGTTTGGTCGATGATAAAGTTAGATATAAGGGTTTGTCTCGATTTAGTAATTTGAATGAGTGGATGTTCGTTCCTTTAGTTTTATTTTAGCTCATTATATTGTTTGGTACAGAAAAATCCCCTTAAAGTTCGAAGCAATGAGTGTTTTTTTTTTTTTTAAGAGCATATTATTGGTTTCTACCAACCCAATGTTGAGATTGTTATACTCCAAATTAGCTACTTAAAAAAAAATGATCTCTACGGGACTATATTTCATGATCTGATCAAGCCAGCTTGCTATTTTATCGAATACATATATATGACATGTCAAAAGAGTTGTACCTTTTAGCAATTTATATGGCATATGCCAAATGAAAATTTTATTCATTTTGAGAAATCATATCATTGAAAAACGATTAGTTAAAAATCAAATGCTCATTATATGAACCATTATTTTCTGTTTTTTATTTGGGGGGGTTATTAAATTAAGTGTATACTTAACACACCAAGTGATATTTAACACACCAAGATTTATATGCTCAGAACATTATAGGTGTATATTGTAGCGAACTTTCATCCTAGATTTTCTAATAAAAAAATATCACTTCACGTGGACACACTTTATTAATGTGTTACACAATAGAAAATAATGTTGGACGTTTTTGCTTTTAGAACCTCAGCCATCTCTCCAGTCGCTACCTGGTGCCTCCGTTGCTGCATTACAGCCCATGCCTATGCCCACTTCCCAAACCGTGGTGGGACGGCCCCTGGTTCGCCCATCTACTATAAGATTTGGTACTTTTCAGCCATCCTCTGCCACTATAGGATCCAATCCACCTCGTCAGGCTGCTGCTGTTGTTGGAACTTCTCAAGTAAATCCCTCAACTACGTCAGTACCGTTAGGCAATCAATCCCACTCAGCTACTGTTAAAGTTGCTAGAGGTGGAACACAATAAGAAGTGCATCATAAAATAGGCTCACCTAGCCAAGCAAGTAAAGAATCTCCCTGAAATGGCAATAAGGAAGACTTAGCAAGGAGTTCTCCAAGTCAGTCTATTGATAAAGGAGAGGGTCATGTTAGAGGGAAACGAAAGAAGATATCTATGTCTAAAAGCACCAGATCTTCTCGATTATCTTGGAAAGATAACATACAGTTTGATGCAAAAGAAGAAGTCTTAACTATTGGTAAGTTCTTGTACATATTTTGGCCTGCTAATCAAAACTGGTTTTGGAAGATATTCTCAAACTGTTTTTTGCATGTTAATCAAAACTGTTTTTGAAAATATTTTCCAACTGTTATTTTTGCCCGGCTTCAAAACACCATTTTCCAGGCTTTGGATTGTTAGTTTCAGTTAGTTACTGTCATAATACATGTCTTCTAAATGGTATTCTTTTTAACAGATTATCAAGGGAATGAGGAGGTGATAAACGGATCAATTCTACCTCGAGATGTTATGAATTACAAACAAGGGGTGAGATTTTGTGTGGCATTCAACAACTATAACCAACATATTAGAAAGGGAGGCTACATTTTCGTGAGATTTCTTGGCTACATTACAAGGTTAGAGAGATTTTGCCCTATCAGGACAAGTAGCTGGCACAAATTGAACAAAACGTATAAAGCCGACATAGTTGAAATGGTTCGAGTAAGGTTTTTTTTGTATCTACTTTAAACTTCTATTTATCTAAAGTTTAGATTAGTCATGTTCATCCATTCTTAATTTATGACTTATAAATGATGTACAGTCCAAGTTCGTGTATCCAACAGATAAGTGCTTTGATAAACGTGTCCTTAAACATGTTGCTAAACATTTCAAGCAATATAAACATGGTTTGAAGAAAGACTACTTCAAACCTAAACAGAAAACAAAAGAGGGCATGTATGAGCTTGCTTCTAAAGGGTACTCTCGTGATGGGTGGATGCGATTGGTTGACTATTGGTGTTCAAAGGAACATAAGGTATATATATCTAACAACAATTACAGTTATATAATTGCTTATACCTTGAACCTCAGTATTTGTTTTTTTTTTTTTTCCCTTTAACCTCCAAATTTACTTATTCTTTTTCCTTGTATTAACGAGTTATTTTTTTTCTTTAACCTCTATATTTGCTTATTCTTTTTCCTTGTGTAAACGACACTTACAGACTTGCTTATACCTTGAAGTTTTTTCATTTTTTATTTTTTTATCTATAGACTTTGGCTGAAATTGGTAGAGATGCACGAGCTTCGCAAACGCATTGTCATACAACTGGTTCTACTAGTTATGCTGAAAAGTGAGCTGACTTTGTATGCTTTCTTCTTCTTTTTCTTTTGCAATTTATATCCTATCACTACTCCAAATTTGGGCAACTATTGCCCGATTGTCAAAATTTCCTCTTGTTTTGGCTATGTTAGAAGAGATTTGTAATTGCGGGTTGAAACTCATGGAAGAGAGCCAACACATTTGAAGTTCTTTAAAGAGACACATAGCAAAGACGGTGGGGGCTTTGTAGCTAATACGACCACTGAAAGTTTTTTGGTATATGTTCTTATTCTGCCACTTGTCATTTTTTGGGTTCTTTGTTTCTTTAGTCTACTAATAATATTTATTTTAATTTCTCTTAAATTATGGTAGAATGAGGCAAGTGCAAAAGTTCAAGAGCGACTTCTCAGCTCTTCTCCCCCAAAAACTCGGGTGGAAATTGAAAATGAAGTGTTTGATGACCTTATGTATGAAGAAGAAAATCCTAAGCGACCGATCGGTTTTGGCTTCAATGTGGACCGAAGTGCTATCTTTGGTGTAAACAGCATCCTTAGGAAAAGAGGTTACATCTTCCCTGATAACAATATGGAACTCAAGCGTGTCAAAGAGGAACTAGCATCACAGAAGGCCATGTTCTTACTTATGTTGAAGGCAGTGCGTAATGGAAAAATAATAGATGAATTCCTAGATGCTACTGAGGCAGCCTTACGTATGGCTGGTGATCAGGTTAGTCTTTTAAATCCCAATGTTCTACATTTAATTTTTTGCTTCATTTGGAAGTGTTTGCCTTGGTTAGCAACTATTATTTGGAACTGGATATTTTGGTGCAAGTGTTTGGGGTTGTCTTGTCTGCATGTTCTGATAACCTTGTTATGTTACAATTATTCAGATTTCGGATGCTTCCTACCCAAAATTTGACTGATAAAACCCGACTATAGCTTTTTTACTTTTAAAAAAAGACAATGAATTGAACTCTAACATCACATCAGCTGGCTCAGAGGACTTCATTCCCCCCCAAAAGATAACATACCTCCACATTAATTTTATCCAACAATTCCAAGTCAACTTCATAGGGGATGCCATCTTTTGTTGCCGAGAAAAAGAACTTTCCTTCCGGTTAGAGCTTCAATTTTACATCCTTGGCATCTGGTAGCTCAATAGTTATATAGATCTTGTCTGATCTTTGGGCCCACTTGACAGACGAGTGTCGGCTGCCGCAATCATAGTAGAGGTAAGTTCATCAGCTCATTGACTTGTAAATTTCAATGAGATCGTTAAGGCTTCTTATCTCCTAACTACCAAAAAACATAGGGCAAACAAAAATAATCTGAAGCACACAGAAGCTAGCTTGCTGTCATAACAAAGTTCAGCTAAAGTGATCAACTCACTACATCTTAGAATTTAGGTCAACAGTTGCTATAAATGGCAGTGGCCAATTCCCAAATCTTATTAAGTAATTCTATGTCACTTTTAGTGAGAATGCAGTATAAGTTAGGCTTGAAGTTGTTTCCTGCTACGGCCTATGGTCATGCCATTAATGATATTAGCTACAACTTTCACCACAACTTATCACGCCAACTTCCTGAAAAGCAGGAAAGGCCAATATTGAATCATTTATCAAGCATTATTTGTATGTGTAAGCATGTAATTGGCTCTGAAACTGTATATGTAAAGTTAGACCTTGTCTTTATATTTGATTGAAGGCATAAACCTCTTGGTTTAGTGCTCTATTTCGCTTATTGTTGTTTTCCCAGGTACACTTAGCATATGCTAAAATTGGTAAACGTCGTAAATACAGACGGAACTCTGGCCGTTTTATCCCAAGATTTATAACCACTATTACTTTTATGTTACCATTGTTAGCCTTAGGGGTTTCTTTTAGGATGTAATTGGCTCTGAAACTGCATATGTAAAGTTAGACCTTGACTTTATATTTGATTGAGTAGTTGTGAACCGGGTGGGTGGCCCGAGGCACTAAAGCTCTTGGTTTAGTGCTCTATTTCGCTTATTGTTATTTTCCCAGGTACACTTAGCATATGCTAAAATTGGTAAACGTCATAAATATAGACGGAACTCTGGCCGTTTTATCCCAGGATTTATAACCACTATTACTTTTATGTTACCTTTGTTTGCCTTAGGGGTTTCTTTTAGGAACCTTGGTGGTGTGACGCCTCCTCTGGTCGGGGGTGTTTCATTAGGTAGTATCAACTTACCAAGTATCTCATGTTTTCATGCTATGGAATTGGGCATGTTTTAATTGAACTGGGTATGATTGAGTTAAGCGGCTTATATTAACTTACAATTAGTTGGGAATGGTGTTTTCTTGCCTTTGGCATCTTCCCTACAAATTTGTTTCGCACTTTGGGTGGCTGAGATCAAGTTTCAATCTTAATACACGTATTTTTGCTCTCCTTTCTTTCAGGTTCCACAAGAATCAAGTGGGAACAACCTTAGCAATGAATCGGGGCACGCTGGACCTTCAACCTCAGCCTCACAAGTTAATTAGGTGGATGAAGTGGTCTTGCTCAAGACTTTTGATGACTGCATCAGCAGATTGGAAAATTAATTTACGACTCTTATATCGCGCCAAATTTAGTACTCCAAACTTTCGGTTTTTTTGATTGTGTTGGATGTCACTTCGGTTTTTGAAGGAGCAATGCAGAACTTGATTTTTAGTAATTAGCACTGGCTAATTAATGCCGTCATATATAGACCTCTAATTTCCTAGAGTGCTTCTTTTATCAAATTTGGTACTTAGTTAATGGTAATTGATTATTGTATCAACTTATCAGGCGACTTTTGAAATGAAGAAATTATGTACGTATTTTCCTGATATGCCAATTGGAAATCTTTTGTGGCTATCTTGAAAATATATATATATATATATATATACACACATACATATATACATATTATTTAACACACAAAGGCTCATTAATTAAAATAATACATATATACATTTATATATATATATATATATATATATATATATATATATATATATATATATATATATATATATATATATATATATATATATATGATCCCTCATAGGCAAACAGTAATCTACTTCACGACCATTGTGTGAGTTGCCATAAATTCCGCTAAAAGATTTTCATTTCCCGCTTAAAATAAAAACACGACTGTTAAGGGGGTCGAAATGCAAAAAATGTCATCCAGGAAAAGGGTTGATATTTTAGTGAAGTTCAATCGTAAGAAGGGTCGAGAAATCTTGACTCTGAATTTCTCGACCCTTTTGGCGAGCGTCGACTGAAATTTTCTCGACCCTTTTAGGCGTCTAAATTAAGGCCAAATATAGTCGAGATATAGCCCTTTTTCTAGTGGTGACAGGTACTAGCAATGGAGTGTAAAGTTCTTAAGGCAGTGAATGACTCTTGGCCGCTAGGCAAGCAGCACATCTCTTAATGATGTCTTAAACATCCTTGGACATGCCTGGCCAGAAGTAACGCTCTTTTAGCACAAATGTCGTCCTGTTTTCTCTATAATAGTCACCCAAGGCCCCTCCATTGACCTCTCTGATTAGCCATTTTCTAGTTCCACTCCTTGGAACACACAATCTAGTACCCTTAAACAAGTACCCATTGTGTAGTAGGTAATATCCTTTATGCCTCTGTTTTCGTACTATTCTGAGTTGTTTTCATCGAGCTGGTATAAGGATTTGAGGTGTTTAAATCCTAGAACACGAGTTTCTAATTGAAATGGCAAAAGATACCTCCTAGACTGCATTTGCTCCTTGATTCAACTTTCCAAAATTATCTTTGATGGTGAAATGGAATGAATGAAGGTACTCCACCTACTTGGTATGTCTAGCATTGAACTTGTGTTATCCTTGAATGTAGCTAAAAGCCTTATGGTTAGAATGGGGTATGAACTTGGTAGCGCTAATGTAGTGACTCCAATGTTATAAGCACCTTTATAATGGCATTAATTTCCTTGTCACAGGTTGAGTATTTCCCCATTAAACGACGGAATTTTTTACTGAAGGAGGCTAAAGGCATGCCTTCTTGAGTCAAAACTCCACTAATGCCCACTCCAGAGGCATCACACTCAACTTCAAAGACCCATTTAAATGATGGTAGTGCTAGGACTAATTCTTGAGTCAACTTGAGTTTGACCTCCTCAAAGGCTTGCTATGCCTTTGCATTCCATTGAAATGAGCTTCCCTTAATCATTTCGGTCATAGGGGCCATAATGGTGCAGAAGTTCTTGATAAACCTCTTGTAAAATGATGCTAACCTACGAAAGCTCCTTATATCATGGGTGCTTTTAGGGACTGGCTAGCGTCTGATTATTTCTACCTTGCTCTCATCTACTTGAATCCCATTGGTAGAGACTATATACCCCAAGAAAGTGACCTTATGAGTGAGAAAAGTATGCTTCCTAAGGTTGTCATAAAACTTCTCTCTTTTCAGGACCTAGATAACCTGCTTGAGATGGTCCAAGTGCTACTCTTCTTTCTTGCTGCAGACAAGGATATCATCAAAGTAGACAACTACAAATCTACCAATGAAAGGCCTCAAGACATGATTCATCAATCTCATGGATGTGTTAGATGCGTTAGACAAGCCAAAAGGCATGACTAACCCCTCATATAAACATGCCTAAGTCTTGAACACAGTCTTCTATTCATCATCCTCTTATCTTCTGATCCAGTAGTAGCCACTTCTTAGATCAACCTTTGAAAACACCCTTGCGCTATAAAGTTCATCAACATATCCTCTAATTTGGGATATGATTCCTGTATTTGATGGTGATTTTGCTGATAGCCCTACTGTCTAAACACATCTTTATACTCCCATCCTTCTTTGGCACTAACCAGGTTTGCAGAGCATATGGAGTCAAGCTCTCCCTCATCATTCCCTTGACCAGTAACTCCCCAACCTACCTTTGCATCTCCTAGGTGTCGCTGGGGTTCATTCTATAGGCTAGTTTGTTAGGTAGGATGGCTCCACGAATCAGATCAATAAGATGCTAGATTAATCTTTTAGGCAGGAGGCTAGGTGGGATTTCTTCTAGGAAAACATAGGGTTATTGGTCCAGTATGTTATGGTTAGAGGTGGAATGCTGAAGAACTCTCCTTGGCTTGAACTGGTTTGTAGAACTCAGGCCTTAAAAGGCCTGAATTCATGCTGTGAGGCTTTAAGGTCAGCATCCACAAGGTAAGCAGTGTTTCACTGGTTTCAGTGGGTTTTGAGGGCTTATTTTTGGGCATTTAATGTGGTGCTAGAGGGGTCAAAGTGATCTTCTTTCCTTCCCTGACAAAAGAGTTGGTGCTTAAGTAACCATTTGGGTTACTCTCTTGTCATATAACCATTGTCTCCCAAATAGTACGTGATATCCCTAGGGATGATATCATGCCAAACCTCACCAAAATAATTCTTCCCAATTGAAAAAGCAACTAAGCATCTGGAATTGACTTGCAAGCCCTTACCTTGATTCAGCCATTAGATGCAATAAGGGTGTGAGTGAACTGTGTCGTACCAAAAATGAGCTATTTTTAAGGTACTTTTACACCTATTTTATGCTCGTTATCATCGTATTTTTAAGGTTTTTATTTGATTTTATTTTATTTTGTAGGTTTTGAATAATTTCGAAAAAATGGCCAAAAGTGCGAGAAAAATGGTGAAAAATGTCGGGAATTGAAGAACCGGGCTAAACTGAGTTGAACCGGACCAAAATTACCATGAACCGGCGCAACATTGAGGATGAACCGGTTCATTTCGAAAACCGGCTCAGGCAATTCAACCCGGTTCAGCGTTATTAAACCCCCTCCCCCTTCACTCTCTCTCTCCTCATGATCCGCTTCTTCCCCATATTTCCCCGAAACCCTGAGAAAACCCGAGTCCCTGCCTCGTCTTCTCCATCCTCGTTCCATCTCTCCCTACTCGGTCTCTCTCTTCGAACCTCCATCCGTCATTCACGCTGCAAGCGCCATGACACACACCAGCTGCCCCCATCGTCACCGTCCAAATACCCACAAATCGAAGGGTTGAAGATCGAGAGTTCGGGTATAAAAGGAGCTCGCAGACACGATTGAAGCTTAGGTAGGTAATTTTAGGGTTTAATTCTAGGGTTCGAGTAGGTTTAATTTCGGTTTTAGGTCTAGGTTTAGTTTTAATTTCGTTTTCGTTCTCGTATTCAAATTTTAGGGTTAATTTCGAATTAGGGTTTGGTTTTAGATCAGCTTTTGGGTTCGAATTTCATGTAAAAGCACTGCAATTTTGAGTTTGCTAGTAGTAGTTCCCCATCTTAGTTTGATTTTGCGAGAATTGGATACGATTTTTGTTGAATTTCAGTCGATTTCCCCCTCTCCTGTTTCTGGATTGTTCGATGTTGTTAATATGGGTTCGATGGAATGGCGTTCTGGGTTTGCATCTGAGGCTGGTTCCAGTTTTCGTGAGTATTAGCTTGCTTTAGTTCTGTTTCCTCCTCACCTGCTCTGGTCTGCGTCTTGTTGCTCGATTTTCATGTCTGTTTTTGGCTTGATTTCTCCTCCCTTGCTGTTTTGTTTATGTTCTGCTTCAGGCTCAATTAATCTCAGTTATGCATTGAACATTCTGCTGTTTTCTTTTCTGGTTTAGTTCGAATATGCCAGTAGCTAGGATAGTTCTTGGTTGTTGATGGATGTCGCTTCAAGCTTGCTTGATTCTGCTGCTTCATTATGTTGGTTCAAGATGTTTATTTAATCTGCTTGATTCTGGAATGGGAACTTGTTCTGCTGAGGTACTGGCTAATGCATTTGTCCTGTTTTACCCTAGGTTAGATTAATAAAGAGTGACCTATTTAGGATAGATTATAATGGTTAGTTTGGCTGCACGATTAGTAATCTTATTTTAAGTTAGCTAAATAAGTCGAGTTAGTAGTTTGTTTGAATTAGCTGATTTAGTAGTTTAGGAGATTTAGTTTTGTTTGATTTAAAGTTCGAATAATCTTGTTGATTTCTCAAGTTTAGATGGCTTCGATGATTCGAAAGATTTGGCTTGGCTTCGTTTAGTTGAATGCTTAGGTTTAATGCGTGTAAGTTCATTGATTTAAGTTCTGTGCCTTTGATTCAATTGAGAGTTTGGATGATCGTTGAGTTGAATTAGGATGTTAGATTGCTTTAAATAATTTCATTTAGTTTAGTGTAGCTAATTAGTTAATCCTCACTTTTTATGACCTAAAACTCATCCTCGTCCCTGTGGAGACGACCCTCAAGTACTACAGCGAGAGCTGTACGCTTGCGGCACTTTTATTTAAGCTCTCAATTTTTCCCAACAAGTTTTTGGCGCCATTGCCGGGGACGACGGCATGAGATTAGGTCATATTTTCATTTTCGTAGCTACTTTCTTATTTCGTTGCTTTGATTTGTCTATTTCGTTTATTAGTGATGATTTGTTTAAATGATGTGTTTTGGTCATTTCGTAACTTTATTTTGGCATAGATTCCAACTTTCTTTATTTTGGTATCAATTGTTATTTAGTTTAATCATTTCTTCAAAAAAATTCAAAAATCACAAAAAAATGGAAAAACTTAAAATCCAAAAACATTTGAAAAACTTGAAAACCACAGAAAAATTTTGAAAAGCCAAAAAACCCAAAAAAATTAAAAAATTGAAAACCCCTAAAAACTGAAAAACTTTAAAAACTTTAAAAATTTCAAAATGCCGGTTTTCAATTTCCCGCAATATGAGCACGAACCTTTTTGGAATTATTTTTCAAGGCTTAATGATTATCGCGCTCAACTGAATCATAATTTTCAAAAATGGGAAATTTGTGAGGTCATTATTGAGGGTCTAAATATTGAGTCAAGGAGTTATATTGAATCAGGTTTAATAGAATTATTATCTAAAACTCAAAATGAAATTTGGGATTCTTTGAAAAATTAGCTTGGGAAACTTACGCGTTTGAGCAAACTAATGAGACTTTTGGATACCCGACTCATGGAGAGTATGATTTTCATACTAATTCTTACCCTTCAGAACATTTTGTGAATTCATATGACCCATTTTACTCTTATATGCCTCCTGTGTTGTGCGACTATTGCGAATCTCTTGATCATGATGCTTGTACTTATCCTTTTCGTGAGTATATTGATGTTACATGTGCAAGTTTTGCCAAGAAGATTAACGATATGACTGAACAAATGATGGAGACTATGAAAGTGAGAATTGCTGAATATTCTCAATGTTTTGACAAAAATAGGGAGACTTCTAGTGAGATTGATTCTAGTTTAGGATCTCCTAAATCTGACATTAGTCTTTATGATGATTTTGAACATTCTTATTCTGCTAGGCCTGATTTGAATAAAAAGATGTCTTTGCCTAACCTAGAACAAGGGAGTGACCTCCCTACATCTCTATCAATAGACCTTGCACCCTGCAGTAGCTCACTCAAAGATGTCACTGAAGATATCATAGTTTATGTCGACCTACCCACCACTTTGAATGACTGTCGTGAACTGGAAGTGGGTGAACAATTTGATACTGTTAGTGAGCTGGATATAAGCATCGCACCTGCAGTTGAGCTTCATGATTTAGATGATTCGAAAGCTATTTCACAGGAGTTATGTGATGAGATAACTGAACCCACTATTTTGGACTTGATGATGATATTCTTTGTGCGGAATATGAATCTTTCTCATATGAGTTTGATATTACTGAAGGTCTTGATTTGGGTTTTCATATTGAATATGAAACATTCTCTTTTGATTCCATCATTCCTGACCTTCGGTTTAAATTAGATGATAACATTCTGCATATAGAACATGAATCTTTTTGTGGGTTTGATGTCGATATGAGTTTGAATGAGGATCTCCGTGCTGAATATGAATCATTTTCTGTTGATCCTGTCCAAGCTGACCTCCTTCTTGAATATTGCAGTTCTCCGCTTCCCCCTCTTCTTTCTTCTTTAGACCCTCCCGAGTCTACTTTTGTAGAGCCTGAGAATTTTGTGCTTGATATTCCTTGTTTAGATCATACTCTTGATGATAATGGCATAGATAGACTCAAGGATCACTTTGAAATGGAAGACTTGACTTTAGGCCGACATTTGAGCTCTGATTTTCATATTTCCTTTGATTGGCATTATTTTGGTCCTCTCCCCTTCCCTCTTAGAGATGTGAGATTTCATTTAGATCATTCAGATCACTTTAGATGGTTTATGTATACATATAGTCATATCTTTATTAAACCATTGACTTATGCATCTGATTTTACATATGCGCATCTCTCTTCTGATTGGGCTATGAGCTTTGATAAGCTCAAAAGAGCATTGAGTTGCATTGAATTTATGCGTCTTATTTGGGTTGCAATTCCTGTTTCTTACTATTTGTATTTCTGCGAGAATTGTGCCCGTATGTTTGATAAGCTACTACGAGCATTGGTTGGTTTTGATCTAAGTAGCTGCTTGTGAGTGTGTTGGAGTGGCTGATACTCCATAAGCCTTATTTGCATCATCTTCATGAGGCATAGTTTGGGTACAATCTGTATCCAACCTGGTATGATCATTCCACTTCCCTTTCTTCTCCTCTTCTTCTCTTTTCTTTCGTTTTGTATTGGTTGTGGATATCTACAACTGTTTCTATATTCGAGTAATGTGTTTTGTTTTCTTTTTGATATTTTCTTTTGGTTTATTTTGGTTTTGTGTTGTGTTTTCCTTTTCTTGTGCATTTTGTTTTGTTTTAGGTTTACCTTTATTTAGCCTTTTATTTAGTGTCTTTTATTTGTTTTTCTTATTTTCTTTTGTTTTTATCTTTGTTTATTTAAGTTTCAGTTGTGGTTTTGATTTTTATTTTGGTGATTAAGTATGTTTAGGCTTTGTCTTGTTTTACTTTGCTTTGTTCTTGTTTTTGATTTTTATCTTTCATCTGCTTTCTTTTGTGATTTTGGTCTTTGGTTTTTGCAAATAAGTGTGTTTGGGTCTTACTTTGTTTTAGTTTAGCTTATATTCTGGTTTTGGTTATGTAGTGGTTTGGATAGTTTTAGAGGGTTTTGTTTTGGTTTTTGTGAAGATGTGTGTTTGCTTTGGTTTTAGTTTCGATTTTGGCTTTCTTTTGTGATTTCGTTTTTCTTGGCTTTTGTAAATATGTGTGTGTGTGGTTTTGTTTTGTTTTTGGTTTTGCTTTTGGTTTTTGTGGTGTCCTAGTTTGTATATATTTTTGTAGTTTAGTGTGATTTTACCGTTGTATAGCTGATGTTACTTGCTTTTTAGCGCCTTTGTTCCCACAATGAGGACATTGTGAACGTTTGGTGTGGGGGTGAGGTGCCCATTTTTGAAAAATTTTTCCAAATTTTTGAAGATTTTTGATTTTGTTTTGGGGAATGTTTGTACCTTTTCTAATTAGCTTGGATCCCCTGTACTTTGTTTGTTAGCTTGTATATAAGTAGGACGTGTATGAAAAGTTTCAGACCTCAAAAATAATATTCTAAGCCCTAATTCTAACTCCAGTTATTCATTATAGGTTGTTTAATCCAGTCCTTATTTATTCCTTCATCATTATCTTTAGGTCTTAGGTTTCCATGAATGATTCTCCCACTAGCTTGTGACACGATTACTTTGAAAAATACTTTGAAAAGAAGTGTACTATGAATAAGAATGAAAGAAAGAAAACAGAGATGAAATAATATTTAGAATGACAAGTATCCCTTTGAGGCATGCGCTACTGAGCGTTACCCTTCGAGGCACGTGCTACTGGGTGTTACCCTTTGAGGCAATATTGCTACTGGGAAAGCTTGATTCCAAAGTCAGTATGATAATAATGTAGTTGTGTCAGTCAAGTGGGATTGAGTTAATTCTGGCCAATCTAAGCCCTGAGATGATGATACAATTACACATGAGCGCCGGGATGGATTCAAAACCTTTATGATCAATGTGGTGAAAAATTAGTACTTTGATGTCATTTAGGAGGTAGAGGGCTTTGAAGTACATTTTATGTATGTACAGGTCAATAATTGGGTACATGGGTGATTTAGCTGATTAGAATGTGTGCATATGTTTCCCAAATTTTGTACATATCAGTTTTGAGAAAAATCAAAAAGATTTTTCTTTATTTTTGAAAAAATTTTTGTCGGTATTTCACTTAGAAACCCTCACGAGACCTCACTCGTCCACTCGGGAGACCGAGGGGTTTAAAGGGCTTGTTGCATACGCTAAATGCAACCATGATTCCTACGACAATGAGTTATGATTTCTTTCCCTTATTTTTCATTTTCTTTTTAGTTAATTTAGTTTGTTTTACTCGAGGACGAGTAAAATCTTGATGTGGGGGTATTTGTTCGTACCAAAAATGAGCTATTTTTAAGGTACTTTTACACCTATTTTATGCTCGTTATAATCGTATTTTTAAGGTTTTTATTTGATTTTATTTTATTTTGCAGGTTTTGAATAATTTCGAAAAAATGGCCAAAAATGCGAGAAAAATGGCGAAAAATATCGGGAATTGAAGAACCGGGCTAAACTGAGTTGAACCGGCCCAAAATTACCATGAACCGGCCCAACATTGAGGATGAACCGATTCATTTCGAAAACCGACCCAAGCAATTCAACCCGGTTCAGCGTTGTTAAACCCCCCTTCACTCTCTCTCTCTCCTCGCTATCCTCTTCTTCCCCACATTTCCCTGAAACCCAGAACCCTGAGAAAACCCGAGTCCTTGCCTCGGCTTCTCCATCCTCGTTTCATCTCTCACTACCCGGTCCCTCCCTTCAAACCTCCATTCGTCATTCACGCTGCAAATGCCACAACGCACACCAGCTGCCCCCATCGTCACTGTCCAGATGCCCACAAATCGAAGGGCTGCAGATCGAGAGTTCGGGTATAAAAGGAGGTCGCAGACGCCATTGAAGCTTAGGTAGGTAATTTTAGGGTTTAATTCTATGGTTAGAGTAGGTTTACTTTCGGTTTTATTTCTAGTTTAGTTTTAATTTCGTTTTCGTTCTCGTATTCAAATTTCATGGTTACTTTCAAATTAGGGTTTCGTTTTCGACCAGTTTTTGGGTTCGAATTTCATGTAAAAGCACTGCAATTTTAAGTTTGCTAGTAGTAGTTCCCAATCTTAGTTTGATTTTTTGTTGAATTTCAGTCGATTTCCCCCTCTCCTGTTTCTGGATTGTTCGATGTTGTTAATCTGGGTTCGATGGAATGGCGTTTCGGGTTCGTATCTGAAGCTGGTTCCAGTTTTCGTGAGTATTAGCTTGCTTTAGTTCTGTTTCCTCCTCACCTGCTCTGGTCTGCGTCTTGTTGCTCAATTTTCAGGCGTGTTTTTGGCTTGATTTCCCCTCCCTTGCTGTTTTGTTTATGTTCTGCTTGAGGCTCAATTAATCTCGGTTATGCGTTGAACATTCTGCTGTTTTCTTTTCTGGTTTAGTTCGAATATGCCAGTAGCTAGGATAGTTCTTGGTTGTTGATGGATGTCCTTTCAAGCTTGCTTAATTCTGCTACTTCATTATGTTGGTTCAAGCTGTTTATTTGATCTGTTTGATTCTGGAATGGGAACTTGTTCTGCTGAGGTACTGGCTAATGCATTTGTCCTGTTTTACCCTAGGTTAGATTAATAAAGAGTGACCTATTTAGGATAGATTATAATGGTTAGTTTGGCTGCACGATTACTAATCTGATTTTAAGTTAGCTAAATAAGTCGAGTTAGTAGTTTGGTTGAATTAGTTGATTTAGTAGTTTAGGAGATTTAGTTTTGTTTGATTTAAGTTCGAATAATCTTGTTGATTTCTCAAGTTCAGATGGCTTCGATGATTCGAAAGATTTGGCTTGGCTTCGTTTAGTTGATTGCTTAGGTTTAATGCGTGTAAGTTCATTGATTTAAGTTGCGTGCCTTTGATTCAATTGAGAGTTTGGATGATCGTTGAGTTGAATTAGGATGTTAGATTGCTTTAAATAATTTTATTTAGTTTAGTGTAGCTAATTAGTTAATCCTCACTTTTTATGACCTAAAACTCATCCTCGTCCCCGTGGAGACGACCCTCAAGTACTACAGCGAGAGCCGGACGCTTGTGGCACTTTTATTTAAACTCTCAATTGTTCCCAACAAGCTGATATTTGTAAGCCCAGCTTCTCAATCAAAGTTGCAAAAACCACAGTAGAATAGCTTCCACAATCAATAATCAGAGAATAGACCTTGTCTCGGATGGTGCATCTGCCATAGAAAATGTTCTCTCTCTGCTCATCCTCTTTGCTGCTCTGTACACTGAGGGTTCCTCTAATGATCAACATTTCTCCCTAATCAGGTTAAATGAATACTTTCTCTCCCTCCTGCTCTTCCATGAAACGTATGTCCCTTTCATCCTCCACTTCCTCCTCCTATGCTGCTTGATACCCTGCCAGGTTAATGAACTTTCCATAGGGGCATTTAGAAACAATGTGGCCTAAACCATGGCATTTGAAGCACCTTCTAGTATTAGCTATGTTAGATGGGGGTTTATTTTATGAAGTTGGCATTTTTGAAGCAATTTGGGAGGAGCCTCTAGTAGGTTTAGGGGTCAACTGGGTGCTCTCTATGTTAAAAGGTTGGTTTCTAGGGGTGAGCCTTGGTGGTTCCTTTATAATAGCCTTAGATTTCTTTTGTTGCTCAACTGTATAACCCAATGCACAAACATCCTCAAAGTTAGTATACTGTTACAGATCAACCATATAGGAATACCGAGGGTTAAGGCCACTAAGATGTCTTACTGTGGTATGATCTTCAGGTTCTTGTAAATCACACTTAATTGGGAGTTTTACAAACTCTGGAGAATATTCCTCAACAGATATACTTCTTTGTGTCAAACTATGCAGTTGAGAGTAATTCTCTTAAAGGTAAAAGGGGATAAGAACCTATTCTTGACCTTGAACTTCATTTTAGCCCAAGTTCTGATCTTACTCTTTGTCTTCTTGGCTCTCTTAGCGCATAGATTAGTCCACCAGAGAGATGCATACTTCCTCGGCCTCAATGCCACAAGCTTCACCTTTTTCTCCTCTGGTATGTCTTTGCAATCGAAGATCCTCTCAGCTGTGTGCAACTAATTAAGGAATTCATCTGGATCTAGGCCTTCCCTTAAATTCTGGAATCTCAATCTTTATGTCAGAGCTAGACTGTTTTTGATGGTGCTTTCTACCTCTTCTCTGCCTTGGTTCTGAGTCACTCTCACTGGAGGTGCCAAAAAGATTTCCTTGGCTGTCATCCTCCCCACGAGACTGGTAAGATATGCTCGCCAAGTTAGAATGTAAGGCCCTCTTCTTGTTCTTAAGACATTCTCCAAACTGCTTTTTGAGATACTCATTCTTCTTCTTAAGGTACTCATAGTTTTTTATTAAAGCCTTAAACTTCCCCTCTAGTGACATGCTGCCACTTATCTGGCCTATTCTGAGCAACCGATTCTTTATGAACTATACCTTTGGGCTTAAAGGTCATGCTTTAGTTGAAGGTTCAAGCCTACAAGAACAGCCTAAGCTCTGATATTTAATACGATGCAGAATTAAGCAAGAAAGAAAGCAACTGGAAACAAACAATCAAATTGATCAACTAGTCTGATTAAGACTAATTGCAACTAAGATGAAAACAAACTCAACCAAGATAATCTGAATTTGACCTTGGATGCATGCACACCACCAAGATAAGTTCAGGGCCCTTGGAGCCAATCTGGATACAGACACACAACCAGATCAATAACCAAGGCTCACTAGAACACCACCCACAATGGCCACTTTGCAGGGTAACTAGAAAGAGTTTAAGATAAAAGAAGCTATGCTCAATTTCATGTATTCAAAAAATGTCTAATATAATACAAGATCTGGCCTTTTATACTCAGCCTAGTTGACTCTCTCAACGGCTAAAACTAAAATGGAATCAAACTAAAAATAGTAAACAGATTCAAACTAAAACAGCCTAAAACAGCAGCTCCAAGTTAATCTTTGACACCTAATTTCTTTGTTGATCTCCATTACTGAGGTGCCAAGCCTTTGAAGCATCCAAGTACTGCTGATAATGGCCTTAGGGAACAAAGCTCAGCTGCCAATGACATGATTAGCCCGAGCAGTCAGCAAGTACAATAGCTAGATATCCATCGGATCAAAGGGAATTTCCTTTGATTTTGTGCCGAGCAAAAACGAATGCAATGTGATTTGAATGTGCTACTTTAGGACCTTTCTTGATAATATTTTTAATGCCTTTTCAAGCCCTTAAACATGTCAAAGCTTGCTGTAATCATGAAGTCAAAGTTAACTCTCCAAAATGTTACCCAGTTGGATTGAAAACCAGGAAGAAGGATGCTTCTAGCTAGCTACCTTGGTGCAAAAAGGGAGCAACAGGTTAGGCAACTTGTATCATTTATTAGCTAGTGATTAATATAGCAAATGAGCAAAGTTACCCTCTAAAAGGACTTACTGGCTACTGGACTAAATAGCAATCATTTAACTGGATGAACAAGCTGGGCAATTTGCTATGATCTAGACCTTCTTTCATGACTTTGAGAACCATGGCTTGAAATGTCTGACTTGTATTAGATTCAATGGGAGGATCTTTGCTAGCCTCCCCTTATATTGGATTCAAATCCTCAAGGGCTACATCTCCCAAATATGGACTTAAGTTTACTACATTAAAGGTAGCAGAAATGCCATACCCTCCTGCAAGCTCAACTCTGTATGCATTAGCATTGATCTTCTCTAAGATCTCAAAAGGATCGTTTGCTCTTTGAGTTAACTTAGACTTTCTTTTTTGAGGAAAAACACTTTCCTTCTATGCTTATTGGCTTGAGTCTGGTAGCTAGCATTACCCTTCACAATCTTTGCGCTTACTTTATCATGCAATGCCTGAATCTCTTTGACTCTTTGCTTAAACTCAACACTATGTTTGCCTTCAATGACCCTTGGGATCAAGTCCCTTAGAGTCAGGAGATCAACACCATAGACTATTTCAAAAGGAGATAGGCCAGACGTCATGTGGGGTGCTCAGTTGTATGCAAACTCCACATGAAGTAGAAAAAAGTCCTAGGCTTTAGCTTGTGTTTTGATTAAGGACCTTAGAAGGACACCTAAGGTCCTATTGGTGACTTTAGTCTGGCCATCTGTTTGAGGACACAATGTGGTGCTGAACTTGAGCTTTGTTCCTAGCTTTTCCCATGGTGTAAGCCTGAAGTGGCTTAGGAACTTAGCATCCCTATCTGATATAATGG
Source organism: Carnegiea gigantea (assembly GCA_029747015.1). Lineage (NCBI taxonomy): Eukaryota > Viridiplantae > Streptophyta > Magnoliopsida > Caryophyllales > Cactaceae > Carnegiea > Carnegiea gigantea. The sequence continues at coordinate 140,143 of JAKOGI010000683.1, forward strand.
ACCTTGGAACTCCAAGTAGCCTCATCACCTCCTTAAAGTAGAGCTCAGCCACCTGAACAGAATCATTGGTCTTTGTACAACCTATAAAATGAGCCAGTTTTGAAAATCTATCTACAACCATATAGATGGAGTCTTTTCCCCTTTTATTCCTTAGTAAACCCAGGATAAAATCCATACACACATCAGTCAAAGGACCTAGAGGTACTGGCAGTGGGGTGTAAAGTCCTTGAGGAAGTGAAGGACTCTGGGCAGCTTAGCAAGTGACACATCTCCTAATGATGTCTTGAACATCGTTGGACATGCCTAGCTCGAGTAATGCTCCTTAAGCATAGATGTCATCATGTTTTCTCCACAATGGCCAGGCAAGGCTCCTCCATGGACCTCTCTGATTAGCAATTCCCTAGTTCCACTCCTTCACATGCACAACCTAGTACCCTTAAACAAGTACCCATCCTATAGTCGGTAATCTCCTTTAGGCCTCTGTTTGTGTGAAACCATAGAAAAAGATTATTTTATTTTTTCAGGAGTGTATATTTTTCTTTTATTGATAATTATTATGAATTTGGCCGGCCTAGAAAATTTAGCGGAATAGATTGGATGTTAACCGAACCGTCCAAGCCAAAGGAATGTCAATCTATCGACTCTCTATCCCCGAAGAAAAACCCTAATATTTAAACCCTCGTTTCCCTCTCTCTTCCTCTCCCCTCTCTCTTCCTCTCGGCAGCCCCCTGCCCCCCGTGACACCTCTCCTTCTCTCTCTCCCTATCCCCTACCGATTTACCGCCCTACCGATGCCCCATTGGCAACCTTCCTCCCACTCTCTCACTTTTTGTTGGTAAGTTATGAAACTTTATGTAAGCCTTAGAAAAGTTTGTTAGCGTTTTAATTGAAATTCTTCATAAGACCTCCATAATTCGGGCATTGAATATGATTGCTTACATGCTATTTTATAAATCTCAAAGTGGAGCACTTAGTTAGAGGGATAACACAACCAAAAGTCCTTTCTCCCTCTACGATTCGTTTTAAGGCAAAAGACTCATCCTTTTTTATGGCTTGGATTATTTTGATGAGTAGGAATAATAGGGTTTTGGATGGAGACACGGTATGAATGTTGGGGAAGGGTTTAAGTTGGGATTGAAAGGAAACAAGTCTGAAAATTATGGTATAAACACCGTTCTTGGCACCCAAAATTTAGTCTAACTTCATGAATTTATTGGCAATTATCTGACTCTCCAAAAATTATTAAAAAATTAGGGATGATAGATCAATGTGTGCTCAGATTGGAAAATTTTGAATTTCGTAAATAGGAGCTAAAATGACCAAGTAAGGGCCGTTGTGCAGAGGTTGCACAACCTTGATAGTCATCCAGACAATTTATTGTTTTGGTTAATTTCGGGTCAGTGAGACCCAGAATCCACTGATGGCCACAAACGAAAAGTTGTAGTCTGAAAAATTGGCCTTTCTAGAATGGGCTAAATCCTAAAAATCCAATGTTAGGAGTGAAAGTTACTGGTACTAGAAATTTGGCTTGTAATCTGGTTGCAATCTGAGAGTGTATAGCAAGGAAAAACATATTGGTAAATAATCTAAAAGTACTCTAAAAATACAATCGAGGGACTAAATCAATAGTCGCGTGTAAAAGAAGGCCTGGAGAGTTTATTCGAATATATTTTGATGTACGAGAAGTTGGGTTAAAGAATTAATACTAACATAAAGTATTTTGGGAAATTGTAGAGGCTCGAACTAGCATTATGAGCTCAAGCTTAGGTGACCCGTTCTAACAGGTAACGATCATGTCCAAACCCCCGTAAATATCCCTTGAAAATGTGTCTTGTGAGTGAACCGTGAAAATGTATTTAAATTGATGTATGGGGGACTTTCCCTGGATTAATGGATGATGGAACTTCTAGGTTTTATTAAAGTTGTTGGAAAGGCTGGAATTTGCATCTTTGATATTTTATTGTGAAAGTATATGTGACGTATTTTTGGACCATGATGGGCTGGGTTGGGTTATGTCCTAATTAAATACCGAATCAACTTGTAAGGGTAAGAACTACGGAAATGGTTAGGCGAGACTAGGGAGTTTACTCCTGGTCATTTGAAGGCCATTAGCCTTCCCTGGGTAAAGTGCATGCATGGTTAGCTGGCACGTGTGATGGAACGATGAAGGGAAATCACAAATGCTCAAGGCTGATTCCAAAAGTTAAACTAAGCAAACTGAAATTGAAGTTGAGTTTAAGTGAGATCACGAATGAATGAGTGAATGAAGGATAATCTAAACCCTTACTTAGACACAGAAACACCACTAAGCTTGAGTTTAGGGTCCTTAACCTTAATTAGGATATAGAAACACCACCTAATTAAGTGTTAAGATTTACTTAGGGTCACCACCATAATCGACCAAATAAAGGATAAGCAGTTAAAGTATTTAGGGGAAACGAAAGCAAAATGCTCTCTATTCTGGTCGTACTCAATCTTCAAGTATGAATTACAAAACGGAATATTCAAGGCCTTATACTCACGGCCCTTAAGCTAGAAAGCAGCAAAGGAGGTTTCCTCCTTGGAAAGGAAACGTCTAAACAAGCTTAGCTATGTGCTTAAGACTAATCTAGTTTACAAGCTTGGTTAATCTAAGCTAATTACAACAAGAATGCAAGGAAAGCAAGACAAATGATGATACTTAACCTTAATACAACTAAATTAAGCTAATGCATTAGTTTATTAGCAAAGAAGTAAAGAAAAGTAGCCGTAAAGTAGGAACACTTTATGGCTGACCAATCCGGTTGCAAGGTGGGATTTCCTCCTTTATTTTCTCATTGGCTAGGCACTTCCCAAGTAATCTTTGCAACATATCATTGTGTTTCTGGCTATCTTGGACCATGATTGAAGTAAGCAAGCAAGAAAATAGCCGGGGCAACCCTTGCAAGGAGGAAAGCCATACAGCTACTTAACCGGGTTCTAGAAACAGTTTCCAGTAAGGTTTTGTGCCCTAGTTTCCACCAATCAAAAGTGAGCATGATTTTAGTTTCAGGCCATGGGGGGGTGTGTACAAACCCCCCTGGAAAGAAATCAAGGTTATATCATGTTTAAGTCGGAGATTTCTACTAAAACATTTTACCGTGCAATTTTGGACCAAAACTGACAGGCTGAACAAAATGGCTTGATCTCTTCACTTTGACTGAGCATGATTAAGTTTTAATGCTTGGACCTAAAAGTTAACAACTTAAGGATCCCAAAATGCAAAAATATCAAACTTAAGCCACAATGTAGCTTAGGAAATTAGATGAACAAAACCGAGAATATTATAGCCGTTTAACCGGTTGCATTAGTTTGGCTCTTTTTCAGAATGTGAGCCATTATTTGAACTTTGGAGCTTGCATTGGACCTTAGTGGACTCCTAGGACCTTCTTCAGTAACTTGGATTAAGGGGCCTCTATCAACGTGCCACCTTGTGGGTGGATGTGGGCCAGGTTAGCGATAACCGTCCAAACTGATGGTAGGCCATGATATAGTGAAGCAGCTGCATTAAAACCAAGTGTAGGGCATAAGACGTATTGATGTCGCTCGTCCCTTTTACCCGTAACCTAAATAGATGTGACTGAGTTAGGTGTATGATGAACGCTGAGACTCCTAGGGTGTCTTTCATGTTATAGCGATACTGCTTGTCTCTACCCCCCTAAAATGGTTTGAAATAAATTTGTATGCGTGTTTTGATAGTTGGGGCTGGTTATTACTAAGGTTATCTCATTCTTTTAAAATAGTTTGTTTTTAGGTGATGTTCATGAGCATGGTGAAGAGACTTCGGTTTAGAGCAAGGACACAATGTCCAAAAAAATCCTAGTCGTGATGAATAATGCTTAGATTGGTTGTGTTTTAAGAATAATGTTGTTAGGCATGGACAATTTGATATTTTGTAATCTAGATTTGAGATTGTGTTTGAATTTGGCATTAAGTTACTCATTTTAGGTTTTATGCGATACTTAGCCTTGTACTCCTTAATAGGGAATACGGCGGTAACACCCCTTAGGATTTTATGCTACCACGTAGGTTAACATTAGATAAAAAAAGTTAGAAATTTCGGAGGGTTACAAAGTAGTATCAGAGCTCAAATTGACTGACCTGAAGGCTCGCATAAAACATTGTAACCATAATATGTAGACTTAAGGATTACACGAAGCATGAGTGTAGGACAGGGACCAGTGGCATGTCTGCATATATTTAATAACTTTTGAACGCATGCTTAAACTAAACTTGATATATAGGATGAACAGTATTGGTCATTGCTGTTGCGTGGATCATCAATGTCTCCACCAAAGGGTGGGAAAAAGACCTAAAGTTGACTTAGTTAGTCGCTTATAAAGAATTGAAGAGGCTATACATGGGCATTTAGTTGAGGCATCAAATGATTGTTTGAGGTTGGAGGACAACCAAGCCCTGTTCTTTCTCTTAACTCTCCGAGATGACCTGGCATGGCAGTATATGGTTAACGAGCTACACCCTAAGACCAAAGTGTCTCATTACTATAATAGGTGTTGCTTGCATGACTGGGAATCGATGGGCCTAAGTCCAGCAGAGTTAGTGGATCAGCTAATGGATATAGACCTATATGATCAACCCCTTGCCCCTGACACCGATGTTGAGACCCGACCACCCCGGGAATAGGAGGATACTGAGGATAGTACGACCGTAAAACCTAAACTACCTAAGGAGGAAGAGTTTGAGGAGGAAAATAAGCCTAGGGAGGAGGAAGAGGACCCTGAGGAAGAAAGCCTAGAGGAGGAGGACCCTGAAAAAAAACCTATAGAAGAGCAGGTGTTGGGAAATTTGAGTGTAAATAAAAGGCCGCAAGCGTACATCTTTCGCTGTAGTACTTGAGGGTCGTGTCCTCGGGGACAATGGTAAAGATTAAGGTCACGGAAAAGGGTAAATGAATTGATTAATCTAACTAGCCCAACTTAAACCACAGTGAGCTAATGCCTTAATTTAACCGAACATTACACATTCAACTAAACATTTCAGTAAACATAAGTAACCTAAATGGCCTAAACTTAACTTTCAACAATTATCCAAAATTGAAGCATTAATCACCCATCAAGCAATTAAGCATTCAGGAGGTCCTAATCTTCTAATCGACACCATTCAAAACATTCAAATTTCTAACTTATTTCTAAGCATTGAATATCGCAGCAGCTACACCTATGTTAAAGCAACCCACACTCCATCATATTCTGGCCTAAACAAGTCACTATTCATCAATCAAACTAAGGCTAAAATAGGGTAAAATGCATAAAGCCAAAATCCACCCTAACCAACAATATCAACAACCAAACCAGTAGCAAGCAACCCCTCTCCCTCCAACGCATAACCTAGCATTATAACTAGCATAATTCAGCACAGTAAGATTAAACAGGCTTGGATTGAAATTCATCAACAACCAAAAACAATCCTAGCTACAGGCGAATTCGAACCAAACTGGATAAAAACAATAGAATCTTCAAACATTACATATATTGTGAATTGAAATAAACATCACCAGAATCAGTCTATAATCGAGATTAAACAAGCCTAAGGAAGAATAAGAAACTGAGCAGCAGCAGAGAAGGTATTTCAAACCTAGCTTCCACTCAACTTTAACAGCCACCAAGCAGATTACCAGAAGCACCATTATCAACCTAGAACACAGTTAGGTAAGGGAAGAGAAGAGCACGAACAGAACAGCATCTCAGCCATGGTGAGTCCAAAGCACCGAAATCACAAAATTACAACTAATCGGAAAAAACCAACTCTCTATTTCATGAAATACAATCGAAAACATGTTTAAGAGGCAAAATCACATGAACCGAAACCCAAAAACCTACATAACAGAAAACCCTAGTCCTAAAAATTGAAGAAGAGCATCTGAATTTTTCAAGGCCTAAATTACCAAAATCGAACTAATTTAAACCTAAAAATGTCTAACCTCCTCAATGGCACCGCTAGCTTCTAATATATACCTGAATCCCTCTGTTCTTGGTCATTGATTTCAAATGACGTGGATGATGGAGATGATGCAACGTGGATGTTGATCAATATGTTGTGCTGTCCTGGTGGATGAGGATGGTGGATGCTGGTGTCGTGGCAGTCGAAGCGTGAATTACGGTGGAGGGAGATGAGAATGGAAGAGATGAAGATGGTGGAGTTTCAGGGGAGCTGGGGTTCGAATTTCTTGAGGCTTCGGGGCCTGTTTGGCCGAGAAGAGAGAAGGTGCGATTGGGAGAGAGAGAATGAGAGTTAAGTGGGGGTGGGTTAATAAGTCATGTGCAAGCCACATGAAGGGGGGAGAAGCTGGGTCATGCGTCAGGCACATGCTAGGGGAGGAAATGTTTGGGGCAGTTAGCTTTTTGGGATGTTTTCCTTCTTCTTGTTTTTTTTCCCTGGCCCAAACACAAAATGGCTTTTGGGCTAAGTTCGAGTCAATTCGGTCCAATGTCCCTTCCTGGCATTTTTGTCATCTTTTTTTTCGGCATTTCCTTGCATTTTTTCCACATTTGTTTAAAACCTACAGAACAAAATAAAATCAAATAAAAACCTAACAATAATAATTATAACGAGCATAAATTAGGCACAAATACCCCCATACCAAGATTTTGCTCGGCCTCGAGCAAAATAACTAAACAAAGAAAATGAAAAATAGAAAAAGAAAATCCTAACTCACTATCGTAGGAATCACGGTTGCATTTAGCATATGCAACAAGCCCTTTAAACCCCTCGGTCTCCTAAGTGGACGAGTGAGGTCTCGTGAGGGTTTTCAAGTGAAATGCCCACAAAAATTATTCCTCAAAACTAATATGTACAGAATTTGGGAAGGTTATATACACGTTCTAATCAACTAAATCACCTATGTGGCCAAGTTATTAGCCCACATGTAGACGTAATGCACACATCAAGTATCTTTAACCTCATGACTAACACTAAAGCACTAATGTTTCACCCCACTGTACATCAAAGCTGTGAACCTACCATAGTGCTCGTGTGCAAGTGTATCATCATCCTAGGACTTAAGCTCACCAGAATCAACTCAATCCCACTTGACCAACACAATGACATTATTGGCATAATAACATTGGAAGCAAGCTTTCCCAATAGCAATATTGCCTCAAAGGGTAACACCCATTAGCACGTGTCTCAAAGGATAACGCCCAGTAGCGCATGCCTCAAAGGGATACTTGTCATTCCAAATTTTATTTCATCGTTTTTTTTTCTTTCTTTATTCGCATTATTTTCATTCATCATTTTTTTTCCAGAGTAATCGTGTTACAAGCAAGTGGGAGAATCATTTATGGAGGCCTAAGTCCTAAATGTAATGATGAAAGGATAAACAAGGAATGGATTACACATCTATAATGAACATTTGGAGTTAGAATTAGGGCTTAGAATGACACACTGAGGCTGAAGACCTATCATGTACATCCTGCTTACATGCAAGCTAATAAATAAAGCACAGGGGATTTAAGCTAGTTAGAAAAAGTACACACATCCCCAAAAACAAAACCAAAATCTTTTTAGATTTTTTAAAAATTTTTTCAAAGAAAATATGCACACATGGGTACCGCACCCCCACAGCAAAACTTCCCAATGTCCTCATTGGAAGTGGAATAGACACTAAAATCCCAAAAGTGAAACCTAAAAAAAAAAAAAAAACTAGATCCAAAAATAAACAAAAACAATCATAAGAAAAATAGTCAACTATACAGGAGTAAACTGACATAAAACAAAGAAAGAAGAAAGCAGAGAAAGGAGAGAGAAGAGAAGAAGTTTCTCGCAAACCAGGTTGGGTGCTTGGGTGTTGAGTACACCCAAGCCATTTCAGGTCTCATTCACCGACCATGGCTAGGGTCATGGAGTATCAGGCACTCCACATCTTCTTGGCTCAGTAGCTCCAAAAATAGTTTCAAATGCTGGCCATTCACTTTAAAGGTGGCACTAGACCGAGGATCCTGAATTTTAACTGCACCATAGGGAAAAACATGTGAGACAACATAAAGGACCCGTCCAGCGAGACCTTAATTTCCCTGGAAATAGATGAAGCCTAGAGTTATGCAAGAGTACTTTCATTCCCGTGGTAAATTCCTTTCTAAAAATCTGTCGATCATCAAACAACTTTGCCCTCTCTTTATACAATCGAGCACTCTCATAAGCCTTAGCTCTAATCTCATCAAGCTCACTCAGCTGCAGTCATCTCTCTTCACTTGCCTCAATCAAGCCATAGTTAAGCTTTCTAATGGCCCACTAAGCTTTATGCTCTATTTCTATAGGTAAATGACAAGGCTTACCATAAACTACCCTATAAGGTGACATACCTAGGGGAGTCCTGAAAGCTGTCTTGTATGCCTGGAGGGCATCTATTAGCTTCTTAGCCTAGTCTTTCCTATGCCTACTCACTGTCTTTTCCAATATCTTCTTAATCTACCAATTGGACACTTCAATCTGGCCACTAGTTTAGGGATGGTAGGGAGTAGCAAGTCTGTGGACTATAGAACACCTCCTTAGTAAGACATCAAAAGATCTATTATTAAATGGGTGCCCTGATCGCCAATGGTAGCTCGGGGCACACCAAATTGTGTGAAGATATTCTCCCTAAGAAATTTCACAACCACTTTAGCTTCATTAGTCTTGGAAGGGATGGCCTCAACCAATTTAGAAATAGAATCCACAACTAACAAAATGTACTCATTCCCAAAAGATATTGGAAATGGTCCCATAAAATCAATACCCCACACATTAAAAATCTCCACCACAATGATGGGGTTCAGTGGCATCATATCTTTCCTGCTTATCTTATCCAACTGCTGGCATCTAGGGCAACTCTTACAATATTCAAATGCATCTTTAAACACAATCGGCCAGTAAAAACCACATTGAAGAATCTTGGCTACTGTCTTCCTACCACTAAAATGCCCCCCACATGCCTAGTCATGACAAAAATAAAAGATACTTCTCCCCTCATGGTCGGGTGTGCACCTCCTCAAAACTTAGTCAGAGCAGTATTTGAACAGATAGGGGTCATCCCAAACCAAGAACTTCATAAGGTGGAAGAATCTATCTTTCTCATTCCTAGTCCAACCCTCAAGGATCTTACCAGCAACTAAGTAATTCACAATATCAGCATTCTAAGGATCGGGGTGAACAGCATACAACTGCTCATCAGGGAAGCACTCAGAGATACTGGACTCACTCTTTTTATCACAGATGATCCTAGATAGATGGTATGTTACAAGGTTTTCAGAGCCTTTCTTATCCTTGATTTCACAGTCAAATGCTAGGAGAATTAAAATCCATCTTATAAGTCTAGGCTTAGCATCCTTCTTGGAAAGAAGGTGCTTAAGGACAGAGTGATTAGTGTAAACAATCACATGTGACCCAATCAGATAGGATCTAAACTTTTTAAAACTGAAGACTACAGCCAAAAATTCCTTTTCAGTAACAGTGCAATTCAACTCAGCATCATTCAATGTGTGACTAGCATAATAAATCACATGGGGTTTCCTATTAATACATTGTCCTAACATAACCCCAATAGCAAAGTCAGATGCGTCACACATTAATTCAAAAGGTTCTCCCTAAATGGGAGGATGGAGAATAGGAGCAGAGGTTAGGGCCTTCTTAAGCTTAGAAAATGCCTTATGACACTCTCCAAAAAAATAAAATGGCACATCCTTAGCTAACAAATTAGACAAGGGCTTCACAATTTTACTTAAATCCTTAATGAAACGTCGATAAAAGCCTGCATGTCCAAGGAAAGACTGCACCCCTTTCACACTAGTGGGAGAGCGAAGATTAATGATTAGGTCAGACTTAGCTTTATCTACTTCAATTCCATCCTAGGAAATAACATAACCTAATACTATACCCTTTTTTTACCATGAAATGACATTTCTCTCCAATCAAGGTCAAATTTTTCTTCTTAAATCTTTTCAACACTTTTCTCAGATTAGACAAGCAATCACAAAAAGAAGAACCAAACACAGAGAAATCATCCATGAAAATTTCCATGCATTGCTCAACTAAATCTGAGAAAATAGAAATCATGCATCTTTGAAAGGTAGTAGGGGCATTACACAGTCCAAATGGCATTCTTCTAAAAGCATATGTTCCAAATGAATAAGTGAAAGTAGTTTTCTCCTGATCCTCAGAAGCAATAGAGATCTGGGTATAGCCGAAATATCCATCTAGAAAGCTATAGAAGGAATGTCCAACTAACCTCTCTAGCATCTTGTCCAAGAAGGGAAGGGGACAGTGGTCTTTTCTAGTGGCAGCATTCAATTTTCTATAATCTATGCACACACGCCACCCAGATTGAACTCGAGTAGGGATTAGCTTGTTCTTATCATTCCTAATCACGGTAATGCTGATCTTCTTAGGCACGACTTGAACAGGGCTAACCCACTCACTATCAGAAATAGGATAAATGATCCCATGATCTAACCATTTCAAAACCTCCTTCCTAACTACTTCCTATAGAGTGGGATTCAAACGCCTTTGACGATCACAGTAGGGCTTAGCATGGTCCTCTAAATGAATTCTATGTTGCACAATAGAAGGACTAATGTCCTTAATATTCCCTAAAGTCCATCCTAGAGCATCCTTGTTCTCTCTAAGCAAAGAAATCAGTTTGTCCTGCTGGTCCTGATCCAAGTTAGAACCAATAATGACAAGTAAGGATTCATCGGGTCCTAAGAATGCATACTTAAGAGAATCAGGAAGGGGTTTCAATTTAAGAGCAATGGGGGAAACGGATTCAGCAACAGATTCGGACATAGTAGCGAGCAAACAGTCAGTAGTAGAGCATAAGTCATCAAACTCAAACACATCATATTCGGGCTCATCATCTATTAGAAATGACTCATACTGAGTAGCAAGTACATCATCAAAAGCATCATCAAATGCAAAGTCTCCTACCTAGTTAAGACTAGAAAATTCTATATCATTAAATCCAGAAGGTTGTCTTTGCATGTTAAAGATATTCAATTCCACAGTCATGTTGCCAAAAGACGGTCTCATCATGCCATTCCTGCAGTTAATGAGGGCATTGGCAGTGGCCAAGAAACGATGCCCTAAAATCACAGGAACTTAACTAGCTACGTTGGACACTTTTTCAGTTTCAATCACAATGAAGTCCACTGGGTAAATAAATTCACCCACTCTAATTAGCACAACCTCAACCATCCCCTTGGGTACCCTAGTCGATCTATCAGCCAGCTGAATGACCATCCTAGTAGGTTTCAGCTCACCTAACTCTAGCCTCTCATACTCAACAAAGGGGATCAAGTTAACACTAGCCCCTAGGTCAAGCAATGCTTTGTGAATGAGTTGGTCCCCCATGATCATAGACACAGTAAGGCAACTAGGGTCCTTACACTTCACTGGGATCTGAGAAAGGATGGAATTAGCACCAGAAGTCAATAAAGCCTTCTTAGATACACCAGTTGCTTTTTTTGTAGTATATAGGTCCTTTAAGAATCTAGCATAAGGAGGCATCTGCTGAATAGCATCAAGCAAGGGAATGTTGATCTTAACTTGAGAGAAGGTCTCTCTCATCTTCTGAATATGATCTTGATCTTTCTTCTTTAACCTATGGGGGAAAGGAGGCAAGGGCATCTGGATTTTCTCAGAAGAAGGGGACGAAGAACTCTTAGAGGGTGAAGAACCTGCTGAGCCAGAGGAGTCTTTTTCTTGAGGCTTCTCTTCCTTAGAAAGTGACTGAGAGCGAGGACAATCTGAAGCAATGGGGACACCATTAGGAGTATGCCCTGACTGACTGGATGGACCAGTCTCTAGAGTAGAAGAGGGGGAAGAATTTTGGAAGAACTGGTGAGGAAACCTGCAAGGTTCATTAGGATTTTTCACTTGGTTATCAATCTTTCGAGCAGAACGGAGAGATATAACCGCATTCACCTTCCTCACCGGCTCATTAGGGTTACCAGAAGAAGAGGAGGCATGACCCTTAGGGTTCTCCTCAGGTTGACTCGGGAAAGTACCTAGTTCCCTAGAAGATGATGCTAACTGAGAAAACTACTCAGTCATCATTCTCATCATTTTTTCCATGTTAGCATTAATCATTCTCTCCACATTATTATTAATTCTCCTCTCTAATTTATCAATGTCAGTATAACCTGGAGGAGGTTGAACTTATGCTACTGGAGGGGGAGGTCTAGGTGCATTAGGTGCACCTGAGAAAGTCGGTCTTTGAAAAGAGTGTGAACGGTGCGAAATGTGCTGGGGATTGTTTCCATAAAACATCCCATGCTCGGAATTAGAAACCACCGCATTGGGTCCACTATTTCACGAAAAATTAGGGTGATTCCTCCACCCTGGGTTGCAGTGAGGGGAGAAAGGATCATTCTTAGGTCTCTTGAAAGCCATACTTGCTTGTTCATGTTCAGTTGCTAATTAATGAGCAAAATAAGGACAAGCACTCAATGAATAATCTAGCGCTTGAAAATGCGAACAAGACACTGTAGAAGTATGAGATAGTTGGGATATTTGAGGAGATAATCCCTTCAACATGTTTTCTAAAGTAGCAATCTTAGACTATAAGTGACTCGCATCAGATACTGAATACAAGCCACCCCTTACCAACCTAGAACTTAGGCTGTCATCACGAGCAGTTTCCCACTGCTTGGTTTCCTCAGCCAACTCCTCTAGAAACTCCCAGGTAGCTGTAGGGCTCTTAGAAAGAAAACTACCCTGATACATTGACTCTACCATGGTCCTAGTCTGTTAGCCAAGTCCTTCATATACAGTCTGCCATAAATGTGCTTGGTCTAAACCATAATAGGGACATTGAGCCAACAAAGTTTTGAATCTATCAAAATATTTCCAAATGATTCCCTATCAAGTTGTACAAATTGATTGATTTCGTTCCTTAGCTTACCAATATTGGTATTAGGCAAATACTTTCTTAAGAACAATCTCACAAAATCATTCCAAGAAGTAACAGAATTAGCAACCAAGCTATATCCATCGTTTAGCAGAATCTTTCAAAGTAAAAGGAATCATTTTCACCCGCACAACATCAATGGGAATATTAGGAAAATGCATTATAGAATAAACTTCTTTGAATTCCCTTAAAAACAAATAAGTATCCTCTAATCCTGTGAATTTAGGGAGTATCTGAGTATAATGGGGTTTCAATTCGAAGGTTACATTCGGTGCAAGAACAGGCATAACAAAACATGATGGAAAAACAGTCCTAGGAGGATAGAAAATATCACTCAAAGTCCTCTCTTGTGCCATGTTCTCTAATTCAAGCCTTGGTTCAGATTCGGGTTCTATGTTAGGGTCAGGCTCACTTCTAACGAGTCTTTGATCTTCAGGATCTCTAGCCCAACTAGTTAAAGAAACCCCACACCTTCACCAACAGAAATCCTATTTTTGGTCTTTTTTCTTGTCTATTTTTTTTAGATTTTCGAATTTCCTTATTTTTTTTCTCTTTTTTCTTTGAGGCAGACACAAAATCAAAATTAAAAAGCTTCTTAACCCTAAAAACTATTTAGGCACAAAAAGTAACCAACTCAAGATGGTTTATCAATTTTCGAACACAAATAAAAGAATCCCTTAAAATAAAATTCAAAATTTGAATACAACCCCTTTTTGTGGTTCTCAAGTTTTTCAAAATTTTTTCTCAATTTTTAAGATTTTCTAATTTTTAGTGATTTTTGAAGGTCTTTTAAATTTTTTTTAGATTTTTGCTTTTCTAGTTTTTGTTTTAGGACTTTTTAAAAAAATTTCAAGAAGTGAACTAAATTGAGCAACAAGAACAAAGTAAAGTGTAACATATGCAACTAATAAGAAAACAATAAAGAACATGAAAACGTGACCTAATCTTATGCCGTCGTCCCCGACAACGGCGTCAAAAACTTGTTGGGAAATTTTGAGTGTAAATAAAAGGCCGCAAGCGTACAGCTTCTGCTATAGTACTTGAGGGTCGTGTCCTCGGGGACGATGGTAGAGATTAAGGTAACGGAAAACGGTAAATGAATTGATTAATCTAACTAGACCAACTTAAACCAAAGTGAACTAATGCCTGAACTTAACCGAGCGTTATACATTCAACTAAACATTTCAATAAATATGAGTAACCTAAATAGCCTAAACTTGACCTTCAACAATTATCCAAAATTGAAGCATTAATCACCCATCACGCAATTAAGCATTCAGGAGGTGCTAATCTTCTAATCGACACCATTCAAAACATTCAAATTTCCAACTTATTTCTAAGCATTGAACATCCCAGCAGCTACACCTATGTTAAAAGCAACCCACACTCCATCGTCTTCTAGCCTAAACAAGTCACTATTCATCAATCAAACTAAGGCCAAAACAAGGCAAAATGCATCAAGCCAAAATCCACCCCAACCAACAGTGTCAAAAACCAAACCAGTAGCAAGCAACCCCTCTCCCTCCAGCGCATAACCCAGCATTATAACCCGCATAATTCAGCACAGTAAGGTTAAACAAGCTTGGATTGAAATTCATCAACAACCAAAAACAATCCTAGCTATAGACAAATTTGAACCAAACCAGATAAAAATAGTAGAATCTTCAAATGCTATATATATTGTGAATTGAGATGAACATCACCAGAATCAGTCTATAGCCGACATTAAACAGGCCTAAGGCAGAACAAGAAACTGAGCAGCAGGGGAGGGGGTATTTCAAACCTAGCTTCAAATCAACTTCGATAGCCACCAAGGAGATTACCAGAACCACCATGAGCAACCCAGAACACGGTTAGGCAAGGGAAGAGAAGAGCACAAACAGAGCAGCATCTTAGCCATGGTGAGTCCGAAGCCCCGAAATCATAAAATTACAACTAATCGGAAAAAAATAACTCTCTATTTTATGAAACACAATCGAAAATATGTTCGAGAGGCAAAATTGCATGAACCGAAACCCAAAAATCTACCTAATAGAAAAACCTAATCCTAAAAATTGAAGAAGAGCATCTGAATTTTTCGAGGCCTAAATTACCAAAATCGAACTAATTTAAACATAAAAATGTCTAACCTCTTCAATGGCGCCACTAGCTACTGATATATACCCGAATCCCTCTGTTCTTGGTTGTTGATTTCAGATGGCGTGGATGGTGGAGATGATGCAAGGTGGATGTTGATGAAGATGTTGCGTGTCCTGGTGGATGAGGATGGTGGACACTGGTGTCGTGGCAGTTGAAGCATGAGGATGGAGGGAGACAAAAATGGAGGAAATGAAGATGGTGGAGTTTCAGGGGACTAGGGTTTGGGTTTCTTGAGGGTTCGAGGTCTGTTTGGCCTAGAGGAGAGAAGGTGAGATTCGAAGAGAGAGAATGAGAGTTAAGGGGGGTGGGTTATTAAGTCATGTGCAAGGCACGTGAAGGGGGGGAGAAGCTGGGTCACGTGTCCGGCACATGCCAGGGGAGGAAATGTTTGGGCCGGTTAGCGTTTTGGGCTGTTTTCCTTCTTCTTGTTTTTTTTTCCTTTTTTTCCAGCCCAAATAACAAAATGGTTTTTGGGCTAAGTTCGAGTCAATTCGGTCCAATTTGCCTTCTCGGTATTTTCGTCATCTCTTTTTTTTTCGTATTTCCTTACTTGTTTTGCGCATTTATTCAAAACCTAAAAAATAAAATCAAATCAAATAAAAACCTAATAATAACAATAATTGCAATGAGCATAAATCAGGAATAAAAATATCTTAAAAATGATAAATTTTTGGCACAAATAGTGGACCTTGAGGAAGAACCTATAGAAGAGGAGGACCCTGAGGAAGAACCTGTAGAGGAGGATGGTCCTGAAGAAGAAGCCTTAGAGGAGGAATACCTAGAAGAGGAACCTGTAGGTGAAGCAAAACCTAAAAAACAACTAGTTGAAGAGGGGGACTTTGAAGAACAGTAAGAAGGGGATGAAGACCTCTAAAAAACAGCTCTAGAATAGGGATCAGGGGAGTTATGCATAGAAGAACCTGACATGGAGAGGACGCTTGCAGCTTAAGAGGAACCCAAGCCTTAAGTTGCCCAGTGGAAGCAGGGATGGTGTGGAAGGATGTGTTAGAGTGCCTGCCCATTGGATATTCCTTGGCAATAGATGCAAGAAGTTTGATCTAGTGTCATTAGTCCTTAAATATTGCACTGCTCTTTCCTTCCTTTGTTCGGAAAGTATGAACTGAAAGGTTTACCGAGTTGCTTATGCAATGGTAGTACGTCTGACAGACACAATTTTCAGTTTTGATCTATGCATTGAGATTTTCATTGAGTTACATAGATATAACTGCTTGTTATGAGTAATTGAGAATTGTGTGCTTGAGTTATGCGTGAATACTATTAATGTTAATGGAATGTGTATGAGGCATGTACGAATGAGACACCGGAACTGTGCCACATGAGGTGGTAAGTGAATGGAACATGAACAATACTGTATAATTGCTTGTTGATAATAATGTGATATAAGATGCGTTACTAAACTGTAGTGAAATACATATCATGAACTATTAGGGAAGTAACTAAACTCGATTTAGTTTCTACTTAGGATGTCGGAAAACAATGGCAAATCAGAAAACTGGGCCCCATCCTGCTTCGAGGCCCTACATGAACTTGGACATTCCCTTGGCTAGCCTGAGTGAATGCCTAGAAGCCCTCCGACCATCGAATAGAAATGGGCCTCTTAGCATGTGGGTGAGACCAACCCGCCCACTGGGATGGAACTCACCAATCTACTACTGCTAGAGCTGTTGATGAAGCAAGGGGAGCAACTACAATAACAGAATGAGCATCTATAGTAGATAGTGGGGCCAAGGAAAAGAAGATAGAGGGGGATAATTCAAACATGTTCAAGAGGCTCGCCAGCCAGAACCTAATGGTTTATGATGGCACTCCCAACCCCAAGGCTTTTGAAGACTGGATTCGGGGCATCGAGAAGTTGTTTGATGCTCTCTTATGCCTTGAGCAATAGAGGGTGGGGTTCGCATTATTCTACCTAGGAGACGAGGCTTACTGTAATGCCCCGACCGCTCTTGGTGTGGGTCTCACCAATAACGGCTTCAAGGATCTACAACTGGCCCCATAAATCATTACAAGTCTTTTCGGCGTGCTTCGTCCTCGCTCACATGCTGTCCGGGAAACATCACAGGAGGTCACCCATCCCAAGATTGCCCCCCAGCAAGTATGCTTAACTGTGGAGTTCTTAAGAGTGGGCTTCCCGAAAAGAAAGGTGCACCCCTTTGGTGATATAAGTAGCCACTTCGATCCTTTTTAAGCCACACTCGGGGTTTTACAATCACCCCCACTTGAAGCGCACAACGTCCTCGTTGTGCCTTACTATCCGACTAACTTACGGGTTCTCTTGACCGGCAGCCTACACCAAATACCTTTTCCCCGCTAGGTGACTGCCCATGGGCTCTCCATCCAATGGCACAGCTCACGATCACCGGTTGGCTCGGATACAATCTATAATGCCGCGACCCCTCTCGTTCGCGGGTCTTACCAGCAACGACTTTAAGGATCGACGACTGGCCCTATAAATCATCACAAGTCTTTCTAACGTGCTTCATCCTCGCTCACTTGCTGTCCGAAGAACTTCCCAGGAGGTCACCCATCCCAAGATTGCTCCCGAGCAAGCACGCTTAACTGTGGAGCTCTTAAGAGTGGGCTTCCCAAAAAGAAAGGTGCACCTTTGGTAATATAAGTAGTCACTTCGATCCTTTTTAAGCCACACTCGTGGTGTTACGCTTACCTTGGTGGGCTACTGTGCGGAGAAGACAGTATGAGCCTGCGTTTGATTAGACGAGATTCAAAAGCTGATCAAGAATCGCTTTTACCTAGTGTCCCTCCGAAAGGCAAAGGAGAATGAGTTCACGCAACTGCGACAAGGAAAGGATGACTGTATTGGAGTATGCCTCTAAGTTCATGGAACTCTCTCAGTTCACCCCTGCCTTCGTAGCTGACGAAAAATTGAAGATGAATTGCTTTGAGGTGGGGCTCAACCCAAACCATAAGGAGAGAATGTCGGTGGGCCAGTGCGTCTTCAATGAGGACTTGGACGACAACGCTGTGAATTTGGAAAAGGCAATGGCGGAGAAAAATGAATACTACAGTGATGAGTGGGAGAATAAGCCGAAGGGGGACCATAGAGAAAATTTTCACTCTCAGGGCCAATACAAGAGGCCTCCCGGGAACTACTGCAATAGCAATAACATGTGTGGGGGCTAGCAAACCAACAACCGGCCTAGAGTGACGTGCAATGCCTGCGGGAAACCGAGGCACTATGCACGAGAGTGTCGTGCCAACAAGAGATGCTGCCACTGTAGGAGTCCTCATGCCAACAGAATCAAGCAAGATCCCTCAACAAACCACCACAATGCACAGGAGCAGAGTCCACGTTATGCTTAAGGAGGAAGCCTAGGAATCTCCAAACGTGGTGACTGGTACATTTGCTTCAAAAACTCAACCTATAGATGTTTTGTTTGATTTCGGTGCTACGCATTCCTTTATTTATATCAAGCTGGTTAAGACATTAGGTTAGTTCCGACATCTGGACCCGCTTTGCTATTTGTGACTCTCTCAAATGGAAGACCATGAAATGTGATGAGCTATACGAGGGCTTCCCTGTCCAGATGTATGAACATGCGTTCTTGGCATACTTGTAGAAATTCGAATTGATCGATTCTGGTGTCATTTTGGGAATAGACTGGCTAGCGAAGTACCAAGCCCAAATAGACTTCCCTAAATAAAGAATCACCCTGAGAGGGCCCAAGTGGGAGAAAGTCATTTATAAAGGGAAGGTCTTAACGAGCGAGGTGAGACTTATCCCCGCGATGGAGGCCCACAAGCTATAGGGACGTGTGATAGATACCGAGACCTCTAGGACATTCCAGTAGTTTAGGAGCTCCTGGATGTCTTCCCTAAGGAAATCCCTGGTATGCCACCCTTCAGAGGGGTGGAATTTTGCATTGACTTAGTACCCGGGGCAACCCCTATCTCCAGAGCACCTTACCAGATGGCACTAGCAGAACATAAGGAATTAAAAACCCAACTTGATGAGTTATTAGGGGATGGTTACATTTGGCCTATTACCTCCCCATGGGGAGCCCCAGTATTGTTCGCAAAGAAGAAGGACGGGACCCTGAGGTTATGTATAGACTATAAGGAGCTTAATAAAATAACGATCAAGAACTGCCACCCTCTACCCAATATTGATGACCTCTTTGACCAGCTTAAGGGTGCGAGAACTTTTTCCAAAATAGATCTCTGCTCCGGATACCAACAACTCCAAATCAAGGAAGAGGATGTAACCAAGATTACCTTTTGCACTTGATATGGACATTTTGAATTTGTAGTGATGCCTTTTGGGCTCACTAATTCTCCACCGATATTTATGGACCTCATGAATAGGGTCTTTAAACCTTACTTGGATTGATTCGTAGTGGTGTTTATAGATGATGTACTAATATATTCAAAGACATCAGAGGAACTTGCCCATCACTTAAGGATAGTCCTAAAGGTACTGAGAAAGAATGAACGATATGCACAATTGAAGAAGCGTGAATTTTGGTTAGGGAAAGTGGCATTTTTGGGCCATGTGGTGTCTAGAGAAGGGATATTAATAGATCCTTAAAAGATAGAAGCCATAATGCAGTGGCCAAGGCATAAGAATGCGATTAAGGTGAGAAGCTTTTTGGGATTAGCAGGTTACTATCGTAGATTTTTCTAGAACTTTTAGAAGATCACCACTCCCCTCACTAATTTGATGAGGAAGATTGTCAAGTATGAGTGGACTGATCGGTGTGAGGAAGCCCTTTAAAAACTAAAGAAAAAGTTAACTAGTGCACCTGTTTTGGCCCTACGCACCAATGACAAGGCCTTTATGGTGTACAGCGATGCGTCCAGGAAGGGTTAGGGTATGTACTGATGCAGCATGACTGTGTCATAGCCTATGCCTCACGATAACTAAAGACTCACAAGCGAATCTATCCAACTCACGACCTAGAGCTAGTGCCAGCAGTGTCTGCACTGAAAATTTAGAGACACTACTTTTACGAGGTACAGTATGAGATTATTGCTAATCACCGGAGCCTGAAATATCTGTTTTTACAAGAGGACCTAAACTTAAGGCCAACAACTTAGTTGGAATTCCTTAAGGATTATGACATAAACTTTCAATACCCCCAAAGAAACGCAATTATGGTACCTAACACGTTAAGTCGCAGACCATACCCAACCCTTAACGGCCTATTGGCACTACTTAGGGAGTTATGCGCGGAATTTAAGAAACTAGAGATCAATGTGGTGACGAGGGGAATAAGACAAGTGTTTTACACCATGACGGTACAATCTACCCTCATTACGGAAATTCGGACTGCTCAGGGCACGGACCCACAGTTGTATAGGATCAGGACTGATGTGTTAGCAGGAAAGGCACCTGCCTTCGTGATTCAAAAAAATAGGGTGCTAAGGTTCCAAAACTGGGTGTGCATCCCTACCATAGAGGAACTCAAGAAGGAAATCTTAAATGAGGGGCACAACACGCCCACAGTCTGTTCACCCTGGTTGGAACAAGTTGTACAAGGATTTGAAAATAACTTTTTGGTGGAACAACATGAAATAAGAGGTAGAAGATTACGTGCTGAAATGTTTGACGTGCCAACGAGTGAAGGCGAAACACCAATGACCCATAGCACTTTTACAACCATTGGAGATTCCCGAGTGGAAATAGGACTCAGTTTCCATGGACTTTGTAATAGGTCTAGCACCAAACCCAGAGGAAGAATAATACAATTTGGGTCATCGTAGATTGACTCATGAAAATAGCCCACTTCATAGCCATGAAGAACACATGGACCTTAGAACAATGCGTCGTGCCTATCTAGAGGAGATTGTCCGATTACATGGAGTGTCGAGTTCTATTGTTTTAGATCAGGGTATGAAATTCTAATATGGATTCTGACAGATGCTACAAGAGGTGTTCGGGACACTTGTACATTTAGTACAGCCTTCCACCTAACGACAGACAGTCAGAGAGAACGGACGGTCCAAACGTTGGAGGATATGCTACGAGCATGCGCGCTAGATCTCAAACAAGCGTGAGACGAGCAGTTACCGCTGATCGAGTTTGCTTACAACAACAGTTATCGTTCCAGCATCAGAATGGCCCCTTATAAAGCATTGTATGGTCGACGATAAACCCATTGTGCTGGCAAGAGATTGATGATGCGCTGACCATTAGACCTGAGCTACTCTTGATGATTGCCCAGAAAGTCGGGGTAATCTAAGAACGAATAAAAGCGGCCCAGAGTGGACAGAAGTGCTATGCGGACTGAAGGCGCAGACCTTTGGAGTTTGAAGTGGGAGACCAAGTTTTCCTTCAAGTGTCTCCAAGCAAGGCATCGAGAGGTTTGGCATAATGGGCAAGCTTAGCCCCAGGGCTACCGCCAGAACTACTAATAGTTCATAACGTCTTTCATGTATCATAACTACGCAAGTATATCATAGGCCTATCACACAGCTTTACACCGGATCTCGTATGATTACGAGAAGATTTGTCTTACGAGGAGCAACTGATTCGTATCTTGCATCGAAGGGAAAAACAACTCCATAAGAGGACAATGCCTCCAGTGAAAGTTCTCTGGGCAAATCACGAGACATCGGAGGCTACATGGGAACCAGGGTAATAGATACGACCCAAATACCCTCACTTATTTGAATGAGCTGGTGCATGTGAAGTTTCAAGAATGAACATTCTTTAAGGGGTTTAGAATGTGAAACTCTGGAAAAAGATTATTCTATTTATTTAGGACTACATATTTTTGTTTTATTTATTCTTATTCTGAATTTGACCGACCTAAAATGGTTGAGCTCGTAGTGGCTTAATTCCTATAAAATTTAGCGGAATGGTTTGGAGGTTAGTCAAATGGTCCAAGCTAGAGGAATGTCAATATCTCTACTCTCTATTTTCGAAGGAAAAAAAACAAAGGAAAATAACAATGTAAAAGAGGGCAAGCAAGGGAGAAAAAATCTAATATTTAAACCCTCTTTTCCCTCTCTCTTCATCTCCCCTCCTCTCTCTTCCTTATGGCAGTCCCCCAATGGCCATCTCTATCTCTCTCTCTCTCTCTCTCTCTCTCTCTCTCTCTCTCTTTGCCCCCTTCTCTCTCTTGCCATACCCCACCAGTGTGCTGCCCTACCGCCGCCCCATTGGCTGCCTTCCTCCCAATCTCTCACTTTTTATTGGTAATTCATGAAGCTTCATGCAAGCCCTAGCAAAGTATATTAGTGTTTTAATTGAAATTCTTCATAAAAGCTCTATATTTTGTGCATTGAATATGATTTCGCATATGCTATTCTATAAATCTCAGAGTCGAGCACATAGTAAGAGGGATAACACAACCTAAAGTCCTCTCTTTCTCTACGATTCGTTTCGAGGTAAAAGACTCATCCTTCTCCATGGCTTGAATTGTTTTGACGAGTAGGACTATTAGGGTTTTGGGTGAAGACACCGTATAAATGCTGGGGAAGGGTTCAAGTTGGTATTGTATGAAAACAAGTCTAAAAATTATGGTATAAACACCGTTCTTTACACCCAAAGCTTAGTCTAACTTTGCGTATTTACTTGCAATTATCAGACTCTCCATACATTATTAAAATATTAAGGATTGTAGATCTATATGTCCTCTAATTAGAAAATTTTGAATCATGTAAATCGAAGCTGACCTGACCAAGTTAGGGCCATTGTACAGGGACTGCATAACCTTGACAGTTGCCAGGATAGTTTACTGTTTTGGTTAATTTTGGGAGGGTAACACCCAGAATTTGCCAATGGCCATAAAAGAAACGTTGTAGCTCAAACATCATCCTTTCCAAAGTAGGCTAGATCTTAAAAATCCAACATAAGGAGTGAATGTTATGGGCGCTGGAAATTAGGCTTGTAATCTGGTCGTAATCTAGGAATGCACAGTAGGGACAAACCAATATAATCGAGGGCCTAAACCAATAGTTGGGTATAAAAGGATGCCTAGAGAATTTATTGGGGTATATTTCAATGTACGGGAAGTTGGTTAAGGAATTAATGCTAATATAAACTATTTTGGGATATTATAGAGGCCTAAACTAGCATTCCGACCTCAAGCTTAGGCGACATATTCTAACAGGTAACGATCATGCTCTAACTCCCCTAAATATCCCTTGAAAATGTGTCTTGTGAGTGAACCGTGAAAATGTATTTGAATTGATGTTTGGGGGACTTTTCTTGGATTGATGGGTGATGGAACTTCGGTGTTTTATTGACATTATTGTAAAGGAGTTTGCATCTTTGATGTTTTATTATGACAGTACATATGGCATGCTTTTAGACATGACGGGCTGTGTTGGGTTATGTCCTCATTAAATGCCGAACCTACTTGTGATGTATGCTGAGTCTTGCAAACCTGAGTTGTTGACAAAGCTAGCAACTCAATATGGAAGATATGAACTGGCCTAAAGGAAGTATTTCCACTAACCAGAACTGCGGGATTCACTACTAAGCCCCTTAAAGCAGAATGCACCAGGAGTTTAGATAAAGAATTACTCTCAACACCACCTGAACGGGCTAAAGTTAGAGAGATTTTGAGAGGTTTTTGCCTAAACCAGCAAAAGGAAGGCTTTCATTCATAATAATCTGAGCATTACAAGTGGAGACAAGCCTTAAATACTCGGTTACAATCAAAGGATCAACGGCCATAACTGATTCTGGCCAAAATGAGAAAACAGATTTGAACTAAACTAGCTTAAAACAGTAACAGGCTAGATTCTTGACGCCTAAACCCTTAGCTTATCTCCATTACTGAGGTGCCAACCCTTAATAGCATTAAGATACTTTTTAATGATCACCTTGGGAGGAGATTTATAGCTGATTACATCAAGCTAACCCGGCCTGCTAGCAAGTACAGCACACTGAAATCTAAAGGATAAAAGGGCATTTCTTGCATTCTACCACTGGTTAAAAGCTGATGCTAAAGGATCTGAATCTACAATTTTAGGGCCTTGTTGGATAAATATTTAGACACCTTTTCAAGCCCTTAGACTTGCCAAAATGAGATACTAGGTTAGGGGTAAAAATTCTCCCTTTAAACTACTGCTACTACTGTTGACCTGCTGCTACCAATAATTAATGACAAAAATCAAGTAACTTTTACCATTTAGGAGTTGATTATAAGCTGATAAATGAGTTAGGGTACTGATCAAAAGGGATTGGATTCCTTAAGTATGCATGTATTACTGGAAGCAGCCAAAATAACCTCAAACATGCTGACTGCAAGTTGTGCTTTATTTGAACTGAACTTAACTAAGGCTGCTGTTTGAGCCTCAAAATGGCTTGGCTTAGATGACAATGATGCTAGGGCACCTAGCAAAGCAAGGACCTCCCTAAAATAGCCTCTAAACTGAATTGTATTACCTCATAGACATGGCCTTGTTGGTGGCTGAGCAGTAAAGTCTTCTCTAGTCCAAGATGAGGGTCTTGTTCTAGCCTCAGGTCTGCATCATCCTCCCCTCCTTCTAGGGGATTTGCCCTCAAATCCCCAAAGTCCATTTCATCCTCTACATAAAGGCTCAGATCACCCACATTGAAGGTGGCTGAAACAGCCATGTGTCTTGGAAGTTCCAATTTGTAAGCATTAGCTCCCACCTTGGCTAGAACCTTGAAAGGTCTATCCCCTCTCGTCATTAGCGTACCCTTCCTCCTGGTGGGGAACCTTTCCTTCCTAAGATGTAACCAAACAAGATCACTAGGATGATACTCCATGCCTTTCCTGTTCTTATTGGCCTTGATTTTGTAGGCTTCATTAACCTTTTCAATATGGACTCTAATCTGCTCATGAAGCTTCTTCATTTCCTTGGCCCTCTTTCCAGCCTCAAAGCTAACCTTGCAATCAGTGGGGAGAGGAATAAGGTTAATAGGAGTCAGGGGATTGATCCTATATAATGCCTTAAAAGGTGAACAACTAGTAGCTCTAGTTGGTGTTTTGTTGTAAGCAAACTTAGCATGAGGCAGCTTGAGATCCAATTCCTTCAAATTCTTCTAAACCATGGTTCTAGGGAGGGTGGGCAAGGTCCCGTTGGTGACCTTCGCTTGGCCATCAGTTTGGGAGTGACAAGTGGTACTGCACAAGAGCTTGGTGCCCAGCAGAGGCCACAAACTTATCCAAAAATGAGACAAAAACTTGGTGTCCCTATCACTTACAATGGTCTTGGGGACTCCATATAATCTGATGATTTCTCTAAAGTTCAAATCAGTAATGTGAGATGCATCATCAGCTTTATGACATACCACAAATAAGCCATTTTGGTGAATCTATCTACCACCACCATAGATGAATCTTTACCTCTCTGGGTTCTAGGTAAAGCAACAATAAAATCCATACTGACATCTTCCCAAGGCCTTAATGGGATTGGAAGGGATGTGTAAAGGCCTTGATGGAATTAGCTCTTGGCTTTATGGCAAATGGAGCATCTGGACACCACTTTATGAACATCTTTCCCTATTTTTGGCCAATGAAAAATGCTCCTTAAGAATGTCCAAGGTCTTATTCATCCCAAAATGCCTAGCAAGTAACCCCCCATAGGCCTCTCTTACTAACAAGTCCTTTAATGGACATGCTAGAACACATAGTTTGTTTCCTTTGAACAAAAACCCATCTTACATCACATAAGGCCCTTAAGTTGGGGTGCTACTCACCAACTCTTGAAAAGCGAAGTCTTGAGGGTAGTAGGCCTGAATAGACTGCAATCCCAGTAGCTTTGCACCTAAAACAGAAATTAAGCTATGTCTCCTTAAGAGTGCATCTGCTGCTACGTTCTTAATTCCCTGCTTATGCTTGGCAGAAAAGGTGAAAGCTTGCCGAAACTCGACCCATTTTGCATGTCTGCATTAAGCTTGGGCTGGCCATTGAGAAACCTTAATGCTTGATGCACTACAAAAAAAGGGACTTATTCCAATAGAAATATAGCAATAAATAATATTTTCTGTTGGTAAAAGTTTATTTTTACCATCAGATTGATTTTTTTGTTGGTAAAATAGCTATGAGTTTTGGCACCAAAGGAACACAAATGAATTGCAACAGAAGAAATGCATCTGATGATATTGTTAATACATTACCAACAATATTTACAATGACCAAATAGTCTGTTAGTATTATTGCAGTTATACCAACAAATTTTGAAAAGTAAAAATTTATGTTGGTATTGTTCATTAAAAGATTAAATAAATATATATTTAAAAACTATGCCTAATTATATTTTTGTTAAATTAGGAATGCCAAACTAAAATTAAGCTATTATTATCAAGATTACCAATGTACTCATCTATAAAAGAGCTTTTGTTGGTGTTAATGAAGAATATTATTGCGAAAAAATTGAATAACTATCTGACAAATACACATGTGATAATAAAATAAAAAATGAAATTGATATTAGTAGCTTAAGCTTAAATTGAGTTGGTTCATTAATTTTGATAACTAATTTTTAAAATCTAAAAATTGGGAGCCTTAGGTTTTTGTATGCTGGTTTCGCTGAAAGCTTGATCCTGTGATACATGTCTCCCCCTCTCTCCTCTCCCTTTTGCTGAAACAGGGCCACTGCCACTCCCAGATCGATCTTCTCTCCCTCTCGCTGAAACAAGCCGGCGACTTGGTTGCTGACGCCAGTCGCCGGGAACTCCAACGCGGGAAACTCCTCTGTCCATTGTTGGTTCGCCGTTTCATCGTTGACGCCTACAACTCCTCGCGCTGACGCCGGCGACTCCTCACACTACTGACCCTGGCGACTCCTCTTGCTTGCCGACGCCGGTGATTCTTCGCGATTGCTGACCCGGCCACTCGCCATTTTGCTTCGGTTCAAGCCCACAAGCCCACAACTCACGGTGACGCCGGCGACTCCTTGCGCTGCTGACCCCAGCGGCTCCTCTTGCTTGCTGACGCCCGCGATTCTTCGCGATTGCTGACCCAGCCACTCGCCGATT
This sequence comes from Carnegiea gigantea, assembly GCA_029747015.1. Taxonomy (NCBI): domain Eukaryota; kingdom Viridiplantae; phylum Streptophyta; class Magnoliopsida; order Caryophyllales; family Cactaceae; genus Carnegiea; species Carnegiea gigantea. The sequence continues at coordinate 167,142 of JAKOGI010000683.1, forward strand.
TGCTTCAGTTCGAGCCTACAAGCCCACAACGCACAATGACGTTGCTTCAGTCGCGACAAGGTATAAAGCTCGACCTTGACCTTTTACTAATGCTCTTTCTTATTCGGGTATTGGTGGGGATGTAACACCCCCGGCCCCTAGGGCCGGAAGCGTTACATTTTCCTAACTTCTTACTTAAAATTTGGGAAGAAACGGACAGAGTTTCCCCTGAAAACTGACCGTTTCCAGGCTAAACGCCTTACAATAAATCCCTGTAGATTAACGGAAGCATAAACATATAAGACATAGCTCAACGGCCACACGCCAGAGTTCATAACTCGACGAGCCACCCGCTCGGAGTACACCAATCAGAATAGTTCATTAATACAGAAGAAGTAAAAGATAAAACTCAACGGCTCACACAACCGAAGTATTGGGGTTTACATCCCAAGGAATAGCCAAATTAAACCAAGAAGACATCTAATTAATTTGATGGTTGACTCAGATGGCCATACAGAGCGACCTTTATGCCGTATGCATTACATGAACTAGAATAATCATTTACAGACCTTTATAAACTAAGAATACATTAGATGACTTCATTAAACATGTAAGATCCCTTCAAATGGGCACATACGATGCCTTGCAAGCAAGAATAGGTTCCTTCTGGACTTATCTGACTCAAGAAAACCTGGGGAAAAGGGGAAGGAGTAGTGGGATGAGCAACCACACGCTCAGTGAGTGTCCCCCAACCCCCTTAAAACCAAAACCGTTGTAGGCAATAATATCTTTACTAGTCGTGTATCACGTTTCCATAATTTACTATCATATTAGGCATTCACAAGAATTCTTATGGAAATGTTACTAATCATAAACTTCACTTAAGCACTTAAACACATTTCTAGGAATCTAAATGACCAAACATCTTTACTAAGAGGCAGTTAAACACTTAGATAAGCGACGAGGCTAAGCATAGAAACTTCCTTTTATAGGCTAAGCATAGGGATCTTTCTTTTTTATAATATAACTTCTTAGCTTTCCAGTTTAAACTATGTATGAAACCTCATTCGAATGATGTGCACAGAAAGTTATCTTTTTATTTCATAATCATTCTTGTCTTGGTATTTCATTCATATGATATAAATAAGGCACACACATATGTCAAGTCTCATTCATAGGGTATGCGTGAACATGCTCATAAGGCTTTACTTTCATTAGCATGCTTTACTTAGATTTCATTCATATGATATGCACAAGCATCTTTCTTTCTTTTCGTGAAAATACTTCACTTAACCTTACTGGAAATCTCATTCTCATTTCATTCTTAAGAAAAGCACATAACTTGTATAGAAAACCTTTCTTCTTTTCTTGAAAGCGCTTTCCTTAGCCTCTTGAGGCTCATAAAACTCTTCTCTTACCCTCTTGAGGCTCGTATTCTTCTAAAAGAATCTCTTTCATCTTGGTCTCATAATGACCCTTAAAAACTTTCTTTCTGAAACACTTAAAAAGGCGAAATGCCAACTGCGTTTCTTATTTAATAAGAAACTACTCTGGGCATAAGATCATCGTAAAGTGCTGGTTAGGAGAGATCTACACTCAATCCCAATGAGATTTACTCACACTAAGCTTTTACTCCTGGGATGGCTACTAACTTTGGACCTTAACCTTCGTCAGGGTCTCTAGGGATTACTCCCTAGGCTAGGGATTCCCCCTTTCAGGCAGATTCACCCCCATCTATTGTCCCTGAGCACTTATCTTAACCATTTAAACTGGTCTTAACAACTAATAAGTTTGCTGCCTCTCACAACGAAATCATTTATCATGCAAGTCACGCCTTTGTAAAACTCTTTAGGATTCCCCCGTTCAAGCAGGTTCACTCCCAAACCTATTTTCATTTAGTTGAAATATGCCATCATGCACTAATATTTATGGCTACTATTATTTCAAAACATGAAATCCTTCTTTGAAAATCTCACCCTTATGCACATAATGTAACTTAAGGACATAGAAGGGAAAGGGGTTCACATGTATCACATTCAAACACTTCATAATCATTTCAACAACACAATGAACCACACATGGCCTAGCAATCCACACCATTGCGGTCATTTCACAACCCAGTCTCCCTCCTCACTTGCACCGTACCACAAGACCTCGATAGCTCATAATTCTTTCCTCAAACCATCCAACTACCAACTTGATTCATCGATGTATTGAACACAACATATTATCATATTAGCTTATGTAAAAGGGAGTAAGGTTTAGGCTCTTACCTAAGCAACCAACACCATTCAGCAGCGCATTACAACAAGCGTACATATAACCACATTTATCCATAAATCGACAACACTTTATTCAATAAATCAAACATAATTTGATTCTAAACATATACGATGCATTAATAATTCGATTCAAAGCATTCATAATTCATTTTGTAATTAATGAACGATTATGAAACAGCGAAGTATACATGCATCGATTCCAGACATTCATAATTCGTTTCGAAGTTATTAAACGAACATGAATTAACTAAATGTTCATATATCGATTCAAAACATTCATAATTCATTTCGATCTAAACTTTTAGGCATGAACTAGCTAAATTCACTTGAATCGATTCTAAACACGTTAAACTAACTTCGTTTTTAATCCATTTTCACGCATCAACTAATTAACTTGAATCGATGCTAAACACGTTAAATTAACTTCGAATTAACATCTCAAGCATGAATTACATTCATTGGTTCGAATCGACGCTAAACACATTTAATTTACTTCGAATTAACAACTCAGGCATGATTTATGTTTATTGATTCGAATTGAAGCTAAACACACATAATTCGCGTTAATTTACAATCTCAGGCATCCATTAACTACATGCATTCAAATTAACGGTAAACACGTATAATTCACTTTGAATTACAATCTCAGGCACAAATTAACTAAATTGATTCGAATCGAAGCTAAACATATATGTTTCTTCTCAGAATCCAATCTCAGGCAGCACATTCTAACAAATTTGGCTATGCTAGTCTAACATGCAACATCGATTCTACTAAAACGTTTACGAAATTAGTACTAATTTAGGAGGCGAGGAACAAACACCTGGACTCCAAGCTAAGGACCCGTCCTAAGGGCTTTTGAGCTCGATTTGGATGCTGAAAAACCTCAATTCTCGATTCAATTAGCCCTAAATGCGCACCCAAACGCTGAGGTCGAAACCCTAGCTTGACACCAATCCGAATCCGTCCTTCCCAAGCCAGAATCTGCTGCTGCTCATGGCGGTTTCGCCCTGCCGTGGTGGTCGCCGGAACGACGCCCACCGTCGACCCTCACCTTCGACCTCCAACCTCGCTGATGTCCTATCTCAATCTCGCTCAGTCTCGCTCTCTCTCTCTTTGTCGTTCTCCGCTCGCCGGCAGGGCCTGGTCGCCACCGCTAGGCCGTCGCCGTCGCCGTTGTCGTCGTCGGCCAGCCTCCTTCACCCCCCCATCGCTCAGCCTCTCTCTCTCTCTCTCTCTCTCTCTCTTCCCTCTCCCGTGAGGTTCGTGGGGCAGGGGCAGAGAACCCCCCTGTCGCGGTTTCGTTCCAGAAGAAGGGGGCTCAGCCCCTCATTTGTTCTTTCCTTTTTTTTTTTTGGTTGTTTTGGTTAATAACTCAATCAACTAAAACCGCTAGTCCAATCTCAAATGTCTTCTTCTAAACTCAAATCGATACATAACCCTTCATCAATTATTCGAACCCAAATATGTCGAAGTTCGATTTAATAAGCCTCGAAATTAATTCTAAGGTAGAAAACCTAATCGTTTTCAGGAAACGACTAAATAAATCGAATAATGACTAAATTAAACTATTGATATAATTTAAAGGCATAAATGGCACGAAATGACTTTGAAATCAATAGTAGCAATAATAATCTCGTCTTTAATGAAATTATAGTTCTCAAAAGCACATCGATAATAATTTAACTCATACAGTTACTAAAAATACAAATTTAGAACGTAAAAAGGAAATTTAGTTAGCTTAACGGAAAACGAAAATGCGGGGTCTTACACTCTTCCCCCCTTAAAAGAATTTCGTCCCTGAAATTCTAAATCTAAATGCGGTCTTTCCTAGCATGCACACACACAACTAAGATCTACGCGGGGGGTTTCCAAAAGGTTCCATTTTGCAATCACTACTTCTTTTTAAATCAAAAGAAAATTGTCTTATGGTATCCAGTCTCCTCCTCGCCAATCTCTTCAAGCGTCTACTCGCTCTATTTAGGCACCGAGGGCAAATCGCATTGAAGAGAGGCAAATGAGTTGGCGTGGAAAACCATATTAAACTCATTTTCGAAAGAGACAAGGACTTGAATCACCTATGCACTACTTGCATCACAACAAGGAGCTCTATGCACATGCATCGCTATGGGTTGGTGTCCAAGGATATGACTTCAAGCCGCAAAGAACAAGGGTCATAACGGTTAACCCTGAGAACCCTATGACACTCTAGAGTGATAAAAACAATTCATAGTATACTAGGATCACCTTAGCATAATGACATCACATGAAATTGATAACTCAACGTTTTCAAGCCAAGAATCACATGCAGCATGAATCAATCCATCACACACACATGGTACACAATTTACAAGAGGATAAAGATACAACCCACTAGTCATGCAAGGAAACATCTTGGGAAGTTAAACGACAGGGATGTGGTTTAAGACTCAGCAATAGACTTGTACATATCCACGCATTAATTGTGCATGGGAGGTTGATACATGGTTTCTTGGTTGTGACGGGTTTAGCAAAAGATTCCTCATACCTAATGTTGCTCTTACATAACTCAACTATCACTCCACAAGGGTTTAACTGCCAGGGTAAGGTGGCTTTCCCAGGGCATTGCCTCTTGGGGGATTTGTAATCTCATTGGGAAAACAGACTTTGAGTTTAACCAACGCAATGCCGCTTCTTATAGGTTCTTACGAGCAAGTATGTATGTACATAGATGTAACCCGAGAAATGGTAGTGGTACTATTCCCAACGGTGTCATGTCTGGCTATAAGACAACTAGGTTGAAGGTAAGGCCAAACATGCTAAACAAAGTATAGTAAGACAGCATTGGTAGCATATATGATGGCTAGCAAAGCACTATCCAAGGTTCTCTATGAAACCTACCATGTGCACATAGAATCCAGCATGCGAGACTTGATGCGGCTAACTCAGTCATACTGTGCCAGGCTACTTAGTTATAGCCTGTCAGGGATTGTTTTACACACATCCATTCATATCCCTTTAAGTCACGCATTTAAGTATGGTCGCAAGTACGCTAGCATGTCATATGGTCTAGCAAAGAAGGTACAGGGCCAATAAATGCGAATGAAATCCCTATGGCCACAAGATCTTTTTGCTAGGCATATAAGTTTTTAGCCACTCAATCAAACATATGAAACATAGAACTTAGGCATATAGACAATGATTAACTCCGCTATCATTACGAATATCTTAGCACATCATGTAAGGATACATGCAAGGGTAAGCATTCGAATGCAAAGACCACAGTTACGTAATCATGTTATGAGGTATGTTCACAGTTGCTATGCTATCATTAGATAAGAACGGTTATATGAAGCAAACACTCACATAACTTGAATTATTTGGCCAACTTAGTGGCGCACTCAACCAGAAGTAATTTAAACACGTACCAAATGGTTTATTTACTATACCTTTCACTTATGAAACACACGAATAACCATACATGCCATTTCATATAACGACATAGGCTTCCAAATGTTTATGAAAACATGGCATGCTGTAAAACACAATGGTTCACAATAATGTTGCACAAAAGTCACCTAAACGGGTATAAATGATAGCAATCCTCATTAGCATTCTAGGGTCAAAGGTATGCCTTGGGCTTGTCCAAAGTAACTTGAGGATAGCCATTAATCAGATAACAAGGGGTAAGAATAGTGGCGCTACTGGTCTTACGGGGTACATCTATCCTACAGGTGATTGTAGGAGTCTTATTGTAGGTCGTTAGCCTTAGGAGGATCGTCTACGATGTACAATTCCAAGGTCTACTAGGTTCTTTCTCCCTTGAGCTTTCTGGGTATACCAGGGTTCGTTCGGGCCAAAACATCGCACCCCATTCACGAATAATAATCTGTATAATAGAAAGCAAGTATTGCACGGTTTAAGCAACAATGGCGAGCAAGGGGAACAGTAGGTACACTTGTGTGATGTTCAACGCGGTCCTATCACTAGCAGGTATTCTTACAAGCATGTATACAAGAGTAGCCGCTAATATACTCAGGAAATTCAGAATTCGAAAACGGAAGGTACCATTTAATAGGATTATCAATCGTAGCAACAAATTTTCCAATCATTCCTTTCCTAGCTCATTATGAAAGATTCTATTGACGTACACATCTGAGCACATGCACATTTACAAGCAACATTTGATAAACATAAGGGCGCATATTAGTGAATCTAGACTACCTCATCATTACTAACGAAAAGCTAATTTTCGGTGTAAGATAACCTTGGCTCGATAGTCAAAACGACATTAACATCTGAAAATCTTGAGTTTCAAAGGATTAAAAATAGCTTATCTATTTCGAATCTCTTTGTTTTTAATAAAAGGATGGTTAACTGCTTCTAGCTCCCTCTCTACCAACCTTTGAGTACGTCTGTTCACTCTATTGTGGGGCCCGAGGGGCAAATCGTACTTTAGGGGCAAAGACGAGCTTAGAAAAGAATTTTCAAACGCTCGACGACTCGAGTCTAATTGACGTGTTTTAACTATCGATTGTCTTATCAGAGCGTAGGAAGAAAATATTTATCAATCAAAACATCACTTAGCACACACGATACAAGTGAATTGGACTCACTTCCTAACACACGACTCACATACATCCGATTGGCTCAACCGGATTACCTAAAAGTCAGCTAGTGAAGTCAGTTAGCGCATTAGGAACATATTGAATCAATGAAGTACTCACTACATCACTCGAAGGTGTGGGGAGAGCTGTTTGACTCTTATACTAACGCACAACTCACCACTTTTACTCAATTGACCTTCTCGAACCATACATAACTACTTAAGTGTAGCAACAATCATACAAAGCTCACATTTGCATATAAAGCAAAACATATGTCACATTAGCACAACGTGTTCCTAGGCGACTATATGAGATACAAGACTCAGGTCGCGGCCTATGGTCGCATGACCATACTCTGATACCATCTGTAACACCCCCGGCCCCTAGGGCCGGAAGTGTTACGTTTTCCTAACTTCTTACTTAAATTCTGGGAAGAAACGGACAGAATTTCCCCTGAAAATTGACCGTTTTCAGGCTAAACGCCTTACAATAAGTCCCTGTAGATTAACGTAAGCGTAAACATATAAGACATAGCTCAACGGCCACACGCCGGAGTTCATAACTCGACGAGCCACCCGCTCGAAGTACACCAATCAGAATAGTTCATTAATACAGAAAAAGTAAAAGATACAACTCAACGGTTCACACAACCGGAGTATTGGGGTTTACATCCCAAGGCATAGCTAAATTAAACCAAGAAGACATCTAATGAACTTGATGGTTGACTCAGATGGCCATACAGAGCGACCTTTATACCGTGTGCATTACATGAACTAGAATAATCATTTACAGACCTTCATAAACTAAGAATACATTAGATTACTTCATTAAACACGTAAGATCCCTTCAAATGGGCACATACGATGCCTTGCAAGCAAGAATAGGTTCCTTCTGGACTTATCTGACTCAACTTCTTCCTGTCATAAAGAAAACCTGGGGAAAAGGGGAAGGAGTAGTGGGATGAGCAACCACACGCTCAGTGAGTGTCCCCCAACCCCCTTAAAACCAAAACCGTTGCAGGTAATAATATCTTTACTAGTCACATATCACGTTTCCATAATTTACTATCATATTAGGCATTCACAAGAATTCTTATGGAAATGTTACTAACCATAAACTTCACTTAAGCACTTAAACACATTTCTAGGAATCTAAATGACCAAACATCTTTACTAAGAGGTAGTTAAACACTTAGATAAGTGACGAGGCTAAGTATAGAAACTTACTTTTATAGGCTAAGCATAGGGATCTTTCTTTTTCATAATATAACTTCTTAGCATTCCAGTTTAAACTATGCATGAAACCTCATTCGAATGATGTGCACATAAAGTTATCTTTTTATTTCATAATCAATCTTATCTTGGTATTTCATTCATATGATATGCATAAGGCACACACATATGCCAAGTCTCATTCATAGAGTATGCGTGAACATGCTCATAAGGCTTTGCTTTCATTAGTATGCTTTACTTAGATTTCATTCATAGGATATGCACAAGCATCTTTCTTTCTTTTCATGAAAATACTTCACTTAACCTTACTTGAAATCTCATTCTCATTTCATTCTTAAGAAAAGCATATAACTTGCATAGAAAACCTTCCTTCTTTTCTTGAAAGCACTTTGCTTAGCCTCTTGAGGCTCATAAAACTCTTCTCTTAGCCTCTTGAGGCTCGTATTCTTCTAAAAGAATCTCTTTCATCTTGGTCTCATAATGACCCTTAAAAACTTTCTTTCTGAAACACTTAAAAAGGCGAAATGCCAACTGCTTTTCTTATTTAATAAGAAACTACTCTGGGCATAAGATCACCATAAAGTGCTGGTTGGGAGAGATCTACACTCAATCCCAGTGAGATTAACTCACACTAAGCTTTTACTCCCGGGATGGCTACTAACTTTGGACCTTAACCCTCGTCAGCGTCTCTAGGGATTACTCCCTAGGCTAGGGATTCCCCCGCTCAGGCAGGTTCACTCCCATCTATTGTTCCTGAGCACTTATCTTAGCCATTTAAAGTGGTCTTAACGACTAATAAGTTTGCTGCCTCTCACAGCGAAATCATTTATCATGCAACTCACACCTTTGTAAAACTCTTTAGGATTCCCCCGTTCAAGCAGGTTCACTCCCAAAACTATTTTCATTTAGTTAAAATATGGCATCATACACTAATATTTATGGCTACTATTATTTCAAAACATGAAATCCTTTGAAAATCTCACCCTTATGCACATAATGTAACTTGAGGACATAGAAGGGAAAGGGGTCCACATGTATCACATTCAAACACTTCATAATCATTTCAACAGCACAATGAGCCACACATGGCCTCGCAATCCACACGATTGCGGTCATTTCACAACCCAGTCTCCCTCCTCACTTGCACTGTACCACAAGACCTCGATCGCTCATAATTCTTTCCTCAAACCATCTAACTACCAACTCGATTCATCGATTTATTAAACACAACATATTATCATATTAGCTTATGTAAAAGGGAGTAAGGTTTAGGCTCTTACCTGAGCAACCAACACCATTCAGCGGTGCATTACAACAAGCGTACATATAACCACATTTATCCATAAATCGACAACACTTTATTCAGTAAATCAAACATAATTTGATTCTAAACATATACGATGCATTTCGAAGTAACTTTCCTAAGCGTGAATGTACTAAAAAGGGTTCGAATGGAAGCTAAACATATTCCAATAGCTTTGAATTTAATTTGTTTATATGCATTAGCTAATCCACCTGATTCGAAGCTAAACACATTTCATTAACCTCGAAATTAGCTCATTTGCACGCATCGGTTAATCAATTCGAATGGAAGCTAAACATGTAAAAAGGACTTCGATTTTAACCCCTTTTCATATATTAGCTAAATAACTTGAATAGAAGCTAAGCACGTTAACGCAACTCTGATTTTAATCCTTTTTCATACATTAACTCATTAACTTGAGTCGATGCTAAACACGTTAAACTAACTTCGAATTAACATATTACTTATTATGTCAAAGTTACTACTCAGGTATAAACTAACTAATCGCACAAGTATCGATTCCAAGCATACTCATTTCTTTTCGAACCTATTAATCGAGTATGAATTGACTAAGTGTGCATGTGTCGATTCAAAGCATTCATAATTCATTTAGAAGCTATTGAACGAGCACACATTAACTAAGTGTTCATATATCGATTCAAAGCATTCATAATTCATTTTGTAATTAATGAACGATTATGAAACAACGAAGCATACACATCGACTCCAGACATTCATAATTCGTACCGAAGTTGTTAAACGAACATGAATTAACTAAATGTTCATATATCGATTCAAAGCATTCATAATTCATTTCGAACTAAACTTCTAGGCATGAACTAGCTAAATTCACTTGAATCGATTCTAAACACATTAAACTAACTTCGTTTTTAATCCTTTTTCATGCATCAACTAATTAACTTGAATCGGTGCTAAACACGTTAAATTAACTTCGAATTAACATCTCAAGCATGAATTACATTCATTGTTTCGAATCGATGCTAAACACATTTAAGTTACTTCGAATTAACAACTCAGGCATGATTTACGTTTATTGATTTGAATTGAAGCTAAACGCACATAATTCACGTTAATTTACAATCTCAGGCATCCGTTAACTACATGCATTCGAATTAACGCTAAACACGTATAATTCACTTCGAATTACAATCTCAGGCATAAATTAACTAAATTGATTCGAATCAAAGCTAAACATATATGTTTCTTCTCAGAATCCAATCTCAGGCAGCACATTCTAACAAATTTGGCTATGCTAGTCTAACATGCAACATCGATTCTACTAAAACGTTTGCGAAATTAGTACTAATTTAGGAGGCGAGGAACAAACACCTGGACTCCAAGCTAAGGACCCGTCCTAAGGGCTTTTGAGCTCGATTTGGATGCTGAAAAACCTCAATTCTCGATTCAATTAGCCCTAAATGCGCACCCAAACGCTGAGGTCGAAACCCTAGCCTACACCAATCCGAATCCGTCCTTCCCAAGCCAGAATCTGCTGCTGCTCATGGCGGTTTCGGCCTGCCGTGGTGGTCGCCGGAACGACGCCCACCGTCGACCCTCACCTTCGACCTCCAACCTCGCTGATGTCCTCTCTCAATCTCGCTCAGTCTCGCTCTCTCTCTCTTTGTCGTTCTCCGCTCGCCGGCAGGGCCTGGTCGCCACCGCTAGGCCGTCGCCGTCGCCGTTGTCGTCGTCGGCCAGCCTCCTTCACCCCCCCATCGCTCAGCATCTCTCTCTCTCTCTCTTCCTTCTCCCGTGAGGTTCGTGGGGCAGGGGCAGAGAACCCCCCTGTCGCGGTTTCGTTCCAGAAGAAGGGGGCTCAGCCCCTCATTTGTTCCTTCTTTTTTTTTTTTTTTGTTATTTTGGTTAATAACTCAACCAACTAAAACCGCTAGTCCAATCCCAAATGTCTTGTTCTAAAGTCAAATCGATGCATAACCCTTCATTAGTTATTCGAACCCAAATACATTGAAGTTCGATTTAATAAGCCTCGAAACTAATTCTAAGGTTGAAAACCTAATCGTCTTCAGGAAACGACTAAATAAATCGAATAACGACTAAATTAAATTATCGATATAATTTAAAGGCATAAATGGCACGAATTGACTATGAAATCAATACTAATAATAATAATCTCGTCTTTAATGAAATTATAGTTCTCAAAAGTACATCGATAATAATTTAACTCATACAGTTACTAAAAATACGAATTTAGAACGTAAAAAGGAAATTTAGTTAGCTTAACGGAAAACGAAAATGCGGGGTCTTACAGGGGATATGGTGGAATACTTGAAAAGGCTTGCTCGAAAGGACCCTACAGCAAAGGTGTTGTTTTGTCTCATCCATTTGTAGGCCTATTTGTTTGTGCTTTTTCTTTTGACTGCCAAGAAAGCAAAGATGTTCTTGATGTTGGTAGGATAATAGTTAGGGAACAATAATTCCAAGTATTGAGTACTTCAGTGTGCTAAGATCTGCTTTGCCACTGGTCACATGTCTGATCAGAGGTGGAGCTGTTGTTGAATTTGATGATTATGAGCAGTGGTTCAGTCCTGTCAGGATCAAATGGTCAATTCTTAGGGTTCCCCCCCTTTCTCTTTGTTTTTGAAGAGCCATTAGTGGACTAGAATGGGTAATAGTGGATTCAGGCATTTGGATTGGGTGGATGAGGTCTGGGGGTTGGTTAACAAGGTCAATGTTGAGATTCTAGAAGGCATTTATCATGCTACCAATCGCATGAAAGCTGTCCCCTATAATGGGCTTTGTTTAGTTGGCACAATGATTATGTTAAGAGTGTCATTCTTCGTAACAGGCTAAGATTAAGCCAATTTGTTAACTAGAGAGCATGCTAAAACGGCATTACTCAAATTCGAAAATGTGTCCACCAAAAGCAAAGGAGATTTGAGGGGGGTTTGAACCTTAGATTTAGGGGGGTTTTCTGTGCCCATTTAATTCATGATTAGTGACGGTGATGGTTTTTGTGGTTCTATATTGATTGCTTCAATGTTGCTGCCTTGTTGGTTTGACATTATTGTGTTGCTGGATGAAGTTGTTTTGATGTCAGGAATCGTTGTTTTAAGCGAGCAAATTGTTGTAGTTAATAAATTCAAACACTAGGATCGTTGTAATAATCATAGACTCATAGTAAATGTTGGAACTTCATCATATTGCTACGGACTTTATTCGTGAAGGTTCTATGGGAGCCAAGTGTAGAAACTTATGATGCATCAAACGATAAGACTTTTGATTTACAAGTAGCCCTAGTGTACATTACAAGTGATTTCCTATTTGCCTAATTTGCATGCTGCAACAAACCTTGATGAAAAAGTGAGTTACATATAAGATGTACCATTGATCAAGATCTTCTTTCTTTCTTTGTCCTTTTTGCTCTACTTTTCAACTTCCTGATAAGCTTCCTGGTTGAAGACGAAGGCTGAGATTGAGGAAATCGCTTTAGTTGAGAAGGAATATAATAACCTGAAATAGAGGGCCGATGAACTTAAAGTGCAGCTCAATCATGAATGCGAACAAAATGCAGCTCTCATGCAGGGCAGATCCACTAAAACGCAAGAAACTGCCAGTGAAAAGACAACATTGTAAGATATTCTCCATTGCTCATGCATCCTCATCGTTTCTAACTTTTCTACCAATTAGACTGAAGTTTAGTGCTTTTCATTGGGTTACAGTTCTATAGACTTTGTGTAGTACCAGTTGCCCATTGGTATGTGTTGTCTTGATTAGAAAAGGGTCCGAAGCATTGGACAGCATTGTATTTGTTTATATTAGCCTGAAAATTCTATGACTGAAGTTCTTTAAAAAAAAGTTCAAGGACAGAAAATTCCTGTACGTTTGCATAAAAATCTGTTACATCTGATTGTAATTTAGAAAAGGGTACGACGATAGTAACTTTATTCATTTCTTGTTAACTAGTTTTGCAACTTTTGAAGTTTGAAAAATAACTATCTCAATCTACATGCCTATTGAGTAGGAAAAGCTCCCCGAAAGTGGCTTTTCTCACACTGCGTTGTCTGTTTTGCTTTTCCATTTCAGGCTAAGTAACAAGGAAAGTGCAACCAATACTTCACGTCATGTTGAAAGATCAAATAAAAATGAGGTAAAACATTTTTAACCTGAATTTCACCATCATATCTTTTACTAACTGCACTGTCTCAATGCATATTCATTGGCGCATCAACAAAGCTAATGATTTGGGCTTTTTGGAAGTATCTAAAGGAATAATTTATCTGGCATTTATTCTTGGGTTAGCTTATAAAGAAATGACTTTTGGCTCAGGCACAACAGAACTATCACGTAGAGGTGGTTGATCATAATGACGGGAAGAGTGACGCTTCACGAAGTGCCAGTTCCAAATTTGGATGGTTTCAGAACAATTCTTCGTCCAAGGAACTTCCCATTCAGAGGGCTAGTTCCTCTGTATCCAGGAAGCCTGCGAAGGATGACTTGATTGTATCTTCCTTCTCTTTTCTTTTTCTTGATATTTTAAAGTAGGACTAGGATATTTTAGCAGTACAGTTTATTCTCTGACCTTGTTCTAATGCCATGGATCATTAGCCGACCCTCTTTCCTATATTCTTCTATATTCTTATCTCAAAGTAAAATAGCCTTGGTTCACATTGCGCTAATATAGTTCAATTCAAGCATATACAGTCACAGTGTGAGCTTCAATGCTTGAACATTGGAACTTTTCTTAGAGAAATTCTGCATTTGCATTTCAGGGGGCCGAAAATGACAATTCCACATTCTCTAAGCTGATAACCCGGCTGAACTACTTGAAAGAAAGGCGTAATCAAATCGCTAGTGAGCTCGAAAACATGGATAAAGGACATTCGTCATCATCACATCATAACTCTAGACACACAAAAGCTCCAGAACCCCTCCAAATTAACTATTGTGGTTAATTTTTGTCTTGACTAATCTTTTAGGTAGACCAAGTAATGTTTTTGAGTTTACACTTATAGTTTGGACTTTAATTTCAATGGAAGCATTTGTTAGAGTTATGTACTTATTTCTCATGAAGTTTTAGTGAATGCATAGCACTTTTGAAAACTTTTAAATAACATTATGCTTTTGTTTGGGCTGATTTATTTATTGTCAATAACTATTGTACTACAGGTTTGATTTTGTGTAGATATATTCGTTGAAAAAAATAGTTCCGACTTAAATGGATGGATTATTGGCTGTAGATGTTTCGAATTATCAGGTGTGAAATAATAGAATTACCAACAGATTGTAACTTGATGGAAATTCTTTTTTGGCGGTATACTGTAGTACCAATATATGTTCTTCTTGGAGTATATTAAAAAGGCTTGGAAAAGAAAGAATTACCAATAAATATAGTACGTTGGTAGATAATTTATGCCGCCAGTTGATTTAGCACCAACAGAAGCATCTGATGGTAATACTTGTCATCACCAACATCTTATGTCTCTGTTGGTAACACGATGATATTCACCAACAGATTCATTCTGTTGGTATTACGGAGCAATTGCGGCAGATTACAATATCTATTGGTAAAACTAATACCATCAACCCTTTTTACCAATAGTCTAGTAATATACCAATATCTATTGGTATAAGGTTTTACCAACATAAAATGTACTTATTGCAATAGAACTATCGATGTTCGTAAAAATCACTTTTTTTGTTGTGATGGTCTAAATGTAGGACAGAGGCTTTAGGCTTCAGGTAGTGACTCTAGTGGCTCAAAGCTCTTACTATGGAATAGAATTCATTATCATAGGTTGAGTAATTAAGTTTAGGACCACTAAGCTTTTCACTAAAGTAGGCTAGGGCTTTTTAAGTTGGGTAAGGACAACTCCTATGTCCACCCCACTAGCATCATACTCTACCTCAAATAATTCTTTAAAGTTAGGTAAGGCCAGGACTAGTGCCTCACATAACCTTTTCTTGATGGTCTTAAAAGCTTTCTGTGCTGCTGGAGACCAAGAAAAACTTCTTCTTCATGCATTCAGTGAGAGGAGCTATGATGGTACTGAAATCCTTGATGAACCTTCTATAGAAGGAAGCTAACCCATGGAAACTTCTGACTGTAGTGGTTGAGATAGGTACTGGCCAGGATTTAATTGCTTCAACCTTGGCTTCATCCACCTGAATGCCATCACAGGAAACCACATATCCAAGGAAGACAACCCTTGGCACAAAGAACTCATATTTTTTTCAACTTCCCATATAGCTTCTGACTCCTAAGGGTGGAGAAAACTTGCTTGAGGTGCTGGATGTGATCAGGTTTTGTCTTGCTGTACACAAGTATGTCATCAAAATATAAAACCACAAACGGACCTGTGTAAGGCCTAAGCATTTCATTCATCAATCTCATGAAGGTGCTCGGTGCATTAGATAACCCAAATGGCATGACAAGCCATTCATAAAGTCCTTGCTTTGTCTTGAAAGCAGTTTTCCATTCGCCTCCTTCTCTCATTCTGATCTGATGATAGCCACTCCTTAAATCTATCTTGGAGAAGATCTTTGAACCATGAAGCTCATCCAATAGGTCATCAAGTCTAGGGATAGGATACTTATACTTGATTGTTATGTTGTTGATGGCTCTACTGTCTGCACACATCTTCCAACTGCCATCTTTCTTTGGCACCAATAAGGCTGACACTAAGCATCGATTCATGCTTTCCTTCACGTAGCCCCTATCAATCAGCTCTTGAACTTGCCTTTGCAGCTCCTTGGTTTCATTAGGTTTGCATCTGTAGGCAGGTTTGTTAGGTAATGGGGCTCCAGGGATTAGATCAATCTGGTGCTCTATACTCCTTTTTGGAGGGAGGATAGGGGGTAAGTCTTAGGGGAAAACATCCTTAAACTCCTCTATTAAAGGCTGAACAGAAGGGTGTAGGGTTGCTGATCTAATTTTAGGGCAGATTCAAGCATAAGTACAACAAACATAGGTTTTCCCTTGATAATAGCCCTTTCTACTCTTCCCCCATTGACAAGCAAGGCACTCTTCTTGTGTTTATCCCTCCCAGTTTCAGGTTCATATGTTTGGTTAAGGGGTTAAGGGGTCAGTGTCATCTTCTTGCCCTTTAATTTGAAGGAATAAGCATTCGATTAACCATGGTGAATGACATCCCTATCAAACTGCCAAGGTCTGCCTAGAAGCAAGTGGCAAGCATCCATTGGCAAGACATCACATAGAACCTCATCTTGATATTCACCAATTAAAAAAGGAACCAAAGTTTGCTTGGAAACTGTTACCTCATTGCCTCTCTTAAGCCATTGCAAGGTGTAGGGTGTAGGATGAATGATGGTGGCCAGGTTTAATTTGCTGACCATTTCAGTAGAAGCTACATTTGTGCAGCTACCCCCGTCTATGATTAGGTTGCATGTTTTGTTAGCTACCTTATATCTGGAGGGGAATATTTGCTCTCTTTGGTTGGCTTCTGGTGGGGCTTCAGTAGCATGAAGAACCCTTTTAATCATGAGCATCTCACCCTCTTCAGGTGGCAAGTAAGAAGTCTCAACCTCATTAGCAGATTCTTCTTCCTTATCCTCCTCTACTTCCATGTGGTCTACCCTAATTATGAGTACCCTTCTGTTAGGACAATCTGCCTGAAAATGACCATTGCCATGGCACTTGAAACATTTCTTCTGGCCCTTAGGGGTGTCGTTGGCAACCTCCTTTCCTTCCCCCTTATCCTTGTCATCCTTAGGGTTACGTTCTGGCTTGTAAGAATTAAAGGTCTTTACTGGTATAGCAGGTTTAGGAGGGGCAGAAGAGTAAGGCCTCCTTGATTTCATTTGTTTCTCAACCATAACAGCTAACTTGGAGGTATCTTCAAATGTCCAGAAAGGTTGTAGCTCAACCCTTTCTAGGATTGCAGGGTTTAAGCCCTTGAGAAACTTAGCAATGGTTTGTTCAGGTTCTTCCCTCAAGGCACACCTGATCTGCAGTTGCTTGAATTCCCTAATGTATTATTCAACCCTCATGCTTCCACGTTGCAAGGAAGTAACTTTCAGGTACAGCTCTTGGTTATAGGTGGCTGGCAAGAACCTTCTGTCCATATGCTTCTTCAATTTAACCCAAGTTTTGACCTTAGGTTTGCCTTCCGAAGCCCTGGTTCTCTTCAGATTTTCATACCAAAGTGAGGCATACTGTTTTAACTTCAAGACAACAATCTTAAAAGCCTTTTCCCCATAATAGCCTTTGATTTCTATGATCCTTTCCAAGGCCTGAACTCATTCCAAGTAATCTTCAGGTTTAAAACTTCCATCAAACTTAGGGGCCTCTATTCTGAGGTCCTTAAGATCATCCCTATGCACTCTCCTTCTCCTAGGCCTAGCATCACCAGTAGAATATTCACTACCATACTGAGAATCAGGAGGGGAATCAGAACCTCTAGGAGTGTCTTGAGGTGGTTCCCTTTCTTTTCCTCTAGGCTGGTTCATGAGTTGCTAAATTAGAGCTGCAAGTCTTCTGATACTTTCTTGCATTTCCAGAATAGCTCAATCTCTGCTAAGTTCATGAGCCTGTTCCAGAGAGAGACCTCTAGGGAGTCTCATAGGTTGTTGTGGTGGAGGGGAAGTGTTTTCCCTTTCAGCCATGCTGCTTGGGTGAGGAAATTGGTATACTGTAGCTATTTGAGGAGTATGGTTCTTTTATGGCTGGACTTATGTTTGGATAGGTAGGGTTCTTTTGTGGTTAAATAATAAGTTTCAGGAGGAAAAGCAAGTGAACGAGACTAGGAAAGGAAGCAGCAAAGAGTAACAGAAATAACTCACCAAGAATCTGGTTAGGCTCTGATACCAACTGATGTATGCTAAGTCTTGCAAGCCTGAATTGTTGACAAAGCTAGCAACTCAACATGGAAGATATGAACTGGCCTAAGGGAAGTATTTCCACCAACCAGAACTACAGGATTCACCACTAAGCCCTTAAAGCAAAATGCACCAGGAGTTTAGGTAAAGAATCACTCTCAACACCACCTGAACAGGCTAAAGTTAGAGAGATTTTGAGAGGTTTTTGCTTGAACCAGCAAAACAAAAGCTTTCATTCATAATAATCTGACTATTACAAGTGGAGACAAGCCTTAAATACTCGATTACAATCAAAGGATCAACAGCCATAACTAATTCTGGCCAAAATAAGAAAACATATTTGAATTAAACTAGCTTAAAATAGCAACAGGCTAAATTCTTAACAATGCATATTCCCATATGCATCATTTTTATTTAAGGTTAACTTCCAAGAAGAAAAGTGTCAAACAAGAGCGTGCATGGGAAATCTCATATTTTCTCTTATTATGTGAGTTCAAGGACTTTAGACACCATGAAAAAGTCAAGCAAGTGGCGAAAATCTGGATAAGACTCATATTCCTTCCGGAAGAATTGGTGCCCGATTCATCCCGTCGGAAGGTAATTTTTTTTTGTGTTCATTTTTGGACTAGCTCAAGTGGACCCACAACTTGAGGGGCTACATGGTTTTGAAGTTTGAGATCTCAGCTTTCAAACAAGCCCAATTATGTTTAATTTGGACGTCATTTGGTTGGGCTAAATATTACTCAAAGAAGTTGTCCTGCTCCAGTCCAGTTCTGATATAGGTGTAATGTTCGCACCATAACTTTTGATCTACTTATCCAAATTGAGGAACTGAGCCCATTCTGGAAAAAAGATTTCCAGGGCTTTCCAACAAGCCCAAAATCACCTTATTTGGACATGTGAGCTGAGATAAATGCTCAGTTGAAGTGAAGGCTGCTGCATGGAGTTAATGCTGGGCAAGTGAAGAGACATAGGTTACATGACATCACCTTGCTGACATCATGCACGACTTGGATGGATTTCTTCAGCTGATAGGAAGTCTAGAATGTTCATTGTAACCTCCCCCATTCCTTTAAGTTGTGTCTTTTTATTTTTCCTAAGTCTTTTCAATTTTCTAGTTTTTATTGCTAGGAGTTTTTAAGTCTTTTGGTTATCTTTGTTTAGCCTATAAATAGGTGGGTTATATAGTTGCATTTGAATTCAGAGTTGTAAGCTTTCCAAAGTGAAATACAATTACCTTTGAGTGTGATTCTCAAAAGTATTCCAAATCCCTAGTTCTATATCTTGAATATTGGCAAGTTCAAGTGGTGTTCTAGGTTCTCTTTTCTTTTCCAATTGGAGTGATTCCTTGGTGAAGACGAGAGGATTTGCCCAAGATCAACTCCTTGAGTGGCTCTGCGAAGGATTTTCTCAAGTGCAATGATGTAAGTCTCAAGGGTAGGAACAACCCAAGCCAACTTACAACAAGAACACAACCAACCCAAGTGAAAAACTCACGGATCCAAGGACGCACGGCCGTGCTTAAGGACACGGTATGACCGTGCCAAAGTTCTGCCTAGCACGCCTATATTTGTGACTCCTCACGGTTTGAGATGGATTTGTGTTTGCACTCAAAACTAAATCAAAGCAAGAAACCTTGGCCTTGATTGAGCTTGAAAAGAATATGAAAAGGAAAAGGAGACGTAGGGAATGAAGTTCACTGATTAGAACACGAAAAGAGAGAGCTTATGGTTTAAGGAATCCAAAAGCTAACTTCATGAACTTTAAGTGAATTCAATGGAATTTGGATAGTTCTAAGCCTTGTGATTAGATAAGATACACCACTAATCACTTAGCTTAGGGCCCTTAACCTTTGATTAGGATAAGATACACCACCTAATCAATGATTAAGACTCACTTGAACACCACCTTAATCGGCCTAATTAAGGATAAGCAAGTTAAGTGTTTAAAAGGAACTCAAGACACAAAGTCTTTGCTTTCTTTCAATACTCAAGCTTCTTGTTTTACAAAAGAGCAGCCAAGGCACTTATATAGCCTTGTGATTACATGAAAAGGGCTTTCCTTCTAGGCAAGGAAAGTCATTAAACTAATCCTATGCTTAATAATACACGGTTTAAGCTAAAACATACATAAGCTGAAAGTTTATATTACAAAGCACTTAATTTATCTTCCTAAGCCTTTTCCTTTGCATTAAGGAATGTAAATGACTCAATTTCCCAGCTAGGAAGGCAAGAGTGCACGGCTAGCCACCTCAAAAGGACTGAAAAATGCATGTGTGCCATGTCATGCTTGAGTGGTCGAATGAGAGCTTGCAAAATGGTGGTGTTTCACTTGCTCCACGTGTCTCTCTCACAAGTGGCTGGGTGGTGGTTTATCAAGCAGCTCAAAATGACCTAGTTGGCAGTCTTCCACCTTAAGCAAACCCCTTGAAGGAGGAAAACTACTAGGCTAAGTAACCAGGTGTGAGTCAGCCGGTTTCTACCTCAACTTGCAACGCATGCTTGACACTTCAAATGATGACTAATTGCTACGTTTCTTACATGGATGGAAACCTCAAGATGTCTAGATTACCCTCCTTTTTGAATCATAGCAATTGGACGTCATTTGCCCCTTGAATCAGCCTGATTCCCAAAACCGTGCAGATTGGACTCCAAAACAGCATAGGTTTACTATTTAGCTTAATTCACTAACCAATTGAACTCCAAATTAGTAATTCCAATTGTACATGAAAGATAAGATCTTGGGAACCCAAAATATGTAAAAATACAAGACTCAAACCAAACTATATCATAAGAAATAAAAAGAGCAAGACCGGGTTCATCCTGACCCTGCTGGGCAGTTTTGACACCTTGAGTTTAATTGCTGATTTGAACGACCAAATGAAGTCCAGATTGGATGAAACTTGATTTTTTGGAAAGCTAACATCTCGTTCTTCAAATCCATCAAAAAATATTAGATGTAAACCCTTAGTATGTTTGAGAAATTAAGCACACAAAAACGGGTTAGCTGCTGGATTTAACCCTTGCCCTGCAGTTTCAATGTTTAAACAAATTTTGGATGATTTATTCATCCTTAAACCAGCATATTGAGCTTACCTAATTGATTTGATTCTTTTAAGCCAAAAGGGATGGAGGGATTTCCATCATACTCCCCTTGTTAAAAATGATTTGCCCTCAAATCATAGTAGGTAATGAACTCCTCTTCTTTCTTCATTTCTGGCTGAAATAAAATCAACCATGAAAACAAGTCTCTCTTGAATTTAGAGACTCTTTTCTTTGCTTTCCCCTTGCTGATCTGAATGGTGAATGTAGGGGACTTCTTGGACTTGCTTCGAACCAATTCTTCAAATGCTCTTAACTCAAAATTAGGAGCTTTTAGTAATGGTTCTGAAATGGATTGACAGAAATTTGGGTTGAGTGTTTTAGGTGTGGGTGGAGTGGGAAAAAATGATGGTGGTTTATGAAAAGTGGTGGGAAGGATGAGATGCTCATGGCTTCTAGGTGGATGGTGGATGTTTAAAGTGAGCATAGCACCTTTATTTGCCTCAATCTCTATCTCCTCAAGATCATCTTCTTCATCCTCTTCTTTTTCCTCCTCTAATTCGACCTGCTTCGGTTCTTCCACCAATGGCATCTTCTTTTCCTCCTGATTTTCCTCCTCTCTCACGGCTTTCCTTTCTTCCAAGGTAATGACCTTGTTGTTTCGGCAATCCGTGGCTAAGTGTCCAAGCCCTTGGCACTTGAGACACCTCCTAAGTTGTGGGGAAAAGATCATTTGTGTGGTTGGTTTTTTTTGTGGGGTGGAAGGAAATGAACCTGTGAGCTTAATGGAGATACTTTCTTTCATGGGCATGTAAGTGGAAGGGTAAAAGGAACCCTTCAACTTACTACTCAATTTCTTCCAAGTTCTCACCTTCTCTTTTCCTTTCTTTTTTCGCTCAAACTTGTAATTATTCCACCACTGAAGTGCACAACCTCTCAATCTTGAAATAACCACTTTGAACTTCTCTTGGTCACTAAGGATACAACAAGCAAAAACTCGTTCCACCTTAGATAACCAGCCTGTGAACTCTTCCTTTTCGCCACGAAATTTTGGAATTGCAAAGCAAGCATATCCATTATCAATAAAAGCTAGTTCTTTCTCCAAGTTCATTGAAGATGGCATGAAGGATGAGGTCTAGGGTTCTTTGTGGGTTGATTTGAAATTTAAGTGGGCTGTTTGTGTTTGGATTTAACTTGGGAGCGTGGGGTTCAGGCAAGGATCTGAACTTGCTCTAATACCAAAAATGATGTAAGTCTCAACGGTAGGAACAGCCCAAGCCAACTTACAACAAGAACACAACCAACCCAAGTGAAAAATTCACGGATCCAAGGACGCACGGCCGTGCTTAAGGACACGGTATGACCGTGCCAAAGTTCTGCCTAGCACGCCTAGATTTGTGACTCCTCACGGTTTGAGATGGATTTGTGTTTGCAGTCAAAACTAAATCAAAGCAAGAAACCTTGGCCTTGATTGAGCTTGAAAAGAATATGAAAAGGAAAAGGAGACGTGGGGAATGAAGTTCACTAATTAGAACACGAAAAGAGAGAGCTTATGGTTTAAGGAATCCAAAAGCTAACTTCATGAACTTTAAGTGAATTCAATGAAATTTGGATAGTTCTAAGCCTTGTGATTAGATAAGATACACCACTAATCACTTAGCTTAGGGCCCTTAACTTTTGATTAGGATAAGATACACCACCTAATCAATGATTAAGACTCACTTGAACACCACCTTAATCGGCCTAATTAAGGATAAGCAAGTTAAGTGTCTAAAAGGAACTCAAGACACAAAGTCTTTGCTTTCTTTCAATACTCAAGCTTCTTGTTTTACAAAAGAGCAGCCAAGGCACTTATATAGCCTTGTGATTACATGAAAAGGGCTTTCCTTCTAGGCAAGGAAAGTCATTAAACTAATCCTATGCTTAATAATACACAGTTTAAGCTAAAACATACATAAGCTGAAAGTTTATATTACAAAGCACTTAATTTATCTTCCTAAGCCTTTTCCTTTGCATTAAGGAATGTAAATAACTCAATTTCCCAGCTAGGAAGGCAAGAGTGCACGGCTAGCCACCTCAAAAGGACTGAAAAATGCATGTGTGCCATGTCATGCTTGAGTGATCGAATGAGAGCTTGCAAAATGGTGGCGTTTCACTTGCTCCACGTGTCTCTCTCACAAGTGGCTGGGTGGTGGTTTATCAAGCAGCTCAAAGTGACCTCGTTGGCATTCTTCCACCTTAAGCAAACCCCTTGAAG
The DNA here is from genome assembly GCA_029747015.1 of Carnegiea gigantea. Lineage (NCBI taxonomy): Eukaryota > Viridiplantae > Streptophyta > Magnoliopsida > Caryophyllales > Cactaceae > Carnegiea > Carnegiea gigantea. Next base: position 190,639 of record JAKOGI010000683.1, read on the forward strand.
GAGGAAAACTACTAGGCTAAGTAACCGGGTGTCAGTCAGTCAGTTTCTGCCTCAACTTGCAACGCATGCTTGACACTTCAAATGATGACTAATTGCTACGTTTCTTACATGGATGGAAACCCCAGGATGTCTAGATTACCATCCTTTTTGAATCATAGGAAGTGGACGTCATTTGCCCCTTGAATCAGCCTAATTCCCAAAACCGTGCAGATTGGACTCCAAAACAGCACAGGTTTACTATTTAGCTTAATTCACTAACCAATTGAACTCCAAATCTGGTAATTCCAATTGGACATGAAATCTAAGATCTTGGGAACCCAAAATATGTAAAAATACAACACTCAAACCAAACTATATCATAAGAAATAAAAAGAGCAATACCGGGTTCATCCTGACCCTGCTGGGCAGTTTTGACACCTTGGGTCTAATTGCTGATTTGAACGACCAAATGAAGTCCAAATTGGATGAAACTTGATTTGTTGGAAAGCTAACATCTTGTTCTTCAAATCCATCAAAAAATATTAGATGTAAACCCTTAGTATGTTTAAGAAATTAAGCACACAAAAATGGATTAGCTGCTGGATTTAACCCTTGCCCTGCAGTTTCAATGTTTAAACAAAACATGAATGATTTATTCATCCTTAAACCAGCATATTGAGCTTACCTAATTGATTTGATTCTTTTAAGCCAAAAGGGATGGAGGGATTTCCATCATGCAAGGTCTTGTTTATCCTTTATTCTGTTTTGCTATTATTTTCATTCCACCTCAATCAACCTTCCATTTTCTCTTTACTTTAGTTCAATTCTTATTTGGGCTTATTTGAGTTTGATTTGGTTCACTTACCACCCACATATACATCAATTGGTATCAAAGCCAAGGTTTTAAAGTGACCCACATCACACCCAAATACACAAAAAAAAAAAAAACCAAAAAACCATGAACATCCAGTGTCCACAGGCCAGAAAGTTCACACGGTGCCCCCGTGCCATACCACACGACCGTGCCATATTCATTTTCCAGAACTCTTCAAGTCGAGACGCAGCACGGTGCCCCCGTGCCTACCAGCACGACCGTGCCACCCTACTTTTCTGCATTTCCTCAAGTCGAAGGATAGCATGGTTCCCCAGTGCCCCATTGCACGACCGTGCCCTCCCTCCTCTTCTTCAAAACAGCCTTTTTCTAGCCTAAACACATAATCCACAAAGAACCCTTAAGCATTCATCCGTCATGATTTCTCTTGGGAACTTGCGAAAAGAGATTGCTTTGATTGAAAAGGAGATGGTCATCCTTGAAACTCCAAAGTTTCGTGGCCAAAAAGAAGATTTCCCTTACTGGATTTCCAAAGTGGATCAAGTCTTCACTCGCTACAATATTGACGAGCAAGAGAAGTTTAAGGTGGTTATCAAGAAGCTCCGAGGCCATGCGCTTGAATGGTGGGAAAAGTACAAGTATAAGAGGAAGAAGAGAGGAAAAAGTAAGATCACAACATGGGTTAAGTTAAGAGGTAAATTAATGGATACTTTCGCTCCAACCTCTTACTTACACAAGCATCCATTTGTTTCCTTTGAGAAATTTAATTCCAACAAAGATGAAGAGATCCTTGGAGAAAAAGCTTCGGGCCTAGTTGACCTACCTCTTGTTTTTGGTGACTGTGGTGATGAAGAGACCTTTGAACTTGAGGCCCAAAGATCCGAGTTGAAGCAAGAAGAGATTGTGCAAGAAATTGAGCAATCCTTCACCCAAGAAGGGTGCCAAGAAGATAATGAGGTGAATTTGAGCATAACCCCAAGAATTGAAGAGCATGGAGTTAAAGACCTTGAAGTGATGAAGCCATGTAGGGTTGCTGAAGAGTTTGAACAACTCTTGATTCAAGAAGTACGCCCTACCGAACTCCAAGCACCCGAGTTGGAGGCATGTGGGGTTATTGAAGAAGTTGAGCAACTCTTGACCCAAGAAGAATTCACCTTAACCCCCATTCAACCTTCCCAACCCCTTAAACCACAAAAGGACCGACAAGCCTTAACCCTCATTCATCCTTCCCAAACCCTTGCCCCCAAAGAAGATTTCTCACTTCCGCCTCTTCTCCTCACCAGGTATGACCCATTTTATCATCCTCCCCTCACCCTCTTCTATATCTCTCTAGAGGTGATGCCCTGTGACCTCCTTCCCCAAAAGCTCCCATATTGTGAGCGTGACCCCTTTCTTGAGAGGCTTGCTAACCCTTTGAGTTTGAGGACAAACTCAAAACCACCCGGGGAGTATGATGCATATTCCCATATGCATCATTTTTATTTAAGGTCAACTTCCAAGAAGAAAAGTGTCAAACAAGAGCGTGCATGGAAACTCTCATATTTTCTCTTATTATGTGATTTTAAGGACTTTGGACACCATGAAGAAGTCAAGCAAGTGGCGAAAATCTGGATAAGACTCATATTCCTTCCGGAAGAATTGGTGCCCGATTCATCCCGTCGGAAGGTAATTTTTTTTTTGTGCTCATTTTTGGACTAGCTCAAGTGAACCCACAACTTAAGAGGCCACATGGTTTTGAAGTTTGAGATCTCAGCTTTCAAACAAGCCCAATTATGTTTAATTTGGACGTCGTTTGGTTGGGCTAAATATTACTCAAAGAAGTTGTCCTGCTCCAGTCAAGTTCTGATATAGGTGTAATGTTCGGACCATAACTTTTGATCTACTTATCCAAATTGAGCAAATGAGCCCATTCTGGAAAATAGATTTCCAGGGCTTTCCAACAAGTCCAAAATAACCGTATTTGGACGTGTGAGCGGAGAGAAATTCTCAGTTGAAGTGAAGGCTACTGCATGGAGTTAATGCTGGGCAAGTGAAGAGACATAGGTTACATGACATCACCTTGCTGACATCATGCACGACTTGGATGGATTTCTTCAGCTGATAGGAAGTCTAGAATGTTCATTGTAACCTCCCCCATTCCTTTAAGTTGTGTCTTTTTATTTTTCCTAAGTCTTTTCAATTTTCTAATTTTAATTGCTAGGAGTTTTTAAGTCTTTTGGTTATCTTTGTTTAGCCTATAAATAGGTGGGTTATGTAGTTGCATTTGAATTCAGAGTTGTAAGCTTTCCCAAGTGAAATACAATTACCTTTGAGTGTGATTCTCAAAAGTATTCCAAATCCCTAGTTCTATATCTTGAATTTTGGCAAGTTCAAGTGGTGTTCTAGGTTCTCTTTTCTTTTCCAATTGGAGTGATTCCTTGGTGAAGACAAGAGGATTTGCCCAAGATCAAGTCCTTGAGTGGCTCCGCGAAGGATTATCTCAAGTGCAAGGTCTTGTTTATCCTTTGTTCTGTTTTGCTATTATTTTCATTCCACCTCAATCAACCTTCCATTTTCTCTTTACTTTGGTTCAATTCTTATTTGGGTTTATTTGAGTTTGATTTGGTTCACTTACCACCCACATATACATCACTTGACACCTAAACCCTTTGCTTATCTCCATTACTGAGATGTAAACCCTTAATAGCATCAAGGGATGGCCTTGGGAGGAGATTTGCAGTTGATTACTTCAAGCTAACCCGGCCTGTCGGCAAGTACAGCACGCTGAAATCCAAAGGATAAAAGGGTATTTCTTGCATTCTGGTGCTGGTTAAAAGCTGATGCTAAAGGATATGAATCTGCAACTTTAGGGCCTTGTTGGATAAATATTTAGGCACCTTTTCAAGCCGTTGGACTTGCCAAAATGAGCTGCTAGGTTGGGAGTAAAAATTCTCCCTTTAAACTGATGCTGTTGCTGCTGACCTGCTGTTGACCTGCTCCTGCCAGTAATTAATTCCAGGATAAAAATCAAGTAACCTTTATAATTTAGGAGCTGATTATGAGCTGATAAATGAGTTAGGGTACTGATCAAAAGGGATTGGATTCTTAGGCATGCATGTGTTACTGGAAGCAGGCAAAATAACCTCAAACATGCTGACTGTAGGTTGATCTTTATTTGAACTGAACTGAACTAATGTTGCTGTTTGTGCCTCAAAATGACTTGGCTTGGATGACAGTGATACTAGGGTGCCCAACAAAGTAAGGATCTCCCTAGAATGGCCTCCAAACTAAATTGCATTGCCTCATAGACTTGGCCTTATTGGTGGCTGAGCAGCAAAGTCTTCTCTGGTCTAGGATGAGGGTCTTATTCTAGCCTCAGGTCTGCATCAACTTGTAAGTACGAGAAATAAGGAAATGGTTAGGCGAGACTATGGAGTTTACTCCTACTAATCTGAAGGACATTACCCTTCCTCGGGTAAAGTGCATGCATGGTTAGTGGCCACGTGCCACCTTTTGGGTAGACGTGGGCCAGGTTACTGGTAACCGTCCAAACTGAGGATAGGCTATGATATAGTTAAGTGGCTTCATTAAAAATAAGTGCAGACCATGAGACCTATGAAGATCGCTCACCCCTTTTGTCGTTAACCTAAATGGATGTGACTGAGTTGGGCGCATGATGAATGCTGAGACTCGTAGAGTGTCTTTCACGTTATAGCAATACTGCCTGCGTCTTCCCCCCTAAAATGGTTTCAAATTAATTAGTGTGTGTGTTTTGAAAGTTGGGGGTGGTTGTTACTGAGTTATCTCATTCTTTTAAAATGTTTTGTTTTTAGGTGAAGTTCATGAGCATAGGAAGGGACTTCGGTTTAGAGCAAGGACACAACACCAGAAAAAAAAATCCTAGTCATGATGAATGATGCTTTTATTGGTTGTGTTTTAAGAATAACATTGTTAAGTACAGAGAATTTGATATTTGGTGTATTAGATTTTAGATTGTGTTTGAATTAGGTATTAAGTTACTCATTCTAGGTTTTCTGCGATACTTAGCCTTGCATTCCTTAGTAGGGAATAAATCGGTAACACCCTTAGGCTTTTCTGCTACTATGCATGTTAATATTAGTAAATAAAAAGAAAACAATTTCAAGGTGTTATAGTTTGTAACTCTCATACAGCTCTTGGAAGTCCTCATCATGCTGATATAAGGATTTGAGGAGTTAAAATCCCAGAAATCAAGTTTCTAACTGAAATAACAAAAGGTGCCCCCTTGACAGTGCATCTACCCCTTGATTCAACTTTCTAGACTTGTGTTTGATGGTGAAATGGAATGACTAAAGATACTCCACCCACTTGGCATATATAGCATGAACTTGTGTTGCCCTTGAACATACTTAAGAGCCTCATGGTCAAAATGAACTCAGCAGCTGTAAGGTAGTGACACTAGTGTTCCAAGCACCTTATGATGGCATAAAATTCTTTGTCATAGGTTGAGTATTTCCTCTTTCAATCATAGAGTTTCTCACTGAAGAAGGCTAAAGGCCTATCTCCCAAAGTCAGAACACCACCAATGCCTACTCTAGAGGCATCACACTCGACTTCAAAGACCCTTTCAAAGCATGGTGGTGCCAGGACTGGTGCTTGAGTCGGCTTCAGTTTGATCTCCTCAAAGGCTTGTTGTGCCTTTGTATTCCATTGCAATGAGCTTCCCTTGATCACTTCAGTCATGGGGGCTATAATGGTGCTAAACTTCTTGATAAACCCACGGAGAGCAGCAGTAAGCTGAAACAGATATTGTAGAATGAGTGCAAGGAAATAAAAGATATGGCTACAAATCAAAAAGTGAGCCAAACTTGAGGACTATCATTGACTATAGTTGTGCTTTATTTTAGGACTCCATTTTCACCCATAAAGACCTCCTACCAAGAGAAAATAAATGCCCTGAAAGGTGCAGCAAAGATTAAGTGAACTAGCCAAACTTAAGAAGTAACTTTAACTCTAATTGCCTTTTCTTTTAGGGTTCCAATTTCACACACAAAGTACTTGCACCAAGTGAAAACAAGTTCCCTAAAATCTGTGCAATTTAACGGAACGAGTGTCTATAGATAGAGAACTAAGTTGAATATAGGAACTAACTTTAACCCTCCTTGCCTTTTAATTAGGGCTTGAATTTCACCTGCAAGTAGTTCGCAGCAAGGGGATGTACAAGCCATATAATGAGTCCAAGGGAACGAAATACATGGCTATAAATAAAGAAGTAAGCCAAACATTAGAACCAACTATGGTCCTAGTTATCTTTTTATTTAGGGCTCCAATTTCCCCTATAAAGAGCTTCTCTGATAAGAAAACAAATACCCTAAAATAAGGGTAAGGGAACGAAAGGTGTGGCTACAAGGAAAGAAACTAGTGAAACTTATGAACCAACCGTAACTCTAATTGCCGTCTCCTTTAAGGTGTCAATTTGACTTATAAAAAGCGCCCATAAATTGAAACAAATGCTCTAAAATGAGTGCAATGAAACAAAAGGCGTGGACATAGATAATAAACTAACCTAAACTTAAGATCTAGGTTTCACTCTAGTTGTCTTTTTCTTTGAAGCTCCAATTTCACCCATAAAGAGCACTCATCGGGTGAAATCAAATTTTGTACAACAAGTGCAACGAAATGAATGTGTAAGCCACAATTCAAGAATTGGGCCAAACTAAAGAACTAGTAACAGCTCTTATTATCATTTCATTTGGTGCTCTAAGTTCTCGCAAAAAGTAGAGCTCCCACTAAAAGACAACGAATGTCCTAAAATAAGTTCAAGGGAACGAAAGGTTTAGCTACAAATAAAGAAACTAGCCTAACCTAAGAACTAACTTTAAGTCTAGATGTCTTTTCTTTTCCCATTCCAATTTGACTGTCAAGAGCTCCCACCAATGGGCACAAATGCTCCAAAATGAGTGCAATGAAATAAATGGTGTGGCTATAGATCAATAACTAACACAAACTTAAGAACTAAGTTCACTCGAGTTGCCTTTTCTTATGGAGCTCCAATCTCACCCACAAGGAGCTCTGATCGAGTGAAATCAAATTGCCTAAAACAACTGCAAAGGAATGAAAGTGGTAGGCACAAATCAAGAACCGGCCAAACTAATGAGTGTCCTAATGTAAGTTCAAGGGAACGAAAGCTATAGCTACAAATAAAGAAACTAGCCAAACTCATGAAATAACTTTAACTCTAGCTATCGTTCCTTTTTCGTCCCAATTTGGCTCACAAAAAAGCTCCCACTAACGGGAACAATGCTCTAAATTGAGTGCAATGGAACGAAAGATGTGGCTATAGATCAAGGACTGACCCAAACATAATGACCAAGTTCCACTCTAGTTATCTTTTCATTTTGGTCCCCAATTCCACTCACAAGGAGCTCTCGATCGAGCGAAATGAAATTACCTAAAACAAATGCAATATAATGAAAGCAGTAGCCGCAAATCAAGAACTAGGCCAAACTAAAGAGCTAATAATAACTCTGGTTGTCTTTTCATGTGGGCATTTATTCACCCACAAAGAGCTCCAAGCAAGAGGAAACAAATGCCCTATCATGAGTGCCATGAAATGAAAGGTTTGGCTACAAGTTAAGAAGTAAGCCAAAGTTAAGAACTGAACATAACCATAGCTTTCTTTTCTTTTACGACTTAAACTTCACCTGGAAAGAGCCCACCTCCGTATGGGTCACTCACTCTTATGAATAGATAGGGCTATAAATAAACACTAAAGGGGTTCGCTATAAATAATGAACTAAACCAAGTACAAAATTAGCTTTAAAACTAGTTTTCTTTTCATTACAACAACAATTTTGTTGGCAAAGAGCTCTTATCAAGAGAAAACAAACAACCTAGAACCTATACAAGGGAACAAAAGGTGTGATTGCAAATTAAACAAACTGGCCGAACGTAAGAACTAATTTTGAATCTAATTATTCACTCATTTGGGGCACTAACTTCTTCCACAAAAAGCTCCATCAGGTGAAAACAGATATCCTAAAATGAATGCAAGGAAACAAAAGATATGGGTACAAGTCAAGAAGTAGGCCAAACTTGAGAACAAACATTGGCTGTAGCCATACTTTCATTTGGGGCTCCATTTCCACCCATAACGACCTCCTCTCTGGAGAAAATAAATGCCCTGAAATAAGTGTAAGCAAACGAATGGTGTGGTAATAGTAAACAAACTCGCCGAACTTAAGAACTTACTATTACTCTAGTTGTTTTTTCTTTTGGGGTTCTAATTTCACACACAAAGTACTCACACCAAGTAGAAACAAGTGCCCTAAACTCTGTGCAATGGAAGGGAATGTGTGTCACTAAGTATATAACTCTAGTTGTCTTTTAATTAGGGCTTAAATTTTAGCTACAACGAGTTTGCACCAAGGGGAAACAAAAGCCATACCGTGAGTGCAAGGCAATGAAATATATGGTTGTAAATCAAGAAGTAAGCCAAAAATGAGAACTAAATTTAACACTAGTTATTTGTTCATTTAGGGCTCCAATTTCCCCCATGAAGGGCTTCCCCGATAAGAAAACAAATGCCCCAAAATAAGGGCAAGGAAACGAAAGGTGTGGCTATAAAAAAAAGAAACTAGTGAAACTTACAAACTAACTATAACTCTAACTGCCTTTTCCTTTCAGGTTCCAATTTGGTTTACAAAAAGCCCCCACCAATGGAAACAAATGCTCTAAAACGAGTGCAATGAAATGAAAGGTGTCACTATAGATCAAGAAATAACCTAAACTTAAGAACTAACTTTCACGCCAGTCGTCTTTTTATTTAGTGCTCCAATTTCACCCACAAAGAGCTCCCATCGAGTGAAATCAAATAACCGAAAACAAGTGCAATGGAATGAATATGGTAGCCATGAATCGGGAATTGGGTCAAACTAAAGGACTAATAATTGCTTTAGTTGTCATTCCATTTGGCACTCTGATTTCACTCAAAAAGAATAGCTTCCACTAAAAGAGAATGAACGTCCTAAAATAAATTCAAGGGAACGAAAGGTGGTGCTATAAATAAAGAAACTAGCTAAACTCATGAAATAAGTTTAACTCTAGTTGTCTTTCCTTTTTCGATCCCAATTTGACGCACAAAAAGCTCCCTCTAATGGGAACAATGCTCTAAAACTAGTGTAATGGAATGAAAGATGTGGCTATAGGTTAACAGCTAACCTAAGCATAATAGCCAATTTTCACTCTAGTTGTCCTTTCATTTTGGGCCCCAATTTCACTCATAAGGAACTTTTGATCAGCCAAAATCAAATTGCCCAAAACACATGCAATGTAATGAAAGCGGTAACCACAAATCAAGAACCAGACCAAACTAAAGAGCTAACAACAACTCTAGTTACCTTTTCATGTGGGTACTTATTTCACCCACAAAGAGCTCTGAGCTGGAGGAAACAAATGCCCTATGATGAGTGCCATATAATGAATGTTTTGGCTGTAAATCAAGAAGCAAGCCAAACTTATGAACTAAACATAACTATAGCTTTCTTTTCTTTCGCGACCCAAACTTCGCCTGGGAATAGGCTACCTCCATATGGGTCACTCACTCCTATAAATAGATGTGGCTACAAATAAACACTGAAGGGCTTAGCTATAAATAACGAAGTAAACCAAACACAAAATCAGCTTTAAACTACTTTTCTTTTCATTTCGACTGCAATTTTGCCCACAAAGAGCTCTTATAAAGAGAAAACAAACGACCTAGAACCAGTACAAGGGAACAAAAGGTGTGATTGCGACTAAATAAATTGGCTGAGCGTAAGAACTAGCTTTGAATCTAATTGTTCACTCACTTGGGGCACTAACATCACCCACAAAGAGCTCCGCCAAGTGGAAACAAATATCCTAAATGAGTACAAGGAAACAAAAGATATGGCTGCAAGTCAATAAGTATGCCAAACATGAGAACTAACTTTGACTATTGTTACGCTTTTATTTGTTGGTCCATTTTTACCCATAACAACCTCCTACTAGTAAAGAATAAATGCCCTGGAATAAGTGAAAGCAAAAAAAAGGAGTGGCAACGTTAAACAAACTAGCCAAACTTAAGAACAAACAATAACTCTAGTTGTCTTTTCTTTTGGAGTTCCAATTTCACACACAAAGTACTCGCGCCAAGTGGAACCAAGTGCCCCAAAATCTATGCAATGGAACTGAATGTGTGTCTATAAATATATAACTAAGTCGAACATAAGAACTCACTTTACCTCTAGTTGCCTTTTAATTAGGGCTTGAATTTCACCTACAATGAGTTCACACCAAGCGGAAACAAAAGCAGTACCGTGAGTGCAAGGGAATGAAATACATGGCTATGAATCAAGAAGTAAGCCAAACATGAGAACTAACTATAACCCTGGTTATCTTTTCATTTGGGCTCTAATTTCGCCCACAAAGAGCTTCCCTGATAAGAAAACGAATACCCTAAAATGAGGGCAAGGGAACGAAAGGTGTGGCTACAGATAAAGAAACTAGCAAAACTAATGAACTAACTGTAACTCTAATTGCCTTTTCTTCCCAGGTTCTAATTTGACTTGTAAAAACCCCCCGCCGATGGAAATAAATGCTCTAAACTGAGTGCAATGAAATGAAAGATGTGGCTATAGATCAACAACTAGCCCAAACTTGTGAACTAAGTTTGACTCTAGTCATCTTTTCATTTAGTGCTCCAATTTCACCCACAGAGAGCTCTCATCAAGTGAAATCAAATTACCGAAAATGAGTGCCATGGAAGGAACGTAGGAACTAATAATAGCTCTAGTTGTCATTTCATTTCGAGCACTAATTTCACTCAAAAAGAAGAGCACCCACTAAAAGACAACGAATGTCCTAAAATAAGTTCAAGGGAACGAAAGGTGCTGCTATAAATACAGAAACTAGTAAAACTCACGAACCAACCACAACTCTAATTGCCTTTTCCTTTAAGGTGCCAATGTAACATACAAAAAGCTCCCATCAGTGGAAATAAATGCTCTAAAATGAGTGTAATGAAACAAAAGGTGTGGCTATAGATCAAGAACTAACCCAAACTTAAGAACTAGGGTTCACTCTAGCCATCTTTTTCTTTGAAGCTCCAATTTCACCCACAAAGAGCTCCCATCGAGTGAAATCAAATTACCTGTAACAAGTGCAATGGAATAAATGCATAAGCCACAAATCAAGAACTGGGCCAAGCTAAAGAGCTAATAACAACTCTAATTGTTATTTCATTTGGTGCTCTAATTTCCCTCAAAAAGGAGACCTCCCACTGAAAGAGAACGAATGTCCTAAAATAAGTTCAAGGGAGAGAAAGGTTTCGCTACAAATAAAGAAACTAGCCTAACTTACGAACTAACTTTAAGTCTAGTTGTCTTTTCTTTTTCGATTCCAATTTGACTCATAAGGAGCTCCCACCAATGGAAACAAATGCTCTAAAATGGCTATAATGAAATGAAAGGTGTGGCTATAGATCAAGAACTAACCCAAGCTTAAGAACTAAGTTCACTCTAGTTGTCTTTTCTTTTGGAGCTCCAATTTCACCCACAAAGAGCTTTCATTGACTGAAATCAAAATACCTAAAGCAAGTGTAATGGAATGAAAGTGGTAGCCATAAATTAGGAACTAGGACAAACTAAAGAACTAATAATAGCCCTAGTTGTCATTTCATTTGTCTCTTTAATTTCACTCAAAAAGAAAAGCTTATACTAAAAGAGAAACTAAGTTCAACGGAACGAAAGGTGCAACTACAAATAAAAAAACTAGCCAAACTCAGGAAATAACTTTAACTCTAGCGGTCTTTCCTTTTTTGGTCCAAATTTAACTAACAAAAAAGCTCCCACTAATGGGAACATTGCTTTAAAATGATTGCAATGGAATGAAAGATGTGGCCATAAATCAAGAACTAACCCAAACATGATGTCTAACTTTCACTCTAGTTGTCTTTTCATTTTGGTCCCCAATTTCACTCACTAGGAGCTCTCGATCGAGCGAAATCAAAACACCTAAAACAAATACAATGCAATGAAAGCGGTAGCCATAAATCAAGAACTAGGCCAAATTAAAGATCTAATAATAACTCTAGTTGTCTTTTCATGTAGGCGCTTATTTCGCCCACAAAGAGCTCCGAGCAGGAGGAAACAAATGCCCTATGATGAGTGCCATGTAATGAAAGGTTTGGCTACAAATCAAGAAGTAAGCCAAACTTAGGAACTAAACATAACCATATCTTTCTTTTCTTTTGTGACTCAAACTTCACTTGGGAAGAGCCCACCTCCATATGGGTCACTCACTCTTATGAATAGATACGACTACAAATAAACACTGAAGTGCTTGGAAATAAATAATGAACTAAACCAAATACAAAATTGGCTTTAAAACTAGTTTTCTTTTCCTCACAACTGCAATTTTGTTAGTAAAGAGCTCTTATTAAGAGAAAACGAATGACTTAGAACCAGTACAAGGGAACAAAAGGTGTGATTGTAAATAAACAAACTGGCCGAACGTCAGAACTAATTTTAAACCTAATAATTCACTCATTTGGGGCACTAGCTTCACCCATAAAGAGCTCCACCAAGTGAAAACAAATATCCTAAAATGAGTGCAAGAAAACAAAAGACATGGCTACAAATCAAGAAGTAAGCCAAACTTGAAAATGAACGTTGACTATAGTTATGCTTTCATTTGAGGTACCATTTTCACCTCTAAAGACCTCCTACCTAGAGAAAATAAATGGCCTGTAATAAGTGGAAGCAAATGAATTGTGTGGTAGTGGTAAATAAACCAGCCAAACTTAAGAACTAACTATAACTCTAGTTGTCTTTTCTTTTGGGGTTCCAATTTCACACACAAAGTACTCGCGCCAAGTGGAAACAAGTGCCCCAAACTCTATGCGATAGAACGGAATGTGTGTCTATAAGTATAAAACTAAGTCGAAGATAAGAACACACTTTAAATCTAGTTGTTTTTTAATTGTGGCTTAAATTTCAGCTACGATAACTTTACACCAAGGGGAAACAAAAGCCATACTGTGAGTGCAAGAAATATATGGCCATAAATCAAGAAGTAGGCTAAACATGAGAACTAAATATAATCCTAGTTATCTTTTTATTTGGGGGTACAATTTTCCCCACGAAGGGCTTCCCTGATAAGAAAACGAATGCCCCAAAATAAAGGCAAGGAAACGAAAGGTGTGGCTACAAAGAAAGAAACTAGTGAAACTTACAAACTAATTATAACTTTAATTGCCTTTTCTTTTCAGGTTCCAATTTGACTTACAAAAAGCCCCCACTAATGGAAATAAATGCTCTAACATGAGTGCAATGAAATGAAAGGTGTGGTTGTAGATCAAGAACTAACCCAAACTTAAGAACTAAGTTCCACCCTCGTCGTCTTTTCATTTAGAGCTCCAATTTCACCCACAAAGAGCTCTCATCAAGTGAAATCAAATTACCGAAAACAAGTGCAATGGAATGAATGTCGTAGCCACAAATCAGGAATCGGGCCAAACTCAAGAACTAGTAATAGCTCTCGTTGTCATTCCATTTGGCACTCTAATTTCACTCAAAAAGAAGAGCTTTCACTAAAAGAGAATGAATGTCCTGAAATAAATTCAAGGGAATGAAAGGTGGTGCTATAAATAAAGAAACTAGCGAAACTCATGAAATAAGTTTAACTCTAGTTGTTTTTCCTTTTCCAGTCCCAATTTGACTCACAAAAAGCTCCCACGAATGGCAATAATGCTCTAAAATTAGTGTAATGAAATGAAAGATGTGGACATAGATCAAGAACTAACCTAAACAAAATAACTAATTTTCACTCTAGTTGTCTTTTCATTTATGCCCCAATTTCACTCACAAGTAGCTCTTGATCGAGCGAAATCAAATTACCCAAAACAAATGCAATGTATTGAAAGTGGTAACCACAAATCAAGAACCAGGCCAAACTGAAGAGCTAACAATAACTCTAGTTGTCTTTTCATGTGGGCGCCTATTTCACCCACAAAGAGCACTGAGTAGGAGGAAACAAATGCCCTATGATGAATGCCATGTAAAAAGAAAGGTTTGGCTACAAATCAACAAGCAAGCAAAACTTATGAACTAAACATAACCTTAGCTTTCTTTTCATTTGCGACCCAAACTTCACCTAGGAATAGCCCAGCTACATATGGGTCACTCACTCTTATGAATAGATATGGCCACAAATAAACACTAAATGGCTGGACTATAAATAAGGAAGTAGACCAAACACAAAACTAGCTTTAAAACTTGTTTTCTTTGCATTTTGACTGCAATTTTGTCCACAAAGAGCTCTTATAGAGAGAAAACAAGCAACCTAGAACCAGTATAAGGGAACAAAAGGTGTGATTGCGATTAAACAAACTGGCTGAGTGTAAGAACTAACTTTGAATCTAATTGTTCACTCATTCGGGGCACTAACTTCGCCAAGAAAGAGCCCTGCTAAGTGGAAACAAATACCCCAAAATGAGTGCAAGGAGACAAAAGATATGGCTGTGAATCAATAAGCAAGCCAAACTTGAGAACTAACTTTGATTGTTGTTATGCTTTTATTTACGGCTCCATTTTTACCCATAACGACCTCCTACCAGTGGAGAATGAATGCCCTGAAATAAGTGCAAGCGAGCAAAAGGTATGTCAACATTAAATAAACTAGCCAAACCTAAGAACTAACTACAACCCCAGTTGTCTTTTCTTTTGGGGTTCTAATTTCCCAAAGTACTCGCGCCAAGTGGAAACAAGTGCCCCAAAATCTATGCAATGGAACTAAACGTGTGCCTATAAGCATAGAACTAAGTTGAACATAAGAACTCACTTTAACTCTAGTTGTCTTTTTATTAGGGCTTGAATTTCACCTGCAACGAGTTCACACCAAGGGGAAGCAAAAGTCATACCGTGAGTGCAAGGGAACAAAATACATGCCCATAAATCAAGAAGTAAGCCAAATAAGAGAACTAACTATAAACCTGGTTATTGTTTCATTTGGGCCCCAATTTCCCCACAAAGAGCTTCCCTAATAACAAAACGAATGCCCTAGAATAAGGGCAGGGGAATGAAAGGTGTGGCTATAAATAAAGAAACTGGTAAAACTGACGAACTGACTGTAACTCTAATTGCCTTTTCTTCTCAGGTTCCAATTTGACTTGCAAAAAGTTCCCACCAATGGAAATAAATGCTCTAAAATGAGTGCAATGAAATGAATAGTGTGCCTACAGATCAACAACTAACCTAAACTTAAGAACTGAGTTTCACTCTAATCATCTTTTCATTTGAGCTCCAGTTTCACCCACATAAAGCTCCCATCGAGTGAAATCAAATTGCCAAAAACCAGTGCAATGGAATGAATGCGATAGCCACCAACTAGGAATTGTGCCAAACTAAAGAACTAATAATAGCTTTAGTTATCGTTTCATCTGGCGCTCTAATTTCACTCAAAATGAAGAGCACCCACCAAAAGAGAACGAATATCCTAAAATAAGTTAAAGGGAATGAAAGGTGGTGCTACAAAAAAAAAAAACTAGCGAAACTCACGAAATAAGTTTAACTCTAGTTATCTATCCACTTTCGGTCCCCATTCGTCCCAAAAAGGTCCCACCAATGGGAACAATGTCCTAAAATTAGTGCAATGGAATGAAAGATGTGGCCATAGATCAAGAACTAACCTAAGCATAACAACCAACTTTCACTCTAGTTGTCTTTTCATTTTGCTCCCCAGTTTCAGTCACAAGGAGCTCTCCATCGAGTGAAATCAAATAACGTAAAACAAATGCAATGTAATGAAAGCAGTAGCCATAAATCAAGAACTAGGCCAAACTAAAGAGTAAACCATAACTCTAGTTGTCTTTTCGTATGGGCGCTTATTTCACCTGCAAAGCGCTCTAAGCAGGAGGAAACAAATGCCCTATGATGAGTGCCATGTAATGAAAGGTTTGGCCATAAATTAAGAAGCAAGCCAAACTTATGAACTGAACATAACCATTGCTTTCTTTTCCTTCACAACTCAAACTTCACCTGGGAATAGCCCACCTCCATATGGGTCACTCACTCTTATGAAAACATCGCCACAAATAAACACTGAAAAGCTAGGCTATAAATAATAAACTAAACCAAACAGGAAACTAGCTTTACAACTAGTTTTCTTTACATTTCGACTGCAATTTTGTCCACAAAGAACTCTTATGATGAGGAAATAAACAACCTAGAAGCAGTACAAGGGAACAAAAGGTGTGATAGCGAATAAACAAATTGGCTGAGTGTAAGAACTAACTTTGAATCTAGTTGTTCACTCATTTGGAGCACTAACTTCACCTAAAAAGAGCTCCGCCAATTGGAAACAAATATCCTAAAATGAGTGCAAGGAAACAAAAGATATTGCTACGAATAAAGAAGTAAGCCAAACTTGACAACTAACTCTGACTGTTGTTATGCTTTCATTTGCGGCTCCATTTTCACCCATAACGACCGCCTACCAGCGGAGAATAAATGTCCTAAAATAAGTGCAAGTGAACGAAAGGTGTGTCAACCGTAAATAATCTAGCCGAACTTAAAAACTAACCATAACTCTAGTCATCTTTTCTTTTGGGGTTCCAATTTCACACACAAAGTAATTGCGCTAAGTGGAAACAAGTGCCCCAAAACCTGTGTAATGGAACTAAACATGTGTCTATAAGTATAAAACTAAGTCGAACATAAGAACTCACTTTAACTCTAGTTGTCTTTTAAATAGGGCTTGAATTTCACATGTAATGAGTTCGCACCAAGGGGAAACAAAGGCCATACCGTGAGTGCAAGGGAACAAGATACATACCTATAAATGAAGAAGCAATCCAAACATGAGAACTAATTATAGCCCTAGTTATCTTATCATTTAGGGCTCCAATTTCCCTCATGAAGAGCTTCCCTGATAAGGAAACGTATGCCCTAAAATAAGGGCAAGGCAATGAAAGGTGTGGCCATAAATAAAGAAACTAGAGAAACTTATGACTTAACTATAACTCTAATTGCCTTTTCTTTTTAGGTTTAATTTTAACTTGTAAAAAGCCCCCATCGATGGAAACAAATGGTCTAAAATGAGTGCAATGAAATGAAAGGTGTGGCTGTAGGTCAAGAAGTAACCCAAACTCAAGAACTAAGTTTCACTCTAGTCGTCTTTTAATTTGGAGCTCCAATTTCGCCCAGCAAGAGCTCTCATTAAGTGAAATCAAATTACCAAAAACAAGTGCAATGGAATGAATATGGCAGCCACCAACCAGGAATCGGGTAAAGCTAAAGAACTAATAACAGCTCTAATTATCATTTCATTTGGCGCTCTAACTTCACTCAAAAAGAAGAGCTCCAACTAAAAGTGAACGAATGTCCTAAAATAAGTTCAAGGGAACGAAAGGTGCTGCTACAAACAGAGAAACCAGCCAAACGCATGAAATAAGTTTAACTCTAGTTGTCTTTCCTTTTCCGGTCCCAATTTGACTCTTAAAAAAGCTACCATGAAGGGGAACAATGCTCTAACATTAGTGCAATGGAATGAAAGATGTGGCTATAGATCAAGAACTAACCCAAACATAACAACCAACTTTCACTCTAGTTGCCTTTTTATTTGGCTTCCAAATTTCACTCAAACGGAGCTCTCGATCGAGCGAAATCAAATTACCTAAACCAAATGCAATGTAATGAAAGAAGTAGCCACAAATTAAGAACCAGGCCAACTAAAGAGCTAACAATAACTCTAGTTGTCTTTCCATGTAGCCGCTTGTTTCACCCACAAAGAGCTCTGAGCAGTAGTGATGTATATGTGGGTGGTAAGTGAACCAAATCAAACTCAAATAAACCCAAATAAGAATTGAACCAAAGTAAAGAGAAAATGGAAGGTTGATTGAGGTGGAATGAAAATAATAGCAAAACAGAACAAAGGATAAACAAGACCTTGCACTTGAGATAATCCTTCGCGGAGCCACTCAAGGACTTGATCTTGGGCAAATCCTCTCGTCTTCACCAAGGAATCACTCCAATTGAAAAAGAAAAGAGAACCTAGAACACCACTTGAACTTACCAAAATTCAAGATATAGAACTAGGGATTTTTTTTTGGACACAAATGAGAATCACTCTCAAGGTGTTTGTACTACTCTTGGAAAAGCTTACAACTCTGAATTCAAATGCAACTACATAACCCACCTATTTATAGGCTAAACAAAGATAACCAAAAGACTTAAAAACTCCTAGCAATTAAAACTAGAAAATTGAAAAGACTTAGGAAAAATAAAAAGACACAACTTAAAGGAATGGGGGAGGTTACAATGAACATTCTAGACTTCCTATCAGCTGAAGAAATCCATCCAAGTCGTGCATGATGTCAGCAAGGTGATGTCATGTAACCTATGTCTCTTCACTTGCCCAGCATTAACTCCATGCAGCAGCCTTCACTTCAACTGAGCATTTCTCTCAGCACACACGTCCAAATCAGGTGATTCTGGGCTTGTTGGAAAGCCCTGGAAATTTATTTTTCCGAATGGGCTCCTTTGCTCAATTTGGATAAGTCGATCAAAAGTTATGGTCCGAACATTACACCTATATCAGAACTGGACTGGAGCAGGACAACTTCCCTTTGAGTGCTACTTTGCCCAATCAAATGACGTCCAAATTAAATAAAATTGGGCTTATTTTAAAGCTGACATCTTAAGCTTCAAAACCATGTGGAGCCTCAAGTTGTGGGTCCACTTTAGTTAGGCCAAAAGTGCACACAAAAAATCGGGAAATTTCGGGATGAAGGCGGCATTACCTCTTCGGGCATGAACGCCAATTTCCGGCAAAGTTTTGCAACTTCTTTGAGTTCTTCATGGTGTCTAAAGTCCTTGAAGTCACATAATAAGAGAAAATATGAGAGTTCCCATGCACGCTCTTGTTTGACACTTTTCTTCTTGGAAGTTGACCTTAAATAAAAATGATGCATATGGGAATATGCATCAAGTAGGAATCAATTGCCCTATTATGAGTGCCCTATAAGGAAGGGCTTGGCTACAAATCAAGAAGCATGACAAACTTATGAACTAAACATAACCATAGCTATCTCTTCCTTCGCGACTCAAACTTCACTTGGGAATAGCCCACTGATGCATATTCCCATATGCATCATTTTTATTTAAGGTCAACTTCCAAGAAGAAAAGTGTCAAACAAGAGCGTGCATGGGAACTCTCATATTTTCTCTTATTATGTGAGTTCAAGGACTTTATACACCATGAAGAAGTCAAGCAAGTGGCGAAAATCTGGATAAAACTCATATTCCTTCCGGAAGAATTGGTGCCCGATTCATCCCGTCGGAAGGTAATTTTTTTGTGCTCATTTTTGGACTAGCTCTAGTGGACCCACAACTTGAGGCTCCACATGGTTTTGAAGCTTAAGATGTCAGCTTTAAAATAAGCCCAATTTTATTTAATTTGGACGTCATTTGATTGGGCAAAGTAGTACTCAACGAAGACATGTCCTGCTCCAGTCCAGTTCTGATATAGGTGTAATGTTCAGACCATAACTTTTGATCTACTTATCCAAATTGAGCAAAGGAGCCCATTCTAGAAAATAAATTTCCAGCGCTTTCCAACAAGCCCAGAATCACCTGATTTGGACGTGTGTGATGAGAGTTATATACTCAGTTGAAGTGGAGGCTGCTGCAAGGATTAAATGTTGGGCAAATGAAGAGACTTTGGTTACATGACATCATGTGGATGACATCATGCACGACTTGGAGTGTTCTAGATGGATGTCTTCAGCTGATTGGAAGCCTAGAATATTCTTTGTAACCTCCCCCATCCCTTTATGTTGAGTCTTTTCCATTTTCCAAACCTTTTCAATTTTCCAGTTTTAATTGATAGGAGTTTTTAAATCTTTTGGTTATCTTTGTTTAGCCTATAAATAGGTGGGTTATGTAGTTGCTTTTGAATTCAGAGTTATAAGCTTTCCCAAGTGAAATACAATTACCTTTGAGTGTGATTCTCAAAAGTATTCTAAATCCCTAGTTCTATATCTTGAATTTTGGCAAGTTCAAGTGGTGTTCTAGGTTCTCTTTTCTTTTCCAATTGGAGTGATTCCTTGGTGAAGACGAGAGGATTTGCCCAAGATCAAGTCCTTCAGTGGCTCCGTGAAGGATTATCTCAAGTGCAAGGTCTTGTTTATCCTTTGTTCTGTTTTGCTGTTATTTTCGTTCCACCTCTATCAACCTTCCATTTTCTCTTTACTTTGGTTCAATTCTTATTTGGGTTTATTCGAGTTTGATTTGGTTCACTTACCACCCACATATACATCAATTGGTATCAGAGCCAAGGTTGTCAAGTGACCAAGAACTCAGCCAAATACATCCCAAAAGCCAAAACACAAAAACAACACAAACCAGCAAAACCGTGCAAAAACCAAGTATCCGCGGGTAGCAATTTGGCACGGCCACACCGTGCTCCCTAGCACGACCGTGCCACCCTTGATTTTCAGTATTATCGAAGCAGCATTCAAGCACGGTTCCCCAGTACCCCATTGCACGACCGTGCCCTCCCTCCTCTTCTCCAAAACAGCCTTTTTCTAGCTTAAACACATAATCCACAAAGAACCCTTAAGCATTCATCCATCATGATTTCTCTTGGGAACTTGCGAAAAGAGATTGCTTTGATTGAAAAGGAGATGGTCATCCTTGAAACTCCAAAGTTTCGTGGCCAAAAAGAAGATTTCCCTTACTGGATTTCCAAAGTGGATCAAGTTTTCACTCACTACAATATTGACGAGCAAGAGAAGTTTAAGGTGCTTATCAAGAAGCTCCGAGGCCATGCACTTGAATGGTGGGAAAAGTACAAGTATAACAGGAAGAAGAGAGGGAAAAGTAAAATCACAACGTGGGTTAAGTTAAGAGGTAAATTAATGGATACTTTCTGATGTATATGTGGGGGGGTAAGTGAACCAAATCAAACTCAAATAAACCCAAATAAGAATTGAACCAAAGTAAAGAGAAAATGGAAGGTTGACTGAGGTGGAATGAAAATAATAGCGAAACAGAGCAAAGGATAAACAAGACCTTGCACTTGAGATAATCCTTCGCGGAGCCACTCAAGGACTTGATCTTGGGCAAATCCTCTCGTCTTCACCAAGGAATCCCTCCAATTGGAAAAGAAAAGAGAACCTAGAACACCACTTGAACTTGCCAAAATTCAAGATATAGAACTAGGGATTTGGAACACTTTTGAGAATCACTCTCAAGGTGTTTGTACTACTCTTGGAAAAGCTTACAACTCTGAATTCAAATGCAACTATATAACCCACCTATTTATAGGCTAAACAAAGATAACCAAAAGACTTAAAAACTCCTAGCAATAAAAACTAGAAAATTGAAAAGACTTAGGAAAAATAAAAAGACACAACTTAAAGGAATGGGGGAGGTTACAATGAACATTCTAGACTTCCTATCAGCTGAAGAAATCCATCCAAGTCGTGCATGATGTCAGCAAGGTGATGTCATGTAACCTATGTCTCTTTACTTGCCCAGCATTAACTCCATGCAGCAGCCTTCACTTCAACTGAGCATTTCTCTCAGCACACACGTCCAAATCAGGTGATTCTGGGCTTGTTGGAAAGCCCTGGAAATTTATTTTTCCGAATGGGCTCCTTTGCTCAATTTGGATAAGTCGATCAAAAGTTATGGTCCGAACATTACACCTATATCAGAACTGGACTGGAGCAGGACAACTTCCCTTTGAGTGCTACTTTGCCCAATCAAATGACGTCCAAATTAAATAAAATTGGGCTTATTTTAAAGCTGACATCTTAAGCTTCAAAACCATGTGGAGCGTCAAGTTGTGGAACCACTTTAGTTAGGCCAAAAGTGCACACAAAAATCGGGAAATTTCGGGATGAAGGCGGCATTACCTCTTCGGGCATGAACGCCAATTTTCGGCAAAGTTTTGCAACTTCTTTGACTTCTTCATGGTGTCTAAAGTCCTTGAACTCACATAATAAGAGAAAATATGAGAGTTCCCATGCACGCTTTTGTTTGACACTTTTCTTCTTGGAAGTTGACCTTAAATAAAAATGATGCATATGGGAATATGCATCAAGTAGGAATCAATTGCCCTATTATGAGTGCCCTATAAGGAAGGGCTTGGCTACAAATCAAGAAGCATGACAAACTTATGAACTAAACATAACCATAGCTATCTCTTCCTTCGCGACTCAAACTTCACTTGGGAATAGCCCACTGATGCATATTCCCATATGCATCATTTTTATTTAAGGTCAACTTCCAAGAAGAAAAGTGTCAAACAAGAGCGTGCATGGGAACTCTCATATTTTCTCTTATTATGTGAGTTCAAGGACTGTAGACACCATGAAGAAGTCAAGCAAGTATTTGTATTTCACTTGGGAAAGCTTACAACTCTGAATGATGAAATGCAACTACACAACCCACCTATTTATAGGTTAAACAAAGACAACCAAAAGACTTAAAAACTCCTAGTAATTAAAACTAGAAAATTGAAAAGACTTAGGAAAAATAAAAAGACTCATCATAAAAGGGGTGGGGGAGGTTATAAGGAATATTCTAGGATTTCTACAGCTGATTATTCCCATCTAGAAGCATCTAAAACGTGCACAATATCAGCCACACAATTACATGTAACCGAAGACTCTTCATATTCCCAGAATTAATCCTTGCAGCTGCTTCAACTTCAACAGAGTATATCTTCCAGAATACTCAGCCAAATCATGCGTTCTTGGGCTTGATAGAAAGCCCTAGAAGTCTATTTTCCAGAATGGGCTCATTTGCTCAATTTGGATAAGCGGTGTAAACGTTATGGCCCAAACAATGCACCTATCTCAGACTGAACTGGATCAGAATAATGTACCTTTGAGTGATAGTTTGCCCAATCAAATGACGTCCAAATTAAACAAACTTGGGCTTATTTTAAAGCTCAAATCTTAATATTTAAAACCATGTGGAGCCTCAAGTTGTGGGACCACTTTAGTTAGGCCAAAAGTGCACACAAAAAAATCGGGAAATTTCAGGATGAAGGCGGCATTACCTCTTCGGGCATGAACGCCAATTTCCGGCAAAGTTTTGCAACTTCTTTGACCTCTTGAAGCTTGAGTGAGTCCTCCTTGGGCTGAGCTTAATGGTCCGGCTGAGCTTGATGGTCTCCATCATTCCGCCCGGGTAAATGAAAGTTTGCCCTCAAACTAGGAAGGGGCTCATCATCGAAATAGGGGCTAAGATCGGAGACATTGAAGATAGCCGAAACTCCATAATCTCCAGGTAGATCAACCTTGTATGCATTGGGCCCAACCTTCTCAAGGATTTCAAATGGACCATCGGAACGTGGCGTCAACTTAGATTTTCTCTTTGAAGGGAAATGCTCCTTCCTCATGTGAATCCATACCAAATCTCCTGGCTGAAAATGTACCTCCTTGCGATGTTTGTTGGCGCTTTGCATGGCTCTTTCATTAGCCTTGGCAATGTTATCTCTAACTCTTGCATGAAGATCTTGGATCTCCTTGGCTCTTTTTTCAGCTTCCCAACTAAATTTTGTGGGAGTTGGAATGGGAAAAAGATCCAAGGGACTCTTGGGATTGTAGCCATAGACAACTTGAAATGGAGAGAGTTGGGTGGACTTGCTAGGCACTCGATTGAATGCAAACTCGGCATGTGGTAGCAACTCATCCCAATTCTTTAAATGCTTCTTCACTAGGACTCGAAGTAAGGTACCCAAAGTCCTATTGGTGACTTCAGTTTGTCCATCAGTTTGGGGATGACAAGTAGTGCTAAACTTGAGTTGAGTACCCAATTTGCGCCATAGAGTTAGCCAAAAATGACTAAGAAACTTGGAGTCACGATCGGATACCATGCTCTTTGGAATGCCATGTAGTCTCACAATCTCCTTGAAGTAAAGATTAGCCACTTGAGTAGCATCATTAGTAGTGTGGCAAGGAATGAAATGCGCCATCTTGGAGAATCAATCCACAACTACCATAATGGAGTCTTTGTTTCTTTGGGTTCTAGGCAAACCCGTGATGAAATCCAAGCTAATATCTTCCCAAGGGGCTTGAGGAATGGTAAGTGGATAATACAATCCTTGGGGCAAAGAATGGCTCTTAGCCATTTGGCAAGTAGAACATCTTTTGATGAAATGCTCTACATCTCTTGACATCTTAGGCCAATAATAGTGTTCCTTCAACATCGATCTAGTCTTCTCGACACCAAAATGGCCAGCTAGGGCTCCTTCATGTAGTTCTTGGATAAGTAGTTCACGAAATCCACATTGAGGTATACAAAGGCGTGAAGCTTTGAATAGGAACCCATCTTCTAAGTGGAACAACCCATGGGGGTGTTTAAGACACTTCTCAAAAATGTCCTTGAAATCATCATCTTTTGGTTACAAATCTTTGGCAACTTCAAATCCAAGTACTTTAGTACTCAAAGTAGAGAGTAATAAGTACCTTCTTGATAATGCATCAGCTCCTTTGTTGAGAGTTCCCGCCTTATGTTGGATAGTGAAGTGGAAGGACTGAAGATACTCTACCCATTTAGCATGTCTAGGGTTGAGCTTGTGTTGTCCTTGGATGTATTTGAGAGCTTCATGGTCGGAATGAAGGATGAACTCACCTCCAACTAAGTAATGACGCCAATGCTCCAATGCTCTAATGATTGCATAAAACTCCTTGTCATAGGTGGAGTACTTCTTCTTGGCATCGTTGAGCTTCTCACTGAAAAAGGCAATGGGTCTCTTCTCTTGAGATAGGACAGCTCCAATTCCTACCCCGGATGCATCACACTCTACTTCAAAGACTTTGGTAAAGTCAGGCAAGGCTAGAACGGGGGAACTAGTGAGCTTCTTCTTGATCTCTTCAAAGGCTTGTTGTGCTTGCTCATTCCATGAAAACTCTTTGCCTTTAATTACCTCGGTCATAGGAGCCATAATTGTGCTGAAATTTCTAATGAACCTCCGGTAAAATGAGGCTAGGCCATGAAAACTCCTTACTTGAGTGATGGATGTAGGAGTTGGCCACTCTTGAATAGCCTTGATCTTGCTATCATCAACTTGGAGGCCTTGGGCAGAAACAATGAAACCCAAGAATACCACTTGAGGAGTGAAGAAAAAGCATTTCTCCATATTGCCATAAAGTTGTTCTTGTGAAAGAATCTCCAAAACTTGTTGCAAATGCTTGGCATGCTCCTCCTCGGTCTTGCTATAGACTAAGATATCATCAAAGTAAACAACAACACAAGTTCCAATGAGGGGCTTGAGAACTTGGTTCATGAGTCTCATAAAGGTGCTCGGGGCATTAGTAAGCCCGAATGGCATTACAAGCCACTCATATAAACCTCCTTTAGTCTTAAAGGCGGTTTTCCATTCATCACCTTCAAAAATGTGAATCTGATAATAGCCACTTCTAAGATCAATCTTAGAAAAGATAGCGGCTCCGTGTAATTCATCCAATAGATCTTCTAATCGGGGAATCGGATACCGGTACTTGATAGTGATCTTGTTTATCGCCCGGCTATCAACACACATACGCATGCTACCATCCTTCTTAGGAACAAGGAGGGCGGGCACGGCACATGGGCTTAGACTTTCCCGAATTAAACCCTTGGACAAGAGATCATCCACTTGTCTTTGGATTTCTTGTGTTTCGCTTGGAGACATCCGGTATGCCGGCTTGTTTGGAAGTACGGATCCAGGAACGAGGTCTATCTTGTGTTGGATAGATCTTAGAGGGGGAAGGCCATGTGGAATTTCTTGTGGAAAAACATGGTGATAGGCTTGTAGGAGAGGGGTGAGTAGTGGATGTGAGGGAGATGGTGGCTTAGACTCTTCTTGTAAAAGTATCAAGTCTTTAAAAGACTCATACTCATTATGCTCAGATTTGAGAAGAGTAGTAAGGAAGACTTCCAAATGAGAATTGTCTTTTGGTTTAGTAGGGGAAGGACTTTTGAGAGGGGCAAGAGTGATTTTCTTACGGTCCTTGAGAAAAGAGTAAGTGTTCATCCGGCCATCATGGATGACACTTCTATCAAAAAGCCATGGTCTACCCAATAATATATGGCAAGCATCCATGGGGACTATATCACACCAAATCTCATCTTTATAGTTTTTCCCAATTGAAAAGGAAACAAGACAACGGTGAGTAATTTGCAAACCTTTGCCTTGATTCAACCATTGTATGGTGTAGGGATTTGGACGAGGAGAGACTTGCAGCTTGAGTTTGTCCACCATAGTCTTTGAGGCAACGTTAGCACAACTACCTCCATCAATGATAAGGGAACAAACCTTGTCTCCTACGGTACACCTGGTGTGAAAAATGGCTTCTCTTTGCTCCATGTCCTTTTGAGTGGCAATTCCACTCAAGGCCTAGCGGATAACAAGCAACTCTCCTTCATTGGGGCCTTCTTCAACTTCTTCCAAGCTTCCTTCTTCATAGTGCTCTCCTTCTTCTTCGTCATAGGCATGTTCATCACATGCTTCTTGGTACTCCGCTAGGGAAACGATCCTCTTGTTTGGACACTCAGATGCATAGTGTCCCATTCCTTGGCACCGAAAGCAACGAACCTTGTCTTTAGATTTGGGCTCTTGTGTGGGGGGTTTTGGAGGGGTTGGAGTGGTGTTTTTGGTTTGTGGTGGTGGGGGATTTTGTGGACGAGGAGGGTAGTACGGAAGCCTTTGTGTGGGGTAAGGACGAGAGAGAGGCTTGGATAGGATACTCTTTCCCTTTGATTTCTTTTGTTGTTCTACCTTGTAGGCTAGAGAACTCAAATCATTAAGGGATGAATATGGTTGCAATTCAACAATATGAGTAATAGACTCATCAAGTCCGGTTAAGTATCTTACCAAGGTTTGAGAGTCATCTTCTTTCAAGTCGCATTTGAGTAGGAGTTGTTCAAACTCCCGAGTGTACTCCTCTACACTTTTTGACCCTTGCTTGAGGCGGTGGAGTTTCAGATAATTATCTTGCACATAGTGTGAGGGAAGAAACTTGGCCTTGAGTTTTTCTTTCATTTTGGCCCACGTTCTAATTTTTCCTTTCCCATTTCTTGCTCTTTTCGCTCCAAGGTTAGCCCACCAGATTGAAGCATATTTGCGGAGTTTAAGGGCTACAAGTTTTACCTTTTTGTCCTCCGGGATGTCCTCATATTCAAAGATCCTCTCAATGGTGTGCAACCAATCGAGAAATAAGTCCGCGTCAAGTTGGCCTTCAAATTCGGGGATGTCAATTCGGACACCACCAATATTGCTTCCTTGCCTTCGTCTCCTTGGGGCTTCTTCGTCATTAGAATTGGCTCGGGATTGAAGGACTTCTTCTTCCGATTCGACCACCGGTTCATGAGGATGAGAGGGAGTGGGGCTATCAACCCACCTTCGTTTTTCCTCCAAAAGTTGCCCAAGTTGAGTTCGAAGATAAGTGACTTGAGCTTCTAACTCTTCCACACGTGCTTGGTCGCTTCTTGTGGACTTTGTAGACATGTTGGAGATGCTTTGAAGGAAGAATATGCAGCAGGGAAAGTGGCACGGTCGTGCAAGGGGGCACGGGCAGGCCGTGCTATGCTTCGACTTGAGGAAAAGCAGAAAAGTATGGTGGCACGGTCGTGCTGGTAGGCACGGGGGCACCGTGCGAACTTTCTGGCCTGTGGACACTCGATGTTCACGGTTTTTTTGTTTTTTTTGTTTTTTTTTTGTGTATTTGGGTGTGATGTGGGTCACTTTAAAACCTGGACTCTGATACCAAATGATGTATATGTGGGGGGGTAAGTGAACCAAATCAAACTCAAATAAACCCAAATAAGAATTGAACCAAAGTAAAGAGAAAATGGAAGGTAGATTGAGATGGGATGAAAATAATAACAAAAAAGAACAAAGGATAAACAAGACCTTGCACTTGAGATAATCCTTCACGGAGCCACTCAAGGACTTGATCTTGGGCAAATTCTCTTGTCTTTCACCAAGGAATCACTCCAATTGGAAAAGGAAGAGAACCTAGAACACCACTTGAACTTGCCAAAATTCAAGATATAGAACTAGGGATTTGGAATACTTTTGAGAATCACACTCAAAGGTAATTGTATTTCACTTGGGAAAGCTTACAACTCTGAATGATGAAATGCAACTACACAACCCACCTATTTATAGGCTAAACAAAGACAACCAAAAGACTTAAAAACTCCTAGTAATTAAAACTAGAAAATTAAAAAGACTTAGGAAAAATAAAAAGACTCATCATAAAAGGGGTGGGGGAGGTTATAAGGAATATTCTAGGATTTCTCAGCTGAATATCTCCATCTAGAAGCCTCCAAAACGTGCACAATATCAGCCACACAAATACATGTAACCGAAGACTCTTCATTTTCCCAGAATTAATCCTTGCAGCTGCCTCAACTTCAACAGAGTATATCTTCCAGAATACTCGGCCAAATCATGCGTTCTTGGGCTTGATAGAAAGCCCTGGAAGTCTATTTTCCAGAATGGGCTCATTTGCTCAATTTGGATAAGCGGTGTAAAAGTTATGGCCCAAACAATGCACCTATCTCAGACTGGACTGGATCAGAATAATGTACCTTTGAGTGATATTTTGCCCAATCAAATGACGTCCAAATTAAACAAACTTGGGCTTATTTTAAAGCTGAAATCTTAAGCTTCAAAACCATGTGGAGCCTCAAGTTTTCGGACCACTTTAGTTAGGCCAAAAGTGCACACAAAAATTGAGAAATTGCGGGATGAAGGCGGTACTACCTCTTCGGGCATGAACGCCAATTTCCGGCAAAGTTTTGCAACTTCTTTGACCTCTTGAAGCTTGAGTGAGTCCTCCTTGGGCTGAGCTTGATGGTCCGGCTGAGCTTGATGGTCTCCATCACTTTCACTCCAACCTCTTACTTACACAAGCATCCTTTTCTTTCCTTTGAGGTAAACAGCTTTAATTCCTCTTCTAAAAACCTTCATTTCAACAAGGGAAGTCCAATGAGTGCTTGTAAGTCTAGCTCTACTTCCTTCTTTTATTTGGAGAAACTTAGCTCCAACAAAGATGAAGAGATCCTTGGAGAAAAAGCTTCAAGCCTAGTTGCCCTACCTCTTGTTTTTGGTGACTGTGGTGATGAGAGACCTTTGAACTTGAGGCCCAAAGATCCGAGTTGAAGCAAGAAGAGATTGTGCAAGAAATTGAGCAATCCTTCACCCAAGAAGGGTGCCAAGAAGATAATGAGGTGAATTTGAGCATAACCCCAAGAATTGAAGAGCATGTAGTTAAAGACCTTGAAGTGATGAAGCCATGTAGGGTTGCTGAAGAGTTTGAACAACTCTTGATTCAAGAAGTACGCCCTACCGAACTCCAAGCACCCGAGTTGGAGGCATGTGGGGTTATTGAAGAAGTTGAGCAACTCTTGACCCAAGAAGAATTCACCTTAACCCCCATTCAACCTTCCCAACCCCCCAAGCCACAAAAGGACCGACAAGCCTTAACCCTCATTCATCCTTCCCAAACCCTTGCCCCCAAAGAAGATTTCCCACTTCCGCCTCTTCTCCTCACCAGGTATGACCCGTTTTATCATCCTCCCCTCATCCTCTTTTATATCTCTCTAGAGGTGATGCCCTGTGACCTCCTTCCCCAAAAGCTCCCATATTGTAAAAGCGACCCCTTTCTTGAGAGGCTTGCCAACCCTTTGAGTTTGAGGACAAACTCAAAACAACCCGGGGAGTATGATGCATATTTCCATATGCATCATTTTTATTCAAGTACAATTTCAAAGAAGAAAAGGGTCAAAGAAGATCATGCATGGAAATGTGGTAACTGTGGTGATGAAGAGACCTTTGAACTTGAGGCCCAAAGATCCGAGTTGAAGCAAGAAGAGATTGTGCAAGAAATTGAGCAATCCTTCACGCAAGAAGGGTGCCAAGAAGAATTCACCTTAACCCCCATTCAACCTTCCCAACCCCTCAAACCACAAAAGGACCGACAAGCCTTAACCCACATTCATCCTTCCCAAACCCTTGCCTCCAAAGAAGATTTCTCACTTCCGCCTCTTCTCCTCACCAGGTATGACCCATTTTATCATCCTCCTCTCACCCTCTTCTATATCTCTCTAGAGGTGATGCCCTGTGATCTCCTTCCCCAAAAGCTCCCATATTGTGAGCGTGACCCCTTTCATGAGAGGCTTGCTCACCCTTTGAGTTTGAGGACAAACTCAAAACCACCCGGGGAGTATGATGCATATTCCCATATGCATCATTTTTATTTAAGGTCAACTTCCAAGAAGAAAAGTGTCAAACAAGAGCGTGCATGGGAACTCTCATATTTTCTCTTATTATGTGAGTTCAAGGACTTTAGACACCATGAAGAAGTCAAGCAAGTGGCGAAAATCTGGATAAAACTCATATTCCTTCCGGAAGAATTGGTGCCCGATTCATCCCGTCGGAAGGTAATTTTTTTATGCTCATTTTTGGACTAGCTCAAGTGGACCCACAACTTGAGGGGCCACATGGTTTTGAAGCGTAAGATGTCAGCTTTAAAATAAGCCCAATTTTATTTAATTTGGACGTCATTTGATTGGGCAAAGTAGTACTCAAAGAAGACATGTCCTGCTCCAGTCTAGTTCTGATATAGGTGTAATGTTCGGACCATAACTTTTGATCTACTTATCCAAATTGCGCAAATGAGCCCATTCTGGAAAATAGATTTCCAGGGCTTTCCAACAAGCCCAGAATCACCTGATTTGGACGTGTGTGCTGAGCGTTATGCTCAGTTGAAGTGGGGGCTGCTGCAAGGATTAAATGCTGGGCAAATGAAGAGACTTTGGTTGCATGACATCATGTGGATGACATCATGCACGACTTGGAGTGTTCTAGATGGATGTCTTCAGCTGATTGGAAGCCTAGAATATTCTTTGTAACCTCGCCCACCCCTTTATGTTGAGTCTTTTCTATTTTCCAAACCTTTTCAATTTTCCAATTTTAATTGCTAGGAGTTTTTAAGTCTTTTGGTTATCTTTGTTTAGCCTATAAATAGGTGGGTTATGTAGTTGCATTTGAATTCAGAGTTGTAAGCTTTCCCAAGTGAAATACAATTACCTTTGAGTGTGATTCTCAAAAGTATTCCAAATCCCTAGTTCTATATCTTGAATTTTGGCAAGTTCAAGTGGTGTTCTAGGTTCTCTTTTCTTTTCCAATTGGAGTGATTCCTTGGTGAAGACGAGAGGATTTGCCCAAGATCAAGTCCTTGAGTGGCTCCGTGAAGGATTATCTCAAGTGCAAGGTCTTGTTTATCCTTTGTTCTGTTTTGCTATTATTTTCATTCCACCTCAATCAACCTTCCATTTTCTCTTTACTTTGGTTCAATTCTTATTTGGGTTTATTCGAGTTTGATTTGGTTCACTTACCACCCACATATACATAACCCACTTCCATGTGGGTCACTCACTCTTATGAATAGATATCGCTATAAATAAACACTGAAAGGCTTGCTATAAATAACGAACTAAACCAAACACAAAACTAGCTTTAAAACTAGTTTTCTTTTCATTTCGACAGCAATTTTTTCCACAAAGAGCTCTTATAAAGAGGAACAAAAAACCAAGAACTAGTGCAAGAGAACAAAAGGGGCGATCGCGAATAAATCAACTGGCCGAGCGTAAGAACAAACTTTGAATCTAATTGTTCACTCATTTGGGGCACTAACTTCACCCACAAAGAGCTCCACCAAGCAAAAACAAATATTTTAAAATGAGTGCAAGGAAACAAAAGATATGGCTGTAAATTAAGAAGTAAGCCAAACTTGAGAACTAACTTTGACTGTTGTTATGCTTTCATTTGCGGCTCCATTTTCTCCTATAACGACCTCCTACTAGTAGAAAATAAATGCCCTGCAATAAGTGTAAGCGAACGAAAGGTGTTGCAATGGTAGATAAACTAGCCAAACTTAAGAACTAACTATAACTCTAGTCGTCTTTACTTTTAGGGTTCCAATTTCACACACAAAGTGCTCGCGCCAATTGGAAACAAGTGCCCCAAATTCTGCGTAATGTAACTGAACATATGTCTATAAAGTGTAGAACTAAGTCGAACATAAGAACACACTTTAACTCTAGTTGTCATTTAATTAGGGCTTCAATTTCACCTGTAACGAGTTCGCGCCAAGGGGAAACAAAAGCCATACCCTAAGTGCAAGGGAACGAGGCACATGCCTATAAATCAAGAAGTAAGCCAAACATAAGAACTAACTATAACCCTGGTTATCTTTTCATTTGGGGCTCCAATTTCCTCCATGAAGAGCTTCCCTGATAAGATAACGAATGCCCTAAAATAAGGGTAAGGGAATGAAAGTTGTGGCTACAAATAAAGAAACTAGCAAAACTTACGAACTAACTGTAACTCTAATTGCCTTTTCTTTTCAGGTTCCAATTCGACTTGCAAGAAGCCTCCACTGATGGAAACAAATGCTCTAAAATGAGTGCAATGAAATGAAAGGTATGGCTATAGATGAAGAATTAACCCAGACTCAAGAACTAAGTTTTACTGTAGTCGTCTTTTCATTTAGTGCTCCAATTTCACTCACAAATAGCTCTCATTGAGTGAAATCAAATTATCAAAAACAAGTGCAATGGAGTGAATGTGGTAGCCACAAATAACTGATCGAGCCAAACTAAACAACTAATAATAGCTCTAGTTGCCATTTCATTTAGCACTCTAACTTCACTCAAAAAAAAGAGCTCCCACTAAAAGGGAACGATTGTCCTAAAATAAGTTCAAGGGAGCGAAAGGTGCTGCTACAAATAAAGAAACTACCAAACTCACGAAATAAGTTTAACTCTAGTTGTCTTTCCTTTTTCAGCCCCAATTTAACACACAAAAAAGCTCCCACCAACGAGAACAATACTCTAACATTAGTGCAATGGAATGAAAGATGAGGCCATAGATCAAGAACTAACCCAAACATCACAACGAACTTTCACTCTAGTTGTCTTTTCATTTGGCTTCCGAATTTCACTCACAAGGGGCTCTCGGTTGAATGAAAACAAATTACCTAAAACAAATGCAATGTAATGAAAGCAGTAGCCACAAACATGAACGAGGCCAAACTAAAGAGCTAATAATAACTCCAGTGGTCTTTTCATATGGGTGCTTATTTCATGCACAAAGAGCTCCGAGTAGGAGGAAACACATGGCCCATGATGAGTGCTGTGTAATGAAAGGTTTGGCTACAAATCAGGCAGCAAGCCAAACTTATGAACTAAACACAACCATGGCTTTCTATTCTTTCGTGACTCAAGCTTCACCTAGGAGTAGGCCACCTCCATATGGGTCACTCACTCTTATTAATAGATATGGCTCCAAATAAATACTGAAAGGCTTGGCTATAAATAACAAACCAAATCAAACATAAAACTAGCTTTAACACTAGTTTTCTTTTCATTCGACTGTAATTTTGTGCACAAAAAGCTCTTATGAAGAGAAAACAAACAACCTAGAACCAGTACAAGGGAGCAAAAGGTGTGATTGCGAATAAACAAACTGGCTGAGTATAAGAACTAACTTTGAATCCAATTGTTTTGCTCATTGGGTGCACTAACTTTATCCACAAAGAACTCCGCCAAGTGGAAACAAATATCCTAAAATAAGCGCAAGGAAACAAAAAATATGGTTGCAAATCAAGAAGTAAGCCAACCTAAGAACTAATTTTGACTATTGTTATGCTTTCATTTGGGGCTTCACTCTCACCTATGATGACCTCCTACCAATGGAAAATAAATGCCCTGAAATAAGTGCAAGCGAATGAAAGGTGTCGTAATGGTGAGTAACTAGCCAAATATAGGAACTAACTATAACTCTAGTTGTCTTTTCTTTTGGGGTTCTACTTTCATGCACAAAGTAGTCGCATCAAGTGGAAACAAGTGCCCCAAAATCTGTGCAATGGAACTAAATGTGTGTCTATAAGTGTAGAACTAAGTCGAACATAAGAGCTCACTTTGACTCTAGTTGTCTTTTAATTAAGGCTTGAATTAAACCTGTAAGGTGTTCGCACCAAGGGGGAAAAAAGTCATACAATGAGTCTAAGGGAACAAAATACATTGCCTTAAATCAGGAAGTAAGCCAAATATGAGAACTAACTATAACACTAGTTATCTTTTCATTTGGCACTCCAATTTCCCCCACGAAGAGCTTCCCTAAAAAGCAAACGAATGCCCTAAAATAAGGGTGAAGGAACGAAAGGTGTTGGTACAAATAAAGAAACTTGCGAAACTTATGAACTAACTTTAACTCTAATTGCTTTTTCTTTTCAGGTACCAATTTGACTTACAAAAAGCTCCCACGAATGGAAATAAATGCGCTAAAATGAATATATAGGGCTACAAATAAACACTCACTCTTATGAATAGATAGGACTACAAATAAACACTGAAGGGCTGGGCTATAAATAATGAACTAAACCAAATATAAAAATGGTTTTAAACTAGTTTTCGTTTTATTACAACTATAATTTTGTCTACAAAGAACTCTTATCAAGAGAAAACAAACAACCTAGAAGCTATACCAGGGAACAAAAGGTGTGGTTGTGAATAAACAAACTGGCCGAACATTTGAACTAACTTTAAATCTAATTATTCACTCATTTGGGGCACTAACTTCACCCATAAAGAGCTCCACCAAGTACAAACAAATATCCCAAAATGAGTTCAAGGGAACAAAAGATATGGCTATAAATTAAGAAGTGAGAATGGAGCGTGCATGCGGATGGGAAAAATTGCTAGCTTGACTTTAGGCTCAAATTCCCCCTTGAATGTTGATATGAGTTGGTCAAAAGGCAACACCACCCACTAAGACTAGGATCCACAAAGAATTACATAAAGGCTTAGCTACCAAGAACTCTATAGAGGCTCCACTCAAGACTCACCACCTTATTTGCAAGGATAAAGAGAACATAAGATTTAGAGAGAGAAAGCTTTAAAGCTCAAGTGTGCATTCCTTCAACTTGCCTTTAACTGAACTCAAGTGTGGCTTTCATAGGGCTGGCCAATACTGTAGGGAACTCATCTTATATAGGAAAATACAAAAGACAACTTACTTGATTAACATAAGAAATATAAAAATAAGTTACTAGATAAACTATAGCAAAAACAATATAAATCCGAAACCTAGGGCTCTTGAGGCTTGTTCCCATCAGCTTGGGGACTTATTATCTTGAATTGCTACGTTAGGAAACGGGGATACATGCTTGGAATCAGCTAGCTATGCATTTGTTTCTTAGCGGTGATGAATCCATTTGCATTTAATGCTTCCAAACTTTCGCGCATTCACACCGCAGCAGGTCAGATTCATTGAGCCATAACTCTCTTGTTTGTGGTCCAAATCTAATGAAATAGGATTCATATAAAAGCTTGTGATGTCTGTCTTTTAAAAGAAAAGGTTTCACAAATTTTGGCTCGACCGTCTGAGAGAAGCGGGCTGTACTATCCAGGTGGTCCAAATTGGAACTGACAGCTGACTTTGGGGTAGTCCACTTTGGAGCTTAATTGACCGACCAAATGAACTCCAAATGGCTTGAAACTTATTCCATGTGAAAGCTAACATCTTAAACTTAAAGATGGCCTAGAATAACCTCAGCCATGTTATGTGGAGCATAGATAAAATTTGCCTCAACCGTGGACTAACATTCTATCCAGAAACTTCCCATGGGCGTAACCTTTTGTTTTGAGCTTCCCTTATTCTTGTCGTGTGTTTAGCCTCAACATAATGAGTAAACCCTTTAGGAGGCCTCTTGGCCTTCCTAAAAGGGGAGGACAATAGATCCTAAGGGCTTAGGATGGACCTTGAACTAAAGCTTTTAATTAGTGCATGGACTAAGTCCCTTTTGATAAAGCTTTTTAGCACTAAGAAGGACTTGAGTGCTCTGTTAGACTGAAATAGGCATGGCATTTGCTTCATCATCCCATTCTTGATTGCGATTTTCCATCATATCATCACCATCATCTTCATCCTCAAGGTAAGGTGGGAGGTCACCTATATTGAAGGTAGGAGACACACACATGTCATTGGGCAATTCTAGCTTGTAGGCATTATCGTTCATCTTTTTAAGGACTTTGAAGGGACCATCCCCTCTTGGTATAAGCTTGTTTCTCCTCTATGATGGGAATATTTCCTTTCTCAACTGCAGCCATACTAAGTCCCCGAGCTTGAAGGTGAGGGTCTTATAGTGCTTGTTTGCTCTTGCCTTGTACATCTCATTGGTTTTCTCAATCTTTGCTTGAATTTGTTGGTGAAGCTTCTTCGTCTCCCTTGCTATTTCTTCTACCTCATAACTCACTTACACTCAAGAGCAAGTAGTATGAGTTCAAATGGAGTTAGACAGTTGATTCTATGATATGACTCAAATGAAGAATGGGTAGTAGCAAAGCTTGGTGTATGGCTGTATACAAACTCAATGTGCGGGAGCTTGAGATTCGACTCCTTGATGCTTTTACTCACCAAGCTTCTAAGCAATGTGGTGACAGTCTTGTCAGGGACCTCAATTTGTCCATTCATTTGAGGATGGTCGGAGGTGCTATACAAGAACTTAGTGCTAAGGAGCCGCCATAAACACCTCCAAAATTGACTAAGAAACTTTATGTCCTAGTCTGACACAATGCTCCTAGGTATGCCATGAAGCTTGACAACTTCCTTGAATTAAAGATAGGTCACATGAGATGCGTCATCGGCTTTCTCACAAGGAAAGAAGTAAGTCATCTTTAAAAATCAGTCTACCACCACCGTAATGGCATCCTTGCCCCTTTGAGTCCTTGGGGGACCAATTATGAAATCCATGCTCACATCCTCTCATAGGCCATCAGGAATAGGAAGTGAGGTGTATAAACCTTGGTGGAATTAGCTCTTGCCTTTTATCAATTGGGACACTTGAAAATTACCTCATAAACATCCCCACCCATCTTGGGTCAAAGAAGTGTTCCTTGAGCATATCAATGGTCTTATTGATCCCAAAATGACCAGCTAACCCTCCTCCATGCACCTCTTTGACAAGAAGCTTTTAGATTGGCTCCTTTGGAATACATAGCTTGTTGCCCTTAAATAAGAAGCCCTCTTAGAGAGTGTAGGGGCTATGATTACAGTCATCTTAATCATTGAGGTAGTGCTTGAAGTCTTCATCATCTTGGTAGAACTCTTGGATGAATTGGAAGCCTATAGCCTTTGCTTCCATTATGGCCAAAAGAGAATGCCACCTAGATAATGCATTAGCTATAACATTCTTGCTCCCTCTCTTACGTTTGGCCACAAAGGAGAAATCTTGTAAGAACTTAACCCACTTAGCATGTCTTAGAGTGAGTTTTTGCTGGCCATTTAAGTACTTTAACGCCTCATGATCAAAGTAAAGTACAAACTATTTTAGCCTTTAGTAATGTGACCAATGATCAATAGCCCTTACCAATGCATAAAACTCCTTCTCGTAAGTTGAGTAGCGCTTCCTTGAGCCATTGAGCTTTTCACTAAAGTAGGTAATATGACATTGATCTTGCATAAGGACAAACCCTATACCCACCCCACTTACATAGGAATTAATGATGGGGACCATCAAGTACAAGCCCCAAGTATGCAACCACCAAGCCCACACATCCATTCAAGCCCCAAGGAAGTCAAGAACATTCATGCCTTGGTCAAGAACACCTTGGAACACACAGACAGAACCTGGGTAGATTCAACCGAAAATTGGCCCCGTTTTGTGCACCTTGTGGGACTTGAAGGTGAGGGGATGAATGACGGCTTTGCCTCCTCTCTTTAAGTTTAAGATGTTAGGAATCCAATAAAACAAGTTGCAAGGGATTTGGAGGTCATTTGGTTAGTCAAACAGCAAGTTGTTTCCAACCCTGCCGTCTAGGCGCCAATCCAGCACTGTCCGAATCAAGGAGAAGTTTGGACCACCAACTCAAGTCCATTCTTTCTGAAATTTTACAGCATGGAAAGGGACATAAATATTATCAGGTGATGGGTTCAAATCCCATTCAAAGCACCCCCTTGTGTTGGTTTTATCCAGCCAAAAGGACAAGAAAAACACCCCTTTACCCGGTCCTTCACTAGCCGGTACAAGGGGCTGATTTTCCATGAGTTTTTGCTTGCCCACTTGCTGAATGACTCATTTCTACTGCACTCTAGGATCCTTGTAAGCTTGACACCTCATTTAGGAGGCATCATAAGCCCTAATGAGGTAGATTAAGCTAGGTAGTGAGGTGTTTAGCTAGCAATGATGATTGGATGTGTTACTCTTCCTCACATGTACTAAGCTTTGTTTTTGCTGCATGGGAAGGGTGGGGAACTCGGCCAAGCAAGGGTAAAACCAGATTGGCCTTTCATTTGTAAGCAACTTTGAATGCATGAGCTTGTGAGTTCTCAAAACTCTCTCCACAAAATTCCTAGTGTTATATCTTGAGCTTGGCAACTCAAGTGGGTCTCTAGGTCTCTTTCTCTCAACTAGAAGGTGATTAAATTCTGTAACTAGTTGATACAAAGAGATTGCCAAGTGTTCTCCAAGGGTGGCTCCTAGGATTATCCCTTGAAAGGTCACTTGACTATCCAAACTCTTGAATTCTCATCTCCATTTTCTGTTCTTCTTCTTCATCACTCCGTGTTCTACTTTGAAGCAAGTTTGTGAGTTTGGTCTTGTCCTTGCAAGCTTCCATCAACTTGGTATCAGAGAGTAGGCTACTTTCTTGGCCAAGCTTCCTTGCCCAGACACATTCCCCAGCCACAAAACTGACAAAACCACCCAAGCACATACCCGTAAAATTCCCAGCCGTGTTCTCCCAGAAAATCAGCACGGGCACCCCGTGCCATATACGCACGACCGTGCCACACCAGGAACTGCCCACCCGTTTTCCAACAGCCCAGCACGGCCACCCCGTGCCACCACACATGACCGTGCCACCTCCCCTACTCCAGAATTCACCTTCAGCCCGTGAGCACACCCCGACCGTGCCACAACACCCGACCGTGCCTACCCTTTTTCGCCCCAAAACACCAACTTCCCACCATAAAGTCACCATGTCCGCTAGCCTCACCCCTTCGCAAGTGGCTGAACAAGCTCTTAAGGAGAAGGTTGAACTTAAGGCCCAACTCAAGTACCTTCAACGATAACTTGGCCAACTCATGGAGGAGAAAAGGCGAAACCAATGGAGTTCTAGAAGCTCAAGCAAGCATAGGGACTCAGATGATTCCGAGGGAAGCAACCCTTTAGGTGATTCAAGTGAAGAAGAGCAAGATAGACGACCGCGTCGACACCAAAGGCAAAGTGAAAGAAGCTATGGTGATTTCAAAGTTGACATCCCGGAGTTTGAAGGCCAACTTGATCCGGATATCTTTCTTGATTGGTTGCAAATGGGGGAACGAGTCTTTGAATACAAAGACATCCCGGAAGGCAATAAGGTAAAACTAGTGGCTTTGAAACTTCATTAATATGCCTCTATTTGATGGTCTAATGTTGTGTCCAAGAGAGTAAGGAAGGGGAAAAGTAAGATTAAGACTTGGGAGCAAATGAAGTCCAAACTAAAGGCCAAATTCTTACCCCCACATTATCTCCAAGATAACTTCCTTAAACTCCACCATCTCAAATAAGGTTTCAAAAGTGTAGAGGAGTACACTAGGGACTTTGAACAACTTCTCTTGAAATGTGACTTGAAGGAGGATGATGCCCAAACCTTGATTCGATACTTGAGTGGCCTTGATGAACAAATTCCTCATGTTGTTGAGTTACATCCTTACACCTCCCTTGATGAGCTAAGTGCTTTAGCCCACAAGGTTGAAATGCAAAAGAAACTCAAAGGCAAGAATCCCATCCCCAAACCTACCCCACGGCCTTATGGCTTTCAAAAACCCCCATATACTCCTCAAAAATCCTTCCCCTCTCCAAATCCGAAGCCCCCACAAAACATCACTCCACAAACGCCCTCCAAACAACCACCCCCAAAACCCTCTAGCAAGGTCCGGTGTTTTCGTTGCCAAGGCCTTGGACATTATGCATCCAAATGTCCAAACAAAAGAATGGTCTCTCTAGCCGAATATCAAGCTTTCGTAGAGGAGCTAGAAGAGGAGGTAGAGAAGGAAGAAGAAGAGAAAGGAGTATATTTGAATGAAACCATAGAGGAGGTAGAAGAGGGCCCGGATGAAGGAGAGCTCTTGGTGATTAGAAGGGCCTTGAGTGGGCGTGCTTCTCATGAAGACATGGAACAAAGGGAAAGCATCTTCCACACTAGATGCACCGTGGGTGGAAAGGTGTGTTCTCTCATTATTGATGGAGGAAGTTGTGCTAATGTGGCCTCCAAAACCATGGTGGACAAACTCAAGATCCCGATCACACCTCATCGAAATCCTTACACAATTCAATGGCTCAATCAAGGTAAGGGTTTGCAAATCACCACTCGGTGTCTACTTCCCTTTTCCATTGGAAGAACTTACAAAGATGAAATTTGGTGTGATATTGTGCCCATGGACGCTTGTCATGTCCTCTTGGGCCGGCCATGGCTATTTGATAGAAGAGTCATGCATGATGGCCGCTTGAACACATACACCTTCACCAAAGACCAGAAGAAAATCACCCTCATTCCCCTCAAACCTAGCCCACAAAAGAACCCCCAAGACAATCCCAAGTTGGATCTCTTCCTCACCACCTTACTCCACTCTCAACTCCATGAATTTGAAGACTTCAAAGAGTGGATTCTCTTAGGCCAAGAACCAGCCAAGGTAAAGGAACCTTCCCATCCTTTACTTACACCCCTCATAAAAGCCTTTTCCCATGTTTTTCCACAAGAAATACCCCACGGCCAACCCCCTAAAAGATTTTTCCAACACAAAATTGATCTTATCCCTGGTGCCACACTCCCAAACAAGCCGGCCTACCGCATGAACCCCCAAGAAACACAAGAGGTTCAAAGACAAGTGGATGAGCTCCTATCCAAGGGCTTAATCCGTGAGTGTTTGAGCCCATGTGCTGTCCTGGCTCTACTTGTGCCCAAGAAAGATGGGAGTATGAGAATGTGCGTTGATAGTAGAGCTATCAACAAGATCACCATCAAGTACCGGTACCCTATCCCAAGGTTGGAGGATTTACTTGATGAGCTTCATGGAGCCACTATCTTCTCCAAAATCGACCTTAGAAGTGGCTACTATCAAATTCGGATCTTTGAAGGAGATGAATGGAAAACGGCTTTCAAAACCAAGGGTGGCCTCTATGAGTGCTTGTCATGCCCTTTGGTTTGACAAATGCACCAAGCACATTCATGAGACTTATGAACCAAGTTCTTAAGCCATTCATTGGGAGATATGTTGTTGTGTACTCTGACGATATTTTGGTGTATAGCCGTAGAGAAGAGAAGCATTCCAAGCACTTGCATGAGGTCTTGAGTGTCTTGGCTCAAGAACAACTTTATGACAACTTTGAAAAGTGCCAATTCTTCTCTCCCCAAGTGAAGTTTTTGGGGTATGTTGTTTCGGCCAATGGCATCCAAGTGGATGAAGAGAAGATCAAGGCCATCCGTGAGTGGCCTACTCGCACCTCCATACAATAAGTTCGAAGTTTTCATGGCTTGCCCTCCCTTTATAGGAGATTTGTGAGCAATTTTAGCTCCATTATGGCACCCATGACCGAGGTCCTCAAAGCCAAGCAATTTGTATGGAGTGAGCAAGCGCAACAAGCTTTTGAAGAAATCAAGGAGAGGCTTACTAGTGCACCCATTCTTGCACTACCTAGCTTTTCCAAGGTTTTTGAAGTTGAGTGTGACGCTTCCAGAGTTGGCATAGGGGCCGTGTTGTCACAAGAGAAAAGGCCCATTGCTTATTTTAGTGAGAAGTTAAATGATGCCAAGAGGAAGTACTCCACATATGACAAGGAGTTCTATGCCATTGTGAGGGCATTAGAACATTGGTGGCATTACTTGGTTGGAGGAGAGTTCATTCTCCACACCGATCATCAAGCTTTGAAGTTCATCCAAGGACAACATAAGCTCAATCCACGACATGCCAAGTGGGTAGAGTTTATGCAATCCTTCCACTTTGTGATCCACCACAAATCCGGCCAAATGAACAAAGGGGCCGATGCACTTTCTAGGAGATATCTCTTGCTCTCTACTCTTGAATCCAAGGTACTTGGATTTGAGTGCATCAAGGATATGTATACTCAAGATGAAGACTTCAAGGTTATCCTTGAGAGTTGCTCTAGTCATGGCCACAGGTCCTACCACTTGGAGAATGGTTTCCTTTTTAAAGGGAATCGCTTGTGCATTCCTAAATGTGGGTTTAGAGAGCTTTTGATCCAAGAACTCCATGGAGGGGCTCTCGCCGGCTACTTTGGAGTTGAGAAAACGTGCTCCATGCTCAAGGAGCATTACTTTTGGCCCAAAATGTCAAGAGATGTAGAGCACTTCATCAAAAGATGCTCTACTTGCCAACTTGCCAAAGATCATAGCCGGCCTCAAGGTCTCTACACGCCTCTACCGGTTCCTCAAGGACCATGGGAGGATGTTAGCTTGGATTGTATCACGGGGCTACTAAGAACTCAAAGGCACAAGGGCTCCATCATGGTGGTGGTGGATAGATTCTCCAAGATGGCTCACTTTGTGGCGTGTCACACCACCTTTGATGCATCACAAGTGGCTAATCTTTACTTCAAAGAAATTGTGAGGTTGCATGGCGTCCCAAGAAGCATGGTGTCCGATCGTGACACTAAATTCTTAAGCCATTTTTGGCTTACACTATGGAGAAAGCGTGGCACCAATCTCAAGTTTAGCACTTCTTGCCACTCCCAAACGGACGGCCAAACCGAGGTAACAAACCGCACCTTGGGAACCTTACTTCGAGTCTTGGTAAAAGGGAACATCAAGACTTGGGATGAGTTGCTTTGCCATACGGAATTTGCATTCAACCGCACTCCAAGCAAGGCCACAGGCCTCTCACCCTTCTAAATTGTGATGGGAGCAACCCACGGACTCCCCTTGACCTTGTTCCCATCTCTAATCCCACCAAGGGAGGCCAAGAAGAGAGCAAAGGAAATTCAAGAGCTCCATACCAAGGTGAGGGAAAGGATTGAAAAGTTCAATGAGCAAGCCAAGTCTTATGCCGACAAGAAAAGGAGAGAAGCCCATTTTCAGCCCGGGGACCTAGTTTGGGTCCATTTGAGGAAAGAGAGGTTTCCAAGCAAGAGGAAATCCAAGCTAATGCCAAGATCAGATGAGCCCTTTGAAATCCTTGAGAAGATTGGCCCAAATGCCTACAAAGTAGACCTTTCCGGTGATTATGGGGTATCCGCCACCTTCAATGTGGCTGATTTGAGCCCATACTATGATGAAGATGAAGAGTTGCCGAGTTTGAGGTCAAACTCCAACCAAGCCAGGGAGAATGATGGGGACCATCAAGTACAAGCCCCAAGTATGCAACCACCAAGCCCACACATCCATTCAAGCCCTAAGGAAGTCAAGAACATTCATGCCTTGGTCAAGAATACCTTGGAACACACGGACAGAACCTGGGCAGATTCAACCGAAAATTAGCTCGGTTTTGTGCACCTTTTGGGACTTGAAGGTGAGGGGATGTGATGTATGTGTGCATGGAAAGTGATCCAAATCAAACTCAAACTCAAAACAAACCAAAGTGAAAAGAGACATGAAAGATGGATGAGATGGAAGAAGATCTTCACCACACAAGAAAAGGATAGAACAAGATTTGTAATTGAGATAATCCTTCACGGAGCCACTCAATGACTTGATCTTGGGCTAATTCTCTTGTCTTAACCGAGGAATCACTCTAATGGAGAAGATAGAGAACCTAGAACACCACTTGAATTTGCCACAATTCAAGATATAGAACTAGGAATTTTAGATGCACTTTTGAAAAACACACTCAAAGTACTTGTATTGCTTTTGGAAATCTCATACAATCTGAATGACAAGCATCACACGCCCCTCCTCTTTTATAAGCTCAGCAAAAGACAACCAAAAGACTCAACAACTCCTAACAATTAAAACTAGCCAATGAAAAGACTAAGTAAAATGAAAAGACTCATCATAAAAGGGGTGGGGGAGGTTACAAGGAATATTCTAGGATTTATATCAACTGATTATCTCCATCTATAAGCCTCCAAAACGTGCACAATATCAGCCACACAAACACATGTAACCGAAGACTCTTCACTTTCTCAGAATTAATCCTTGCAGCTACCTCAACTTCAACAGAGTATATCTTCCAGAATACTCAGCTAAAACACGCGTTCTTGGGCTTGCTAGAAAGCCCTGGAAGTCTATTTTTCAGAATGGGATCATTTGCTCAATTTGGATAAGTGGTGTAAAAGTTATGGCCCAAACAATGCACCTATCTCAGACTGGACTGGATCAGAATAATGTACCTTTGAGTGATATTTTGCCCAATCAAATGACGTCCAAATTAAACAAACTTGGGCTTACTTTAAAGCTGAAATCTTAAGCTTCCACAGCATATGGGCCCTCAAGTTGTGGGTCTACTTGAGCTTGTCCAAAAGTTGCCACAGAAATTACCTTCCGCAGGGACGAATCGGGCACTAATTCTTTCGGAAGGAATAAAACTTTTCTACAGAGTTTTGCCA
Source organism: Carnegiea gigantea (assembly GCA_029747015.1). NCBI lineage: Eukaryota > Viridiplantae > Streptophyta > Magnoliopsida > Caryophyllales > Cactaceae > Carnegiea > Carnegiea gigantea. Next base: position 235,038 of record JAKOGI010000683.1, read on the forward strand.
CATCTTTGACTTCTTGAAGCTTGATTGGGTCTTCCTTGGGCTGGGCTTGATGGTCTTTGGGCCGTTCATGATGGTCTCCATCATTCCCCCCGGGTGAGTGAAAGTTTGCCCTCAAACTAGGAAGGGGCTCATCAGTAAAATAGGGGCTAAGGTCGGAGACATTGAATGTAGCTGAAACTCCATAATCTCTGGAAAGATCAACCTTGTAAGCATTAGGCCCAACCTTCTCAAGGATCTCAAAGGGCCCATCGGATCGAGGCATCAACTTACATTTTCTTTTAGAAGGAAAACGTTCCTTTCGCAGGTGAAGCCAAACCAAGTCTCCAGGCTGAAAATGTACCTCTTTCCGGTGCTTGTTGGCGCTTTGCATGGCTCTCTCATTAGCCTTGGCTATGTTGTCACGAACGCGAGCATGAAGTTCTTGAATTTCCTTGGCTCGTTTCTTGACTTCCTAACTAAGTTTTGTAGGAGTGGGAATAGGAATAAGATCCAACGGACTCCTGGGATTATAGCCATAGATAACTTGAAAAGGAGAGAGTTGGGTGGACTTGCTAAGCACTCGATTGAATGCAAACTCGGCAGGGGGCAACAACTCATCCCAATTCTTCAAATGCTTCTTCACAAGGACTCGTAGTGAAGTACCCAAAGTCCTATTAGTGACTTCAGTTTGTCCATCGGTTTGGGGATGACATGTTGTGCTAAACTTGAGTTGAGTACCCAATTTACGCCACAAAGTGAGCTAAAAGTGACTAAGGAACTTAGGGTCACGATCGGATACCATACTCTTAGGAATGCCATGTAGTCTCACAATTTCCTTGAAGTACAAGTTAGCCACTTGAGTAGCATCATTAGTAGTGTGGCAAGGGATGAAATGCGCCATCTTGGAAAATCGGTCCACAACTACTATAATGGAATCCTTGTTCCTTTGGGTTCTAGGCAAACCCGTAATGAAGTCCAAACTAATATCTTCCCAAGGGGCTTGAGGAATAGGAAGAGGGGAGTACAAGCCTTGGGGCAACGCATGGCTCTTAGCCATTTGACAAGTAGAACATCTTTTGATGAAATGCTCTACATCTCTTGACAGCTTTGGCCAATAGTAGTGTTCCTTCAACATTGCTCTTGTCTTCTCTACACCGAAATGGCCGGCTAGGGCTCCTCCATATGGCTCTTGGATAAGAAGCTCTCTAAATCCGCATTGAGGAATGCAAAGGCGTGAGCCTTTAAATAGGAACCCATCTTCTAAGTGAAACAACCCATGGGGGTGCTTAGAACACTTCTCAAAAATATCCTTGAAATCATCATCTTTGGAGTACAAGTCTTTCACAATCTCAAAACCAAGTACTTTAGTACTCAAAGTGGAGAGTAACAAGTACCTACGAGAGAGTGCATCGGCTCCTTTGTTGAGAGTCCCCGCCATATGTTGGATGGTGAAATGGAAGGACTGAAGATACTCTACCCATTTAGCATGTTTAGGGCTGAGTTTGTGTTGTCCTTGAATGTACTTGAGAGCCTCATGATCAGAATGGAGAATGAATTATCCTCCAACAAGATAATGACGCCAATGCTCCAATGCTCTAATGATAGCATAAAACTCCTTGTCGTAGGTGGAGTACTTCTTCTTGGCATCGTTGAGCTTCTCACTAAAGAAGGCAATGGGTCTCTTCTCTTGAGATAGGACAGCTCCAATTCCTACCCCGGATGCATCACATTCAACTTCAAAAACTTTGGCAAAATCGGGCAAGGCTAGGACGGGAGCACTAGTGAGTTTCTTCTTGATCTCTTCAAAGGCTTGTTGTGCTTGCTCGTTCCAAGAAAATTCTTTGCCTTTAATTACCTCGGTCATAGGAGCCACAATGGTGCTGAAATTTCAGATGAATCTCCGGTAGAATGATGCTAGGCCATGGAAACTCCTTACTTGAGTGATAGATGTAGGAGTAGGCCATTCTTGGATAGCCTTGATCTTGCTATCATCAACTTAAAGACCTTGGGCGGACACAATGAAACCCAAGAATACCACTTGAGGGGTGAAGAAATAACATTTCTCCATATTGCCATAGAGTTGCTCTTGAGAAAGGATCTCCAAAACTTGTTGCAAGTGTTGGGCATGCTCTTCTTCGGTCTTGCTATAGACCAAAATATCATCAAAGTAGACAACAACACAAATGCCAATGAGGGGCTTTAGAACTTGGTTTATAAGCCTCATGAAAGTGCTAGGGGCATTAGTAAGCCCAAATGGCATCACAAGCCACTCATACAAACCTCCTTTAGTCTTAAAGGCGGTTTTCCATTCATCACCTTCAAAGATCCGGATTTGATAGTAGCCACTTCGTAAATCAATCTTGGAAAAGATAGCGGCTCCATGGAGTTCATCAAGTAGATCTTCCAATCTTGGAATAGGATACCGGTACTTGATAGTGATTTTGTTAATAGCCCGGCTATCCACACACATACGCATGCTACCATCCTTTTTAGGAACAAGGAGGGCAGGCACGGCACATGGACTCAAACTCTCCCGAATTAAACCCTTGGACAAGAGGTCATCTACTTGTCTTTGGATTTCTTGAGTTTCACTAGGAGACATCCGGTAGGCCGGCTTGTTGGGAAGAACGGAACCGGGAATGAGGTCTATCTTGTGTTGGATGGATCTAGGAGGGGGAAGGCCATGTGGATCTCTTGTGGAAAGACATGATGGTAGGTTTGAAGGAGAGGGGTGAGTAGTGGATGTGTGGGAGATGGTGGCTTAGGTTCCTCTTGTAGAAGAATCAAGTCTTTGAAAGACTCAAATTCATGGTGCTCGTATTTGAGGAGAGTGGTGAGAAAGACATCCAAGTGAGGATTGTCTTTGGGTCTAGTGGTGGAGGGAATTTTGAGAGGAGTAAGGGTAATCTTTTTGTGGTCTTTTTGGAAAGAATAAGTGTTCATCCGACCATCATGGATGACACTTCTATCAAATAGCCACGGCCTACCCAACAAAATATGACAAGCATCCATAGGGACAATGTCACACCATATCTCATCCTTATAAGTTTTCCCAATTGAAAAAGAAACAAGACATCGGTGAGTGATTTACAAACCCTTGCCTTGGTTCAACCATTGAATGGTGTAGGGATTGGGGCGAGGAGAGACTTGCAGCTTGAGCTTATCAACCATAGTCTTGGAAGCAACATTGGCACAACTTCCACCATCAATAATGAGGGAGCATACCTTGTTTCCTACGGTACACCTTGTGTGGAATATAGCTTCTCTTTGCTCCATGTCTTCTTGAGTGGCAAATCCACTCAATGCCCGGCGGATGACTAGCAATTCTCCTTCATCGGGGCCTTCTTCAACTTCTTCCAAGCTTCCTTCTTCAAAATGTTCTCCTTCTTCTTCTTCATATGCATGTTCTTCACATGCTTCTTGATATTCTGCTAAGGAAACAATCCTTTTGTTTGGACACTCTGAGGCATAGTGTCCCATTCCTTGGCAACGAAAACATCAAACCTTGTCCTTGGATTTGGGCTCTTGTGTGGAGGGCTTAGGAGGGGTTGGAGTGGTGTTTTTGACTTGTGGAGGGTTTTGAGGTCTAGGAGGGTAGTAGGGAGGTCTTTGTGTGGAGTGGGGACGAGAAAGAGGTTTGGACAAGATGCTCTTTCCCTTAGATTTCTTTTGTTGCTCTACCTTATAGGCTAGAGAACTCAAGTCATCTAGGGATGAATAGGGTTGCAACTCAATTACATGAGCAATGGACTCATCAAGACCGGTCAAGTATCTTACCAAGGTTTGTGAGTCGTCTTCTTTCAAATCACATTTGAGTAGGAGTTGTTCAAACTCCCGAGTGTATTCTTCCACACTCTTGGATCCTTGCTTGAGTCGATGGAGCTTGAGATAATTGTCTTGCACATAGTGAGAGGGAAGAAACTTGGCCTTAAGCTTTTCTTTCATTTTGGCCCAAGTTCTGATTTTTCCCTTTCCATTCCTTGCTCTTTTAGCTCCAAGATTAGCCCACCAAATTGAAGCATATTTTCTGAGTTTAAGGGCTACAAGTTTTACCTTCTTGTCCTCCGGGATGTCCTCGTACTCAAAGATTCGCTCAATGGTATGCAACCAATCGAGGAACAAATCCGGGTCAAGTTGACCTTCAAATTCGGGGATGTCAATTCGGACACCACCAATATTGCCTCCTTGCTTTCGTCTCCATGGGGCTTCCTCATCACTTGAATTGGCACGGGAGTGAAGGACTTCCTCTTCAGATTCGACCACCGGTTCATGAGGGTGAGAGGGTGTGGGGCTATGAACCCACCTTCTTTTCTCCTCTAAGAGTTGGCCAAGTTGTGTCCGGAGATATGTAACCTGGGCTTCCAACTCCTGTACTCTTGCTTGATCGCTTCTTGTAGAATTAGTAGACATGTTGAAGCGCTTTGGGGGAAGAAAATGCTGCTGGGGAAGGTGGCACGTGCGTGCAGTGAGGCACGAGGTGGCCGTGCTTTGCTTCGACTTGTGAAATGCAGATTTTGAAGGAGGCACGGTCGTGCTCCTTGGCACGGGCGACCGTGCGTAGGTTCGGGTTTGAGGGTGAAGCTGTTGCAGGGGTGTTTTTATATTTTGACTTTTGGGATGTATTTGGGCGTGATGTGGGTCACTTAAAAACCTTGGCTCTGGTACCAATTGATGCATGTGTGCGTGGAAAGTGATCCAAATCAAACTCAAACTCAAAACAAACCAAAGTGAAAAGAGAAATGAAAGATGGATGAGATGGAAGAAGATCTTCACCACACAAGAAAAGGATAGAACAAGATCTTGTAATTGAGATAATCCTTCACGGAGCCACTCAATGACTTGATCTTGGGCTAATTCTCTTGTCTTAACCGAGGAATCACTCCAATGGAGAAGATAGAGAACCTAGAACACCACTTGAATTTGCCACAATTCAAGATATAGAACTAGGAATTCTAGATGCACTTTTGAGAAACACACTCAAAGTACTTGTATTGCTTTTGGAAATCTCATACAATCTGAATGACAAGCATCACACGCCCCTCCTCTTTTATAAGCTCAGCAAAAGACAACCAAAAGACTCAACAACTCCTAACAATTAAAACTAGCCAATGAAAAGACTAAGTAAAATGAAAAGACTCATCATAAAAGGGGTGGGGGAGGTTACAAGGAATATTCTAGGATTTCTATCAGCTGATTATCTCCATCTAGAAGCCTCCAAAACGTGCACAATATCAGCCACACAAACACATGTAACCGAAGACTCTTCACTTTCCCAGAATTAATCCTTGCAGCTGCCTCAACTTCAACAGAGTATATCTTCCAGAATACTCGGCTAAAACACGCGTTCTTGGGCTTGCTAGAAAGCCCTGGAAGTCTATTTTCCAGAATGGGCTCATTTGCTCAATTTGGATAAGCGGTTTAAAAGTTATGGCCCAAACAATGCACCTATCTCAGACTGGACTGGATCAGAATAATGTACATTTGAGTGATATTTTGCCCAATCAAATGACGTCCAAATTAAACAAACTTGGGCTAACTTTAAAGCTGAAATCTTAAGCTTCCAAAGCATATGGGCCCTCAAGTTGTGGGTCTACTTGAGCTTGTCCAAAAGTTGCCACAGCAATTACCTTCCGCAGGGACGAATCGGGCACTAATTCTTCCGGAAGGAATAAAACTTTTCTACAGAGTTTTGCCACGTCTTTGACTTCTTGAAGCTTGATTGGGCCTTCCTTGGGCTGGGCTTGATGGTCTTTGGGCCGTTTATGATGGTCTCCATCAGGATGAATGACTGCTTTACCCCCTCTCTTTAAGTTTAAGATGTTAGGAATCCAATAAAACAAGTTGCAAGGGATTTGGAGGTCATTTGGTTAGTCAAACAGCAAGTTGTTTCCAACCCTGCTGTCTAGGTGGCAATCCAGCACTGTTCGAATCAAGGAGAAGTTTGGACCACCAACTCAAGTCCATTCTTTCTGAAATTTTACAACATGGAATGGGACATAAATATTTATCAGGTCATGGGTTCAAATTCCATTCAAAGCACCCCCTTGTGTTGGTTTTATCCAGCCAAAAGGACAAGAAAAACACCCCTTTACCCGGTCCTTCACTAGCCGGTACAAGGGGCTAATTTTCCTTAGGTTTTTGCTTGCCCACTTGCTGAATGACTCATTTTTGCTGCACTCTAGGATCCTTGTAAGCTTGACACCTCATTTAGGAGGCATCATAAGCCCTAATGAGGTAGATTAAGCTAGTTAGTGAGGTGTTTAGCTAGCAATGATGATTGGATGTGTTACTCTTCCCCACATGTACTAAGCTTTGTTTTTGCTGCATGGGAAGGATGGGGAACTCGGCCAAGCAAGGGTAAAACTAGATTGGCCTTTCATTTGTAAGCAACTTTGAATGCATGAGCTTGTGAGTTCTCAAAACTCTCTCCACAAAATTCCTAGTGTTATATCTTGAGCTTGGCAACTCAAGTGGGTCTCTAGGTCTCTTTCTCTCAACTAGAAGGTGATTAAATTCTATAACTAGTTGATATAAAGAGATTGCCCAAGTGTTCTCCAAGGGTGGCTCCTAGGATTATCCCTTGAAAGATCACTTGACTATCCAAACTCTTGAATTCTCATCTCCATTTTCTGTTCTTCTTCTTCATCACTCCGTGTTCTACTTTGAAGCAAGTTTGTGAGTTTGGTGTTGTCCTTGCAAGCTTCCATCAATTAACCTCAAATAGCTTATTAAAGTTCCGAAGGGCTAGCACTAGAGCCTCACACTGTTTAGGCTTGAGCTTCCCAAAGGCATCATAGGCAGCCCTTGTCCACTCAAATGAGCCTTTCTTCATACATGCGGTGATGGGGGCCAGGAAAGGTGCTAAATCCCTTAATGAATCTCCTATAAAAGGATGCCAAGCCATGGAAGCTCCTTACGTCAGTTATAGAGATAGGAGTTGGCCATGACTTGATAGCTTCAATTTTGGCTTTGTCCATGGAGATACCATCCTTACAAACAACATACCCTAAGAAGGTGACTTGGGGGGAAAAGGACTCACACTTTTCAATCTTCCCATAGAGCCTTTGAGCTCTTAAAACCTTGAATGCTTCTTCCAAATGATGTGGATGGTACTCTTGGTTCTTTAAATAGACCAAAATGCCATTGAGGTTGACCACCACAAATCTTCCAAGAAAAGGCCTCAAGACTTCATCAATCTCATAAATGTCCTAGGAGCATTAGAAAGGCCAAATGACATAACTAGCCACCCATAAAACCCCCCTTGTCTTGAATGTCGTCTTTCATTGATCCTCTTCTCTCATGCGGATTTAATGATACCCACTTCTCAAACCAATCTTGGACAAGATAGAGGAGCTATGCAATTCATCAAGCATGTCATCAAGTCTTGGTATAGGATACCTATACTTAACAGTTATGTTGTTTATGGCCCTATTATCTACACACATGCGAAAAATGCCATCCTTCTTGGGTACCAATAAAGCCGGCACCGAACATGGACTCATGCTCTCTCGTACGTAGCCTCTAGCCATCAATTCATTTACTTAGCTTTGAAGCTCTTTGCTTTTTTGTAGGTTACACCTATAGGCTTCCTTGTTAGGAAGTGAAGCATCGAGGATGAGATCAATTTGGTGTTCAATAATACGAATTGGAGGAAGGCTCGGGAGTAGTTCTTGTGGAAACACATCTTGGTATTATGAGATAAGCGAGCTGATTAAGGGGTATAAGGGAGTCACTTCCTCACTTTTGTTGCTTTTAAGTATGAGCAAGACTAGAACTTGCTCACCTTTGTTTAAAGCTCCCTCAACCTGTGTTTCACTCATCATGAGAAGGTCTCTCCTTTTCTCACTTCCCATGCCGGGTTTAATCTTGTGAACTTGGTAGGAGGCAAAGTGCTCAAGACAATCTTTTCTTTATCAACAATCAAGGAATAGGTGTTTTTAAACCCATCATGCACAACATGCCTATCAAATTGCGAAGGTTGCCCCAAAAGAAGATGACAAGCACTCATAGGCACCATGTCACAGAGAACATTATCTCTATACTTCTCTCCAATAGAGAAAGAGATAACAGACTACTTGGTTACCTTAATGTCACCACCATCATTAAGCCATTTCAAAGAGTAAGGCTTGGGATGAGAAATAGTAGGAATACCAAGCTTCTTAATAGGGAGAGTGGAGGCCATGTTTGATGCATATTTCCATATGCATCATTTTTATTCAAGTCCAATTTCAAAGAAGAAAAGGGTCAAAGAAGATCATGCATGGAAATGTGCCTATTTGGTCTTCTTAAGTGAGTTCAAAGACTCCCGACACTATGGAGAGGTCAAAAAGAGGTTAAGCTTTGCTAGAAATTTGGCGCTGAATTCATCCCTGCGGAACCCGATTTTTTGTGACCACTTTTGGACAAGCTCAAGTGGACCCACAACTTGAGGCTCCACATGGTTTTGAAGTTTAGATTTCAGCTTTCAAATAAGCCCAAGTTTGTTTAATTTGGACATCATTTGATTGGGCAAAATATCACTCAAAGATACGTTGTGCTGATCCAGTCCAGTCTGAGATAGGTGCATTGTTTGGGCCATACCTTTCAAACCGCTTATCCAAATTGAGCAAATGAGCCCATTCTGGAAAATAGACTTCCCGGGCTTTCTAACAAGCCCAAGAACGCGTGATTTGGCCGAGTATTCTGGAAGTTATGCTCTGTTGAAGTTGAGGCATTTGCAAGGATTAATGCTGGGAATATGAAGAGTCTTAGGTTACATATATTTGTGTGGCTGATATTGTGCACGTTTTAGATGCTTCTAGATTGTTGTAATCAGCTGCAAAAATCCTAGAATATTCCCTGTAACCTCCCCCACCCCCTTTTATGATGTGTCTTTTCATTTTTCTTAGACTTTTCATTAGCTAGTTTTAATTGTTAGGAGTTATTTGAGTCTTTTGATTGTCTTTTGCTGAGTCTATAAAAGGGGAGGGGCATGTTAAGCTAATCATTCAGCATTGTAAGAGATTTCCAAAGTAATACAAGCACCTCTGAGAGTGATTCTCATTTGTGTCTTAAAAATTCCTAGTTCTATATCTTGAATTTGGCTAATTCAAGTGGTGTTCTAGGTTCTCTATCTTTTCCAATTGGAGTGATTCCTTGGTAAGACAAGAGAGTTAGCCCAAGATCAAGTCATTGAGTGGCTCCGTGAAGGATTATCTCAATTACAAGATCTTGTTCTATCCCTTTTTCTTGTGTAGTGAAGTTCTTCATCCACCTCATCCATCTTTCATTTCTCTTTCCAATTTGGCTTATTTGAGTTGGAGTTTGATTTGGTTCACTTGCCCACCCACATCTACATCAATTGGTATCAGAGCCAAGGCTTTTTTTAAGTGACCCACATCATACCCAAACACATCCCAAAAAGCCAAAATACAAAAAAACAAAAAGAGGCACAAACCGGCAATCCGAGTCTCAAAGACCAGAGAAGCAGCGCGGTGCCCCCGTGCCGCAAAGCACGACCGTGCCACTATACTTTTCTGCATTTCCTCAAGTCGAAGCATAGCACGGCCTGCCCGTGCCCCCTTGTACGACCGTGCCCTCCCTCCTCTTCTCCAAAACAACCTTTTTCTAGCCTAAACACATAACCCACAAAGAACCCTTAAGCATTTATCCATCATGATTTCTCTTGGGAACTTGCGAAAAGAGATTGCTTTGATTGAAAAGGAGATGGTCATCCTTGAAACTCCAAAGTTTCGTGGCCAAAAGAAGATTTCCCTTACTGGATTTCCAAAGTGGATCAAGTCTTCACTCGCTACAATATTGATGAGCAAGAGAAGTTTAAGGTGGTTATCGAGAAGCTCCGAGGCCATGCGCTTGAATGGTGGGAAAAGTACAAGTATAACAGGAAGAAGAGAGGAAAAAGTAAGATCAGAACATGGGTTAAGTTAAGAGGTAAATTAATGGATACTTTTACTCCAACCTCTTACTTACACAAGCATCCTTTTCTTTCCTTTGAGGTAAACGGCTTTAATTCCTCTTCTAAAAACGTCCATTTCAACAAGGGAACTCCAATGAGTGCTTGTAACTCTAGCTCTACTTCCTTCTTTTATTTGGAGAAACTTAACTCCAACAAAGATGAAGAGATCCTTGGAGAAAAAGCTTCAAGCCTAGTTGACCTACCTCTTGTTTTTGGTGACTGTGGTGATGAAGAGACCATTGAACTTGAGACCCAAAGCTCCGAGTTGAAGCAAGAAGAGATTGTGCAAGAAATTGAGCAATCCTTCACCGAAGAAGGGTGCCAAGAAGATAATGAGGTGAATTTGAGCATAACCCCAAGAATTGAAGAGCATGTAGTTAAAGACCTTGAAGTGATGAAGCCATGTAGGGTTTCTGAAAAGTTTGAGCAACTCTTGACCCAAGAAGAATTCACCTTAACCCCCATTCAACCTTCCCAACCCCTCAAACCACAAAAGGACCGACAAGCCTTACCCCTCATTCATTCTTCCCAAGCCCTTGCCCCCAAAGAAGATTTCCCACTTCCGCCTCTTCTCCTCACCAGATATGACCCGTTTTATCATCCTCCCCTCACCCCCTTCTATATCTCTCTAGAGGTGATGCCCTTTGACCACTTCCTACAAGAGCTCCCATTTCATAAGCATGCCTCCCTTCATGAGAAGCTTGCCAACCCTTTGAGTTTGAGGACAAACTCAAAACGACCCGGGGAGTATGATGCATATTTCCATATGCATCATTTTTATTCAAGTCCAATTTCAAAGAAGAAAGGGTCAAAGAAGATCATGCTTGGAAGTGTGCTTATTTGGTCTTCTTAAGTGAGTTCAAAGACTCACGACACTATGAAGAGGTCAAAAAGAGGTTAAGCTTTGCTAGAAATTTGGCGCTAAATTCATCCCTGCGGACCCGAATTTTTGTGACCACTTTTGGACAAGCTCAAGTGGACCCACAACTTGAGGCTCCACATGGTTTTGAATTTTAAGATTTCAGCTTTCAAATAAGCCCAAGTTTGTTTAATTTGGACATCATTTGATTGGGCAAAATATCACTCAAAGATACGTTTTGCTGATCCAGTCCAGTCTGAGATAGGTGCATTGTTTGGGCCATAACTTTCAAACCGCTTATCCAAATTGAGCAAATGAGCCCATTCTGGAAAATAAACTTCCGGGGCTTTCTAACAAGCCCAAGAACGCGTGATTTGGCCGAGTATTCTGGAAGTTATGCTCTGTTGAAGTTGAGGCAGTTGCAAGGATTAATGCTGGGAATATGAATAGTCTTAGGTTACATATATTTGTGTGGCTGATATTGTGCACGTTTTAGATGCTTCTAGATTGATGTAATCAGCTGCAAAAATCCTAGAATATTCCTTGTAACCTCCCCCACCACCTTTTATGATGTGTCTTTTCATTTTTCTTAGACTTTTCATTAGCTAGTTTTAATTGTTAGGAGTTATTTGAGTCTTTTGATTGTCTTTTGCTGAGTCTATAAAAGGGGAGGGCATGTGAAGCTAATCATTCAGCATTGTAAGAGATTTCCAAAGTAATACAAGCACCTTTGAGAGTGATTCTCATTTGTGTCTCAAAATTCCTAGTTCTATATCTTGAATTGGGCTCATTCAAGTGGTGTTCTAGGTTCTCTATCTTTTCCAATTGGAGTGATTCCTTGGTTAAGACAAGAGAATTAGCCCAAGGTCAAGTCATTGAGTGGCTCCGTGAAGGATTATCTCAATTACAAGATCTTGTTCTATCCCTTTTTCTTGTGTAGTGAAGTTCTTCATCCATCTCATCCATCTTTCATTTCTCTTTCCAATTTGGCTTATTTGAGTTGGAGTTTGATTTGGTTCACTTGCCCACCCACATCTACATCAATGTTAGTGCAACTTCCTCCATCAATAATCAAGTTGCAAATCTTATCTTGGGTGGTACACCGCGACTGAAAGATCATTTCCCTTTGTGGCTTGTCATAAGGAGAATCTTGTGTATATAATACTCTTCTCAAAACAAGCAGTTCACATCGGCATTAAGATGAGTCCCATCTTCCATGAGGTCTGAATCTACCTCATTTGCATCATCTTGTACCCCTATCATTATGGCATCAGCTTCCTCCACGTCTTACATGGTCATGACTCTTTGATTTGATCAATCATATTGGAAATAAATACGCTAAGACAAGTGTCATGTAAGGAAAGGTTTGGCTATAAATTAAGAAGTAAGCTAAACTTAGGAACTAAACTTAACCATAGTTTTCTTTTCTTTTGCAGCTCAAACTTCAAGTGGGAAGAACGCACCTCCATATGGGTCACTCACTCATGTGAATAGATATGGCTGTAAATAAACACTTAAAGGCTTGGCTATAAATAATGAACTAAGCCAAGCACAAAACTGGCTTTAAAACTAGTTTTCTTTTCATTTCAACTGTAATTTTATCAATAAAGAGCTCTTTTAAAGAGAAAACAAATGACCTAGAACTAGTACAGGAAACAAAAGGTGTTGTTATGAATAAACAAACTGGCAGAATATAAGAACAGACTTTGAATCTAATTGTTCGCTCATTTGGGGCACTAACTTCACCCACAAAGAGCACCACCAAACGTGATGGGGACCATCATGATCAAACTCCAAATGCACAACCAGCAACTCCACACACCCCCTCAAGCCCCAAGGAAGTCAAGAACATCCATGCCTTGGTCAAGGAAGTCATAGAGCATTCGGACAGAACATGGGCAGATTCAATCGAAAATTGGCCCGGTTTTGTGCATCTTTTGGGACTTGAAGGTGAGGGGATAAATGACTGCCTTGCCCCCTCTCTTTAAGTTTAAGATGTTAGGAATCCAACAAAACAAGTTGCAAAGGATTTGGAGGTCGTTTGGTTAGTCACTCAGCAAGATCTTTCCAAGTGCGCAGGCTGGGCGCCAAAACAGCAGCATCCGAATTAAGGAAGAAATTGGACCACCAACTTAAGTCCACTCTTTCTGAAATTTTGCAGCATGAAAGGGGACATAAATATTTATCAAGTTAAGGGTTCAAATCCCATCCAAAGCACCCCCTTGTGTTGGTTTTACCCAGCCAAAAGGACAAGCAAAACACCCATTTAACCGGTTTCTTCCTAGCCGGTACAAGTGGGTTGATTTCTTGGGTTTTGCTTCATCCACTTGCTGAGTTGATTGCTTTTGCTGCATTTTAGAACCATTGTAAGCTTGACACATCATTTAGGAGGCATCATGGCCCCTAATGAAGTAGATTAAGCTAGTGGTGAGTGATGGATGTAATGTGTTTCCCCTCTCCCAAATGTACTTGGCCTTGTTTTTGCTGCATGGGAAGGGGGAGGAGACTCGGCCATCCTAGCATAAAATCAGATGGCTTCTCATTTTATAAACCAACTTTGAATGAATGAATTTGTGAGTTCCCAAACTCTCTCTACAAAAACTCCTAGTGTTATATCTTGAGCTTGGCAACTCAAGTGGGTCTCTAGGTCTCTTTCTCTCAACTAGAAGGTGATTAAATTTTGTAACTAGTTGATACAAAGAGATTGCCCAAGTGTTCCCCAAGGGTGGCTCCTCGGATTATCCCTTGCAAGGTCACTTGACTATCCAAACTCTTGATTTCTCCTCTCCCTTGCTGTTTTTTCCTTCTTCTTGTTTTAGATTCCACTTTGAGGCAAGTTGTGAGTTGGTTTCTTCTTCTTACAACCTTCCATCAAAACGGAAACAAATATCTTAAAATGAGTGCAAGGAAACAAAACATATGGCTACAAATCTAGAAGCAAGCCGAACTTGAGAACTAACTTTGACTGCAGTTGTGCTTTCACTTGGGACTCCATTTTCACCCATAAGGACCTTCTACCAAGTGAAAATAAATGTCCTAAAATAAGTGCAAGTGAAAGGTGTGGCTACGGATAAATAAACTAACCAAACAAAAGAACTAACTTTAACACTAGTTATCTTTTCTTTAGGGGTTCTAATTTCACGCACAAACTACTTACACCCAGTGGAAACAAGTGCCCTAAAATCTGTGCAATGGAACGGAACGTGTGGCCATAAGTATAGAACTAGGTCAAATATAAGAGCTCACTTTAACTATAGTTGCCTTTTCATTAGGGATTAAGATTTACCAAGGGGAAACAAATGCCATGCATGAGTGCAGAGGAATGAAATACATCGCTGTAAATCAAGAAGTAAGATAAACATGAGAACTAACTATAGAAAACTCTAGTTATCTTTTCATTTGGGGCTCCAATTTCCCCCAAGAAGAGTTCCATAAAAAGAAAATAGATGCCTTAAAATAACAACAAGAGAACGAAAAGTCTGGCTACAAATAAAGAAACTAGCCAAACTTGCAAACCAACTCTAACTCTAATTGTTTTCTCCATTTGGGTTTCGATTTAACTTGCAAAAACCTCCCACCAATCGAACAAATGCTCTAAAATGAGTGCCATGAAATAAAAGTTATGGCTATAGATCAAGAACTAACCCAGACTAAGAACTTAGTTTTACTCTAGTTGTCTATTCATTTAGAGCTCCAATTTCACCCACAAAGAGCTCTCATCGAGTGAAATCAAATTATCTAAAACAAGTGCAATGGAATGAAAGTGTTTGCCGTAAATCAAGAACAGGGCCAAACTAAAGAACTTATAATAGCTCTAGTTGTCATTTCATTTGGCAGTCTAATTTCACTCAAAAAGAAGAGCTCCCACTAAAACAAAACGAATGTTCTAAAATAAGTTCAAGGGAACGAAAGGTGTGGCTACAAATAAAGAAACAAGGCAAACTTATGAACTAACTTTAACTCCAATTGTCTTCTCTTTTCTGGTTCCAATTTAACTCACAAAAAGCTCGCACTAATGGAAACAAATCTCTAAAATGAGTGCAATGGAAAGAAAGATGTGGCTATGTAGATCAAGAACTAACCCAAACATAACAACTAACTTCCACTGCAGTTGTCTTTTCACTTAGCTCTCCATTTTCACTCACAAAGAGCTCTCATCGAGCGAAATCAAATTACCTAAAACAAGTGCAATGTAATGAAAGCGGTAGCCACAAATGAAGAACCGGGCCAAACTAAAGAACTAATGATAACTTTAGTTGTCTTTTCATGTGGGCGCTTATTTCACCCGTAAAGGCTCCGAGCAGGAAGAAACAAATGCCATAAGATGGGTTCCATGTAACAAAAGGTTTAGCTACCAATCAAGAAGCAAGCCATACTTAGGAACTAAACTTAGCTATAGCTTTTTATTCTTTTGTGGCTCAAACTTCACCTGGGAACGTCGCACCTCCATATTGGTAACTCACTCTTATGAATAGATATGGCTAAAAATAAACACTAAAAGGCATACCTATAAAGAATGAACTAAACGAAATACAAAACTGGCTTTGAAACTAGTTTTTTTTAATTTCAATTGCAATTTTGTAAACAAGGAGCTCCCATCAAGAGAAAACAAACGACCTAGAACCAACACAAGCGAAAAAAAAGGTACGGTTTTGAGAATGAACATACTAGCCGAATGCAAGAACTGACTTTGATTTGGGGATCCATTATCACCCATAAAGACCTCCTACCAAGAGAAAATGAATGCTTTGAAATAGGTGCAAGCGAATGAAAGGTGTGGCTATGGATAAATTAACTAGCCAAACCTAAGAACTAACTTTTACTATAGTCATCTTTTCTTTTAGGGTTCCAATTTCACTCACAAAGTACTCCCACCAAGTGGAAGCAAGTGCCTTAAAATCAGTGCAATGGAACGGAGTGCGATCCTATAAACATAGAAGGTCAAACATAAGAGCTCACCTTAACTCTAGTTGTCTTTTCATTAGGGCTTAAATTTCTCCAGCAAGGAGTTCTCACCAAGGGGAAACAAATGCTATGCAATGAGTGCAAGGGTATGAAATGTATGGCCGTAAATCAAGAAGTAAGACAAACATGAGAACTAGCAAACTCTAGTTATCTTTTCATTTGCAGCTCTAACATCCCCCAAGAAGATCTTTCATAAAGAGAAAATAAATCCTTTCAAATAAGGGCAAGGGAACCAAAGCTTCGGCTGTAAATAAAGAAACTAGCCAAACTTGTGAACCAAAGGTTCCAATTTGACTTGCAGAAAGCTCCCACCAATGGAAACAAATGCTCTAAGATGAGCGCAATGAAATGAAAGCTATGGCTATAGATCAACAAGTAACCCAGACTTAAGAACTAGGTTTCACTTCAGTTGTCTTTTCATTTGGAGCTCTAATTTCACCCACGAAGAGCTCTCACCGAGGGAAATCAAATTACCCAAAATAGGTGCAATGGAATGAAAGCGGTAGCCACAAATCAAGAACTGGGTCAAACTAAAGAACTAATAATAGATCTAGTTGTCATTTCATTTATCACTCTAATTTCACTCTAAAAGAAGAGCTCCCACCAAAAGAGAACGAATGTCCCAAAACAAGTTCAAGGGAATGAAAGGTTTAGCTGCGAATGGAGAAACTAGCCAAACTTACAAACTAACTTTAACTCTAGTTGTCTTTTCTTTTTCAGTTCCATTTTGACTCACAGAAAGCTCTCAACAATGGAAACAAATGCTCTAAAATGAGTGTAATGGAATGAAACACGTGGGTATATAAAACACGAACTAACCCTAACACAATAACTAACTTTCACTCTAGTTGTCTTTTCATTTAGGTCCCCAATTTCAATGACAAAGAGCCCTCATCAAGCAAAATCAAATTACCAAAAACAAGTGCAATGTAATGAAAGCGATAGCCACAGATCAAGAAGTAGGCCAAACTAAAGAAATAATAATAACTGTAGTTGTCCTTTCATATTGGCACTTATTTCACCCACAAAGAGCTCCAAGCAGGAGGAAACAAATGCCTTAAGATAAGTGTAATGTAATGACAGGTTTGGATACAAATCAAGAAGTCAGCCAAACTTAGGAACTAAACTTAACCATAGCTTTCTTTTCTTTTGCGGCTAAAACTTCACCAGGGAAGAGCGCACCTCCATATGGGTCACTCACTCTTATGAATATATATGGACACAAATAAACATTGAAAGGCTTGCTTATAAATAAAGAACAAAACAAAACACAAAACTGGCTTCAAAACTAGTTTTCTTTTCATTTTGACTGCAATTTTTTCATTAAAAGCTCTTATCAAGAGAAAACAAATGACCATGAACCAGTACAAGGGAACAAATCGTGTGGCTGCGAATAAACAAACTAGCCGAATGTGAGAACTGACTTTGAATCTAATTGTTCGCTCATTTGGGGCACCAACTTGACCTACAATGAGCTCCACCAAGCAGAAACAACTGCCCTAAAATCTGTACAATGGAACGGAACGTGTGGCTATAAGTATGGAATTAGGTCAAACATAAGAGCTCACTTTTACTCTAGTTATTTTTTCATTAGGACCTAAATTTTGCTAGCAAGGAGTTCACACCAAGGGGAAACAAATTCCATACAATGAGTGTAAGGGAATGAAATGCATGGCCGTAAATCAAGAAGTAAGATAAACATAAGAACTAAATATAACTCCAATTATCTTTTCATTTGAGGCTCCAATTTCCCCCAAGAAGAGCTTCCATAAAACGAAAATAAATCCCCTAAAATAAGGGCAAGCGAACGAAAGGTGTGGCTACAGATAAAGAAATTAGCCAAACTTGCAAACTAACTTTAACTCTAATTGCCTTTTCTTTTCGAGTTCTAATTTGACATGCAAAAAGCTCCCACCAATGGAAATAAATGGTCTAAAATGACTGCAATGAAATGAAAGGTATGGCTATAGATTAAGAACTAACCAGAACTAAGTTTCACACCAGTTGCCTTTTCATTTGGAGCTCCAATTTCACTAGCAAAGGGCAGTCATCTAGTGAAATCAAATTATCTAAAACAAGAGCAATGCAATGAAAGCGGTACCACAAATCTTGAACTGGACCAAACTAAAGAACTAATAATAGCTCTAGTTATCATTTCATTTACAACTCTTGTTTCACTCAAAGAGAAGATCTCTCACTGAAAGAGAGCGAATGTCATAAAATAAGTTCCAGGAAACGAAAGGTTTGGCTGTAAATAAAGAAACTAGCTAGACTTATGAACTAAATTTAACTCTACTTATCTTTTCTTTTCCGGGTCCAATTTGACCCACAAAAAGCTCCCACCAATGGAAATAAATACTCTAAAATAAGTGCAATGGAATGAAACATGTGGCCATATAGATCAAAGACTAACCCAAACATGACAACTGACATTCACTCTAGTTGCCTTTTCATTTGGTTCCCAATTTCACTCACAAAGAGCTCTCATCGAGTGAAATCAAACTACCTAAAACAACTGTAATGTAATGAAAGCAATAGCCACATATCAAGAACCAGGCAAAACTAAAGAGCTAATAATAACTCTCGTTGTCTCTTTATGTGGGCGCTTATTTCATGCACAAAGAGCTCTGAGCAAGAGGAAACAAATGCCCTAAGATGAGTGCCATGTCATGAAAAATTTCGACGCAAATCTACAAGTAAGCCAAACTTGGGAACCATACTTAGCCATAGCGTCCTTTTCTTTCGCAGCACAAACTTCACCAGGGAGCAGCGCACCTCCATATGGATCACTCACTCTTATGAATAGGTACGGATAAAAATGAACACTAAAACACTTACGTATAAATAGTGAACTAAACAAAATGCAAAATTGGATTCAAAACTAGTTTTCTTTTCATTTCAATTGCGATTTTTCATTACAGAGCACTTATCAAGAGAAAACAAATGACCAAGAACCAGTACAAGGGAACAAAAGGTGTGGTTGTGAATAAATAAACTAGCTGAGATTTGACTTTGAATCTAATTGTTCACTCATTTAGGGCACTAACTTCAGCTACAACGAGCTCCACCAAGCGAAAACAAGTGCCCTAAAATATGTACAATGGAACGGAATGTGAAGTATGGAACTAGGTCAAACATAGGAGCTCACTTTAACTCTAGTTGCCTTTTCCATAGGCCTAAAATTTTGCCTGCAAGGAGTTCACAATAAGGGGAAACAAATGGCATACAATGAGTGCAAGGGAAGGAAATGCATGCTTGTAAATCAAAAAGGAAGAGAAACATGGGAACTAACTCTAACTCTAGTTATCTTTTCCTTTGGGGCTCCAAAATCCCCCAAGAAGAGCTTTCATAAAAAGAAAATAAATCCCCTAAAATTAAGGGCAGGGGAACGAAAGGTGTGGCTACAAATAAAGAAATAGCCAAACTTATAAACTAACTTTAACTCGAATTGCCTTTTCTTTTCGAGTTCCAATTTATCCTACAAAAAATTCCAATCAATGGAAAGAAATGCTCTGAAATGAGTGCAATGAAATGAAAGGTGTGGTTATTGATCAAGAACTAACCCAAACTTAGAACTAAGTTTCACTCTAGTTGTCTTTTCATTTGGTGCTCCAATTTCACCCACAAAGGGCTCTCATCAAGTGAAATCAAATTACCTAAAACAAGTGCAATGGAATGAAAGCGGTAGCCACAAATCAAGAACTTAGCAAACTAAAGAACTAATAATACCTCTAGTTGTCATCTCATTTAGCACTCTAATTTCACTCTAAAAGAAGAGCTCCCACTAAAACAGAACGAATGTCCTAAAATAAGCTTAAGGGAACAAAAGGCTTGGCTACAAACAAAAAAATTAGCCAAACTTATGAACTAACTTTAACTCTAGTCGTCTTTTCCTTTTCAGTTCCAATTTGACTCACAAAAAGCTCCCACCAATAGAACCAAATGCTCTAAAATGAGAGCAATGAAAAGAAAGATGTGGCCATATATATAGATCAAGAACTAACCCAAACATAACAACTAACTTTAACTCTAGTTGTCTTTTCTTTTCTGGTTCGAATTTGACAAAAAGCTCCCACCAGTGGAAACAAATGCTCTAAAATTAGTGCAATGGAATGAAAAATGTGGCTATGTAGATCAACAACTAACCCAAACATAACAACTAACATTCATTCCAGTTGTCTTTTCCTTTAGGCCCCTAATTGCACTCACAAAGAGCTCTTATCGTGTGAAATCAAATTACATAAAACAAGTCCAATATAATGAAAGCAATAGCCATAGATCATGAACCAGGCCAAACTAAAGAACTAATAATAACTCTAGTTGTCTTTTCATATGGGCGCATATTTCACCTACTAAGAGATCCGAGCAAGAGGAAACAAATGCCCTAAGATGAGTGCGATGTAATGAAAGATTTTGCTACAAATCAAGAAGTAAGCCAAACTTAGGAACAAAACTAAACGTCACTTGGGAAGAATGCACCTCCATACGGGTCACTCACTCTTATGAATGGATATGGCTAGAAATAAACATTGAAAGGCTTGCCTATATATAATGAACTAAACAAAACACAAAACTAGTTTTAAAACTAGTTTTCTTTTCATTTCGACTGGAATTTTTCTCAATAAAGAGCTCTTACCAAAAGAAAACAAATGACTAAGAACTAGTACAAGGGAACAAAAGGTGTGGTTATGAATAAACAAACTAGCTAAATGTAAGAACTTACTTTGAGTCTAATTGTTCACTGATTTGGGGCACTAACTTCACCCACAAAGAGCTCCACCAGGTGGAAACAAGTGCCCTAAAATCTGTGCAATGGAACGGATCGTGTTGCCATGAGTATGGAACTAGGCACACCTAGGCTCTGGACCATGTGTCCAGTGGGCGTAAATTAATGGGCCTTAAAAAGGGGCAGAAATCTGTTTAAGACCTAAACTAGACCGGGCCCTAAATAAGCTACCAACAAAAGCAATATAGCGGGTCCGGACTGGGTCGGGAAGCGAGCCTAAGTCGTTGCCTCTTACTCACTAACACATTATCTCTATCCTAACCCTAATCTAGCCCTCTCCCGCCTGTCACTCTATCTTTCTCGAAATCAGCATTGCAAAAATGGATTCTAGTGTTTGATCGGGACTCGTATGGTGAAATCAAAGTGGAATTCTTATAATTGACTCACTCTCATTCTCTTCTTACAGTAATTCTAGTCTTCCATCTGGTCTTGTTCACAATGAAGCACTCAATTGAAGAATTGTTCCTCTATCTTCGGTTTTTTAAGGTAAATCACGGGATTTTTAAGGGATTTCTTCTTTATTGGTTGAATTTAGATGTGGGTTGGGAAGAAAAGTTCATTCCTTGATTTTTAGATATGGGCTTGAGTCGATTATTTTGGTTCAGATTTAGTAGAATGTTGAGACCTTTAGTCTAATAGAAACGTTCATCTGAACTTCAGAATATCTTTTGTTGGTGCTTTATTCTTTATTTTAGATCAAGTAATATTGAAAGGAAGCTTGGCTTCTGGGTAGAATGTTGAATGTTGAATGCCATGTCCATCTGGTAGAATTTTGTTTCTGGGTAACTTAGTATTTGTATGAAACTTAAATCTTACAATTGAGCCTGAAATGGCCAAGTTTTGATTCCTGGGTCTCTTCTTATCTCTCCTATTGGGGTTTAATTTTACTCATTTGTTGATCAATTTGATTTCCAGGGATGAAGTAATTTGCATTTCGGAGCTATTATTCTTTAATTTTACTATTGATTTTGTAGTACTAGTGATTACTATAAATTACGGGTCAATTCAAGTGGACTTATTGCTATTCTTTAAACTTGCAATTTGTTTTAAGTTACTCCATTGTCACTTTGGCCTAAATATTACTAATGTTTTCTCCAAAGAAGCCCTTTTTTAGCTCCAAATAAATGGCTTCTCCTGCCTAGAGTTTTCCGAGGCAAGCTATTGAGGTGTTTATACTACAATTTTCAATTAAAAAAAGGGACTGTAGAACTTAGTAAAAACATGTTCTAGTGAGTGGTGAATTAGTTTATCACTCAGTGGAATTTGAACTTATTGTAATTTGGATTAGTTTGGTTGTGTATTTTCCAACATTGAATTTGGACTAGTTTTGTTTGGTTGGAAAATTACGAAGAAATTAGTTAAAAAATTAACTCACCAAAAACACCACTTAAGTGTTAATGGGCAGGCAATGGGCAAGCTGGGGTCATTTCGCCCATAGCTTAGCTCAGCTTATTAACAAATGTGATGAGCCTGGTCCAGCCCATTCAGTTAGTGGTTGACCCCCGTCTGACCCATCCTAGTTCATTGCCCACCCCTAGAGCTAGGTTAAACATAAGAGCTCACTTTAACTCTAGTTGTCTTTTCAAAAGGGCTTAAATTTTACCTGCAAGGAGTTCGCACCAAGGGGAAACAAATGCCGTGCAATGAGTGCAAGGGAATGAAATGCATGGCGGTAAATGAAGAAGTGAGACAAACATGAGAACTGATTATAACTCTGTATATCTTTTCATTTGGGGCTGCAATTTCCTAAGAAGAGAATGCATAAAAAGAAAACAAATCCCCTAAAATAAGGGCAAGGGAGTGAAAAATGGGGATACAAATAAAAAAACTAGCAAACTTATGAACGAACTTTAGCTCTAATTGCCTTTTCTTTTTAGGCTCCAATTTGACTTGCAAAAACCTCCCCAAAGGAAACAAATGCTCCAAAATGAGTGCAATGAAATGAAAGGTGTGGTTATAGATGAAGAACCAATCCAAACTTCAGAACAAAGATCTAGTTGTCTTTTCATTTAGAGCTCTAATTTCACCCACAAAGGGCTTTAATCGAGTGAAATCAAATTACCTAAACAAGTGCAATTGAATGAAAGCAGTGGCCACAAATCAAAAATTGGGCCAAACTAAAGAACTCATAATACCTCTAGTTTCATTTTATTTAGCACTCTAATTTCACTCTAAAAGAAGAGCTCCTACTAAAAGAGAACGAATGTCCTAAAATAAGTTCAAGGGAATGAAAGGTTTGGCTACAAATAAAGAAACTAGCCAAACTTACAAACTAACTTTAATTCTAGTTGTCTTTTCCTTTCCCATTCCAATTTCACTCACAAAAAGCCAATGGAAACAAATGCTCTAAATAAGTCCAATGGAATGAAAGATGCGGCTATATTGATCAAGAACTTACCCAAACATAACAACCAACTTTAACCCTAGTTGTTTTTCCTTTTTCGGTTCCAATTTGACTTACAAAAAAGCTCTCACCAGTGGAAACAAATGCTCTAAAATGAGTGCAATGGAATGAAACATGTGGCTATGGAGATCAAGACCTAACCCAAAACATAACAACTAACATTCGCTCCAGTTGTCACTTTGTTTGGGTCCCGAATTTCACTCATAAAGAGATTTCATCGTGCAAAATCAAATTACCGAAAACAAGTGCAATGTAATGAAGGCGATATCCATAAATCCAGAACCAGGCCAATCTAAAGAACTAGTAATAACTCTACTTATCTTTTCATGTGTGTGTTTATTTCATCTACAAAGAGCTCCGACCAAGGGGAAATAAGTGCCCTAAAATGAGTGCCACATAATGAAAGGTTTCACTATAAATCAAGAAGTAAGCCCAACTTAGGAAGTAAACTTATTCATAGCTTTCTTTTCTTTTGTAGCTCACACTTCACCTGGGAAGAGCGCACCTCCATATGGGTCACTCATTTACTCTTCTGAATGGATATGGCTAAAAATAAACATTGAAAGGCTTGCCTATATATAATGAACTAAACAAAACACAAAACTGGATTTAAAACTAGTTTTCTTTTCATTTCGACTGTAATTTTTTCAATAAAGAGCTCTTACCAAAAGAAAACAAACGACTAAAAACCAGTACAAGGGAACAAAATGTGTGGTTACGAATAAATAAACCAGCTGAACATAAGAACTTACTTTGAATCTAATTGTTCACTTATTTGGGGCGCTATCTTCACCCATAAAGAGCTCCAGCAAGCGGAAATGAGTGCCCCAAAATATGTGCAATGGAATGGAATGTGTTGCTATGAGTATGGAACCAGGTCAATTATAAGAGCTCACTTTCACTCTAGCTATGTTTTCAATAGGGCTTAAATTTTCACCTGCAAGAAGTTCGCACTAAGGGGCAACAAATGCCGCTCAATGAGTGCAAGGCAACGAAATGCATGGCTGTAAATCAAGAAGTAAGACAAACATGAGAACTAACTACAACTCTAGTTATCTTTTCATTTGGGGCTCCAATTTCTCCCAAGAAGAGCTTCCATAAAAAGAAAATAAATCCCCTAAAATAAGGGTAAGAGAACAAAAGATGTGACTACAAATAAAAAAATCAGCCAAACTTATGAACAAACTTTAACTCTAATTGGCTTTTCTTTTTGGGCTCCAATTTGACTTGCAAAAAGCTCCCACCAATGGAAACAAATGCTCTAAAATGAGTGCAATGAAATGAAAGGTGTGGCTATAGATCAAGAACTAATCCAAACTTAAGAACTAAGTTTCACTCTATTTGTCTTTTCATTTAGAGATCAAATTTCACCCACAAAGGGCACTCCAATTTCAATCCAAAAGAAGAGCTCCTACTACAAGAGAACGAATGTCCTAAAATAAGTTCAAGGGGACGATAGCCAAACTTACGAACTGACATTAACTCTAGTTGTCCTTTCTTTTTCGGTTCCAAGTTGGCTCACAAAGTGCTCCCACCAATGGAAACAAATGCTCTGAAAGGAGTGCAATCGAATGAAAGATGAGGCTATATAGATCAAGAATTAACCCAAACATAACAACTAACTTTCACTCTAGTTTTTTTTTTTTTTTTCATTTGGTTCCCCAATTTCACTCATAAAGAGCTCTCATCGAGCGAAATCAAATTAACTAAAATAAGTGCAATGTAATGAAAGTGGCAGCCAGAAATCAAGAATCAGGCCAAACTAATGAACTAATAATAAATGTAGTTGTCTTTTCATGAGGGGGCTTATTTCTCCCATAAAGAGCTCCGAGCAAGAAGAAACAAATGCCCTAATATAAGTGCCATGTAATGAAAGGTTTGGCTACAAATCAACAAGTAAGCCAAACTTAGAAACAAACTTAACCATAGCTTTCATTCTTTTGTGGCTCAAACTTCACATGCGAAGAGCATACCTCCATATAGAGTCACTTATTCTTATGAATAGATATGGCTACAAATAAATAATGAAATGCTTGGCTATAAACAATGAACTAAACCAAACACAAAACTGGCTTTAAAACTAGTCTTCTTTTCATTTCGACTATAATTTTGTCAACAAAGAGTTCTTATCAAGAGGAAACAAATGACGTTGAGCTGGTACAAAGAAACAAAAGGTGTGGTTTGTGAATAAACAAACTAGCCGAACACAAGAACCAATTTTGAATCTAATTGTTCACTCATTTGTTGGCCTAACTTCCCTCACAAAGAGCTCCACCAAGTGGAAACAAAAATGTTAAAATGAGCAGAAGGAAACAAAAGATATGGCTACAATTGAAAAAGTAGGCCAAACTTGAGAACTAACTTTGACTATAGTTGTGCTTTCATTTGGGGCTCCCTTTTCACCCATAGAGACCACCCACAAAGGAAAAACAATTGCCCTGAAATAAGTTCAAGCGAATGAAAAGTGTGGCAATGGATAAATAAACTAGCTAAATCGAAGAATTAACTTTAATTCTGGTTACCTTTTCTTTTGGGGCTCCAACTTCACGCGCAAAGTACTCTCACCAAGTGGAAACAAGTTCTCTAAAATCTATGCAATGGAATGGAACGTGTGGCCACAATTAGAGAACAAGTTCAGACATAGGAACTCACTTTAACTCTGGTTGTCTTTTCATTAGGGCTTAAATTTCACCTGCACAACGAGTGCAAGGGAGTGAAAGACATGGCTATAAGTCAGGAAGTAAGTCAAACATGAGAACTAACTATAACTTCAGTTATCTTTTCATTTGGGGCTCTAATTTCCCCTATGAAGCGCTTCCATAAAAAGAAAATAAATGTCTTAAAATAAGGGCAAGGGAGTGAAAGGTGTGGCTACAAATAAAGAAACTAACCAAACCTATGAACTAACTTTATCTTTAATTGCCTTTTCTGTTCGAGTTTCAATTGGGCTTGCAACAAGCTCCCACCATTGGAAAAAAAATGCTATAAAATGAGTGCATTGAAATGAAGGGTGTCGCTATAGATCAAGAACTAACCCAAACCTAAGAATTAAGTTTCATTTTAGTTGTCTTTTCATTTGGAGTTGTCATTTATCCACAAAGAGCTCTCATCGAGTGAAATTAAATTATCTAAAATTAGTGCAATGGAATGACATCGGTAGCCACAAATCAAGAACTGGGCCAAACTAAATAACTAATAATAGCACAAGCTGTCATTTGATTTAGCGCTTTAATTTCACTCTAAAAGAACAGCTCCCACTAAAAGAGAATGAATGTCCTAAAATATTTCAAGGGAATGAAAGGTTTGGCTCAAATAAAGAAACTAGCCAAACTCATGAACTAACTTTAACTCTAGTTGTCTTTTCTTTTCAAGTTCCAATTCGACTCATAAAAAGCTCTTACCAATGGAAACAAATGCTTTAAGATGAGTGCAACGGAATAAAAGATGTGGCTATAGATCAAGAACTAAGTCAAACGTAGCAACTAACTTTCACTCTCGTTGTCTTTTCATTTGTGGCCCCAATTTCACTCACAAAGAGCTCTCATCCTGCGAAATCAAATTACCTAAAATAAGTGCGATGTAATGAAATTGGTAGCCACAAATCAAGAACCATGCTAAACTAAAGAACAAATAATAGCTCTAGTTATCATTTGAGATCTAATTGCTCGCTCATTAGGGCTTAAACTTCACCTACAAGGAGTTCGCTACAAGGGAAAACAAATCCCGTGCAATGAGTGCAAGGGAATGAAATACATGGGTATAAATTAACAAGTAAGACAAACATGAGAACCAACTATAACTTTAGTTAACTTTTCATTCGGGGCTCCAATTCCCCCCACGAAGAGCTTCTATAAAAAGAAAATAAATGCCCTAAAATAAGGGCAAGGGAACAAAAATTGCGGCTACAAATAAAGGAACTAGCCAAACATGCGAACTAATTTTAACTCTAATTGCCTTTTTTTTTCGAGCACCAATTTGACTTGCAAAAAGCTCCCACCAGTGGAAACAAATGCTTTAAAATAACTGCCATGAAATTGAAGGTGTGGCTATAGATCAGGAACTAACCCAAGCTTAAGAACTAAGTTTCACTCTAGTTGCCTTTTCATCTGGAGCTCCAATTTCGCCCACAAAGAGCTCTCATCGAGTGAAATCGAATTAGTTAAAACAAGTGCAATGGAGTGAAAGTTGTAGCCACAAATCAAGAACTTGGCGAAACGAAGGATCTAATAATAGCTCTAGTTACCATTTCAGATCTAATTGTTCGCTCACTTGGATCACCAACTTCACCCAGAATGAGCTCCACCAAGCACAAACAAATATTGTAAAATGAGTGCAAGGAAACAAAAGATATGGCTACAAATCAACAAGTAAGCAAAACTTGAGAACTAATTTTAACTCTAGTTGTGCTTTCATTTGCAGCTTCCATTTTCACCCATAAAGACCTCCTACCGAGGGAAAGAAAATGCCTTGAAATAAGTGCAAGTGAACGAAAGGTGTGCCTACAGGTAAATCAACCAGCCAAACTTAAGAAACTAACTTTAACTCTAGTTGTCTTTTTTTTGGAGGTTCCAGTTTCATGCACAAAGTACTCGCACCAAGTCGAAACAATTTCCTTAAAATTTGTGCAACGGAATGGAACGTGTGGCTATAAGTATAAAACTAAATCAAACATAAGAACTCACTTTAGCTCTAGTTGTCTTTTCATCAGGGCGTAAATTTCACATATAAGGAGTTCGCACCAAGGGGAAACAAATGCCATATAATGAATGTAAGAGAGCGAAAGACATGGCCATAAATCAGGAAGTAAGCGAAACATGAGAACCAACTGTAACTCCAGTTATCTTTTCACTTGAGGCTCTAATTTCCCCCGCGAGGAGCTTGTATAAATAGAAAACACATTCCCCAAAATAAGGGCAAGGGAATGAAAGGTGTGGGTACAAATAAATAAACAAATTGCCTTTTGTTTTCGGGTTCCAATTTGACTTACCAAAAGCTCCCACCCATGGAAATAAATACTCTAAAATGAGTGCGATAAAATGAAAGGTGTGGCTATAGATCAAAAACTAACCTAAACATAAGAACTAAGTTTCGCACTAGTTGTCCTTTTATTTGGAGCTCTAATTTCACCCACAAAGAACTCTTATCGAGTGAAATGAAATTGCCTAAACAAGTGTAACGGAATGAAAGTGGTAGCCACAAATCAAGAAGTGGGCCAAACTAAAGAACTAATAATAGCTCTAGTTGTCATTTCAGATTTACTTATTCGCTCATTTAGGTCAGTAACTTCACCTAAAAAGAGCTCCACCAAGCAGAAACAAATGTCCTTCAAAGAGTGCAGGGAATTGAAATAAAAGATATGGCTTCAAATCAAGAGTTAAACCAAACTTGAGAACTGACTTTAACTCTAGTTGTGCTTTCATTTGAGGCTGCATTTTCACCCATAAAGACCTCCCACCAAGAGAAAATAAATGCTCTAAAATAAGTGCAAGCGAACGATCGGTGTGGCTACAGATAAATAAACTAGCCAAACTTAAGAACTAGCTTTAACTACAGTTGTCTTTTCTTTGCAGGTTCTAATTTCACACACAAGGTACTCACACCAAGTGGAAACAAGTGCCCTAAAATCTGCGCAATGGAACGGAATGTGTGGGTATAAGTATAGAATAAGTCAAACAAATTCCATACATTGAGTGCAAAACAACAAATAACTTGGCTCTAAATCAAGAAGTAAGCCAAATATGGGAACTAACTATAACACTAGTTATCATTTCATTTGGGGCTCCAATTTCTCCCACGAAGAGTTCCATAAAAAGAAAGCAAATTCCCTAAAATAAGGGTAAGGGAACGAAAGCTATGGCTACAAATAATAAAACTAGCAAAACTTATGAACTAACTTTAACTCTAATTTCCTTTTCTTTTTGGGCTTTAATTTGACTCACAAAAAGCCCCCACCAATGGAAACAAATACTTTAAAATGAGTGCAATGAAATGAAACATGTGGCTATAGGTCAAGAACTAACCCAAACTTAAGAACTATGTTTCACTCTAGTTGTCTATTAATTTGGAACTCCAATTTCACCCAGAAAGCGCTCTCATCAATTGAAATGAAATTACCTAAAATAAGTGCAATGGAATGAAACTGGTAGGCACAAATAAAGAATTAGGCCAAACTAAAGGACTAACAATAGCTGTAGTTGTCATTTCATTAGGCGCTTTAATTTCACTCAAAAGAAGGGCTCCCACTAAAGGAGAACGAATGTCTTATAATAAGTTCAAGGGAACAAAAGGTGTGGCTATAATAAAGAAACCAGCCAAACTTACGAACTAACTTTAACTCTAGTTGTCTTTTCTTTTCTAGTTCCAATTTGACTCACAAAAAGCTTCCACCAACAGAAATAAATTCTCTAAAATGAGTGTAATCGAGTGAAAGATGTGGCTATATAGATTAAGAGCTGGCCTGAGCAGAACGACCAACTTTCACTCCAGTTGTCTTTTTATTTGGGTCCCCAATTTAACTCACAAGGAGCTCTTAACGTGTGAAATCAATTACCTAAAACAATTGCAACGTAATCAAAGCGGAAGCCATAAATCAAAAACCAATCCAAACTAAATAACTAGTAATAACACTAGTAGTCTTTTCATGTGGGCCCTTATTTCACCTAGAAAGAGGTCCGAGCAGGAGGAAACAAATGCCCGAAGATGAGCGCCATGTAATGAAAGGTTTGGCTACAAATTAAGAAGTAAGCGAAAACTTAGGAACTAAACTTAACTATAGCTTTCTTTTCTTTTGCAGCTCAAACTTCACCTCGGAAGAGCCCACCTCTATGTGGGTCACTCACTCTTATCAATAGGTATTACTACAAAGAAGCACCGAAAGGCTTGGCTATAAATAATGAACTAAACCAAACACAAAACTGGCTTTAAAACTAGTTTTCTTTTCATTTCGACTGCAATTTTATCCCCAAAGAGGTCTTATCAAGAGAAAACAAACAACCTGGAACTCGTACCAGGGAATAAAATATGTGGTTACGAATAAACAAACTGGCCGAATGTAGAGCTAACTTTGAATCTAATTGTTCGCTCCTTTGGAGTGCTAACTTGAGAAATGAGTTTGACTATAGTTGTGCTTTCATCTGGGGCTCTATTTTCACCCATCAAGACCTCCAACCAAGAGAAAATAAATGCCCTGAAATAAGTGCAAGCAAATGAAAGATGTGGCTACGGATAAATAATCTAGCCAAACTTGAGAACTAACTTTAACTCAAGTTCTCTTTTCTTTTGGGGTTACAACTTTATGCACAAAGTACTCGCACCAAGTGGAAACAAGTGCCCTAAAATCTATGCAATGGAATAGAACATGTGGCGATAAGTATAGAGCTAGGCTAAACATAAGAACTCACTTTAACTCTAGTTGATTTTTCATTAGGGCTTACATTTCACTTATAAGGCGTTTGCACCAAGGAAAATGCCAGGTGATGAGTGCAAGGAAGTGAAATACATGGCTATAAAACAAGGAGCAAGCCAAATGTGAGAACTAACTATAACTCTAGTTATCTTTTCATTTAGGGCTCTAATGTCCTCCATGATTTGCTTCCATAAAAAGCAAACAAATGTCCAAAAATGAGGGCAAGGGAATGAAACATGTGGCTACAAATAAAGAAACTAGGTAAACTTGCGAATTAAATTTAACTCCAATTGCCTTTTCTTTTCGAGTTCCAATTTGACTTGTAAAAAGCTCCCACCAAAGAAAACAAATGCTCCAAAATCAGTGCAATGAAATGAAGGGTGTGGCTATACATTGACAACTAACCCAAACTTAGAACTAAGTTTCACTCTAGTTGTCTTTTCATTTGGAGCTCCAAGTTCACCCGCAAACGTGCTCTCAGCGAGTGAAATCAAATTCTCTAAAATAAGTGCAATGGAATGAAAGCGGTAGACACAAATGCAGAACTAGACTAAACTAAAGAACTAATAATAGCTCTAGTTGTCATTTAATCTAGCACTCTAATTTCACTCAAAAAGAAGAGCTCCCACTACAAGAGAACAAATTTCCTAAAATAAGTTCAAGGGAATGAAAGGCTTGGATATAAATAAAGAAATTAGCCAAACTTACGAACTAACTTTAACTCTAGTTATCTTTCCCTTTCCGATTCCAAGTTGACTCATAAAAAGCTCCCACCAATGGAACAAATGCTCTAAAATGAGCGCAATGGAATGAAAGATGTGGCTATAGATCAAGACCTAACCCAACCGTAACAACGAACTTTCACTCTAGTTGTCTTTTCATTTGGGTCCCCAATTTCACTCACAAAGAGCTCTCATCGAGAGAAATCAAATTACCTAAAACAAGTGCAATGTAATAAAAGGGTAGCCTCAAATTAAGAACCAGGCCAAACTAAAGAACTAATAATAACTCTAGTTGCCTTTCCCTAATGTCATACTCATAATCTTTTATCTCAAGATCTCCTTCCATCATTTCACATACGTACTTGCTTTTTAATTGAAAGATGAATTTTTTATAGATCATGTCTTTTTGGATTATGGGAAGAACCCAATCTCCTTTGACTTCCTCATGATCATTGTCTACAACAAATGTTTCTCCTTGAAGGTCACCAAGACTAATCGAACTACTTTCCATCATATGACTTCTTTCTTCATAATCACTTTCTTCATATTCATTATCCAATATAATTTCAACAATTCCTTTGTTATTACTTAGGGCTAGGTCTAATGCCTCATCTTTACTCAGCTCAACGTAATCTAGGCTTCCCAAAGTTTCAATAAGTTTGTTATTCTTCCTATTTTTGCATTCACTAGCATAATGTCCTACTTTTCTGCCTGGCCAGCATTTATAGTTATTTTTCCCTGCATGGCAATAAGCTACTTCCCGAAAAAATTTATGCTTTTTAGGAATATTTTCTTCTGTATTTCTCCCCCCTTTGTTTATTAAAGCTCTTTTTCTTACGAAATGTTTTTTTATGTCTCATTTCAGGTTCATTTCCCCATTGGTAAGGCGAATCCCAATAAGTTAGGAATTGCTTCTTAATTTTCTTTTGCTTTTGGAGATTAAGACATTGATCGTTGACCCATTTTCTTAGATAAGAGATTCTCGAACCAAGGGTATCAATGACATCAGCTCGTTCCAGATATGTCATGTATTTTTCATTAATTATGAAATTTATAGGATATGGTAATTTGTCATATAAGATACCAAGATTGGTTTCATTATGCCCAATTTTGTAATAATATTAACAAAATTCAGTAACATAATTTTCCAGATATTTCATATTCCATAATTCTATATTATTAATCTTTCTTTTCCATTCTCGTGCTTTTTCTTCAGAACCAAGTTTTGCTCCGATAAACTCAATTTCGATTTCTTTACATAAATTTTTAAACATTACTGCTGGTGTTTCCATCATTCTTAATGTATTTTTACCTTCTACAGTTAATGAATCATACCAGTCAGCTACAGTGTCAGAAAGGCTATGTTCGATAAAATTTAGAAAATTGGCAGCTGTCCATGTAGTATTTAGGTTTAAGACACTATTCATTCCTCTTTTCTAATGCTCAAATATTTCTTCTCTATTACGGGCTCCATCAATATTTCGGATGTATCCTGTTTGGCTAATTGGGATTAGGCCAATTTCTTCAAAAGTCGTGATTTTCCTTGGGACAAACCCAAAGGAAAAATTGCTTATACGTCTTGCTGGAACATACCTAGGTCTTAAGAAATGAGTATTTCTTCTAGAGGTTCACCAAATTCTTCAGGCTTAATGACATTGTTAACTAGATTAGTCTCTGCTTCTCCAATCTCATTGACCTCATTTCAACAATCATCTTACCATATTTCTTGTCTAGTTTTCTCCTAACTTCTTCTAATGACAATACATTGAGATCTTCTTATTTAATCAGATTCGTCTGCTGATATATTTCTTCTTCTAGTTGAACATTATTGATCACCTCATTATTATCAGACAAGGCGTCAGATTTTTCTCTAATTACCCCATGATTTTGTTTAATTCCTTTTGGTTTTGTTCTTTTTCGAACATATTCTATAGTTCGTCAAGAGTATATTACTTATACTGCATCTTCTTCTTCTTTTTCTGCTTTTTCGGCTGATTTTTCGCCTACTTCTTTTTGAATTTTTATCTCATATAGAGGAAATTAAATCTTGTTTTTGGGTTTTGGAAAGGATATTTATGCTGAAATAGAGTACTAATCCTTGAAGTGGTTTTACCGCTGTGTCCTATTTCGTTGACTAGTGAAAGGTGGATTACTGATGTCTACTTCTTAAGTTCCATTATTTTGGTCTTACTTTTAGCAAATTCTGCTTTTCATTTTAAAAGTAAATCCGTAATATAATTTAATTGAGGTGCTATTAGAGAAAGACCTTCCAGTAAGTGCATAATATGTGAATAATTTGGTGCAAGGGAGGCAGGCGATGATTCTAGTATTAATCACAGTTAATCACAGTTAATTAGCTTAATTAATCATTAATTAGATTAATTATCTTAACTATTTTTAGTCATATGGCTCTGATACCAATCAAAAGAGAATCGAAAATAACACTAATGAGAAAAACTACATATAAGTAAATATTAGATTTTCGAAATTAAGTTTTTAAGGATTGGGGTTAAAATAAGAATTAAAAAATCTTTAAGGGTCTTTTTGCAATTTAGAAAACTATTTTTGGCAAGATTGGTCTTAGAAATTATTTGCACCAAAGATGGATGGACCAGGAAATCGTTTCTAAAGTTATAGGCTCTAAAAATTATTTACGCCAAACTTTGGGGGCCGGAATACAATTTATCGGAAGGTCAACCCTATAAGCATTATCGTTGATCCTCTCTAAAACTTCAAATGGACCATCTGCTCCTGGACTCAACTTGGAATTCCTTTTCTGAGGAAACCTCTCCTTCCGTAAATGAATGCAAACGAGGTCCCAATACTGGAAAACGACCATCCTTCTATGCTTGTTGGCTTGAGTCTGATAGCTAGCATTGCTTTTTTCAATCTTCTCCCTGACCTTGTCATGTAATGTCCCGATCTCTTTTATCCTCATGTCGGCCTCAACACTGGGCTTTCCTTCACTGACTCTTAGCACCAAATTTCTAGGAGTTAAGGGATTAACTCCATAAACTGTTTTAAAAGGGGATAAGTTAGTGGTCTTGTGAGGAGCTCTATTGTATGGAAACTCCACATGAGGCAGCAACAAGTCCCATGCCTTTGCTTGAGTTCTAATCAAGGCCCTCAGAAGGACTCCTAAAGTCTTGTTAGTGACTTCAGTCTAGCCATCAGTTTGAAGATAGTAGGTACTACTGAACTTGAGTTTGGTTCCTAGCTTCTTCCATAAGGTGAGCCAGAAATGGCTTAGGAACTTAGCATCCCTATCTGATACAATGGACCTTGGAACCCCATGTAACCTTATAACTTCCTTGAAATATGGCTCAGCTACTTGACAACATTATTGGTTTTGATACAGTCTATGGAATGAGCCATCTTTGAGAACCTATCCACATTGACAAGGACTGAGTCCTTTCCCCTTTGAGTCCGTGGCAGACCCAAGGCAAAATCCATGCTCACATTAGTCCAGGGACCCTGAGGTACTAACAGTGGAGTGTAAAGTCCCTGAGGTAGAGAATGACTCTTTGCAGTTTGGCATATGGCACATCTCCTAATGATGTCTTGAATATCCTTGGATATGCCAAGCCAAAAGTAATGCTCCTTGAGCATAGATGTGGTCTTGTTTTCACCATAATGGCCAACCAAGGCCCCTCCATGGACCTCTCTAATCAACAACTCTCTTATTCCACACCTTGGAACACATAGCGTGGTACCTTTGAACAAGTACCCATCTTGCAGTAGATAGTCTCCTTTTGGCCTCCGTTTGTAGCTCTCATACAACTCTTGGAAGTCCTCGTCATGCTTATCTAAAGATTTGAGGTGCTAAACCCCTAGGATATAGGCTTCTAACTGGAATAGCAACAAATGCCTCCTGGACAGTGCATCTGCTCCTTGATTCAACCTTCCTGACTTGTGTTTGATGGTAAAATGGAATGACTGATGATACTTGACCCACTTGACATGTCTACCATTCAGCTTGTGTTGCCCTGAATGTACTTATGAGCGTTATGGTCAGAATAGAGTATGAACTCAGCAGCTATAAGATAGTGACTCCAATGCTCCAAGCACCGGATGTTGCCATAAAATTCCTTATCATAAATTGAGCACCTTCTCTTGGAATCACAGAGTTTCTCACTGAAGAAGGCTAAAGACCTACCTTCTTGAGTCAGAACTCTACCAATGGCCACCCTAGAGGCATTACACTCAATTTCAAAGACCTTTTCAAAGCATGGCAAAGCAAGAACTGGTGCTTGAGCTAGCTTCTGTTTGACCTCCTCAAAGGCCTATTGGGCCTTTGCATTCCATTGAAATGAACTTACGTTGATCACTTCAGTCATGGGGCCATGATGGTATTCAAATTTTTGATAAACCTCCTATAAAAGAATGCCAATCCATGAAAACTTCTTACATCATGGATGCTCTTAGGAACTGGCCAACTCTTAATAGCTTTCACCTTGCTTTCATCCACTGGAACAATATTAGCAGTGACTATGTACCCTAAGAAAGTGACTTTATGGGAGAGAAAGGTGTACTTCTTAAGGTTCCCACAGGGTTTCTCCCTTTGTAGGACCTGAATGACCTATCTGAGATGGCTCAAGTGCTCTTCTTTTGTTTTGCTGTGATATCGTCAAAGTAGATAATCACAAATCTGCCAATAAAGGACTGAAGACATGGTTCATTAACCTCATGAATGTACTGGGTGCATTAGACAAGCCAAAAGGCATAATTAACCACACATATATGCCTACGTTGGCCTTAAATGCAGTCTTCCACTCATCTCCCTCCTCGATTCTGATATGATAGTAGCCACTCCTCAGGTCAACCTTTGAAAATACCCTTAAGCCATAAAGCTCATCCAGTATATCCTCCAATCTAGGAATTAGATGCCTGTACTTGATGGTGATTTTGTTAATGGCCTTGCTGTCTACACACATCCTCATACTTCCATCCTTCTTGGCACTGTTAAAGCCGGTACAGCATATGGACTCAAACTCTACCTCACCATTCCTTTAGCCATTAACTCCCAAACTTGCCTTTGTATCTCATGGGTGTCTTTGGGGTTCATTCTGTAGCCTGGCTTATTAGGTGGGGTGGCTCCTAGAATCAGATCAATATGATGCTAGATTGATCTTTTTGATGGGAGGCTAAGTGGGATCTCTTCTGGAAAAAAATGGGGGTACTGATCCAGAATGGATCTGGCTAGGGGTAAAATGCTTAGGGACTCTTTTTGGCTTGAACGGCTTTGGAAATTCTAGTTCTTGAAAGGCCTAAACTCATACTCTGAGGCTTTAAGGTCAACCTCTAGAAGGGTGAGTAGCTTTTCAGTGGTTTCAGTGGGTTTAGAGGGCTTGGTTTTGGGCATTTGATGTGGTGCTAAGGGAGTCAGGGTGATCTTCTTCCCATACTTGACAAAAGAGTATGTGTTCTAGTGACCATCATGAATCACTCTTCTGTCTTACAACCAAGGTCTTCTAAATAACACATGACACATATCCATAGGGATTATGTCACACCAAACTTCATCAAAATAATTCTTACCAACTGAAAAAGAAACTAAGCATCTAGAATTGACTTGCAAGCCCTTGCCTTGATTCTACCATTGGATGCGGATGAACTGGAGTGTGCAAGCATAACTTCTCAATCAAAGTTGTAGGAGATACATTAGAGCAACTCCCACTGTCAATAATCTGTGAGCAAACTTTGCCTAGAGTGGTACATCTATTGTGACATATGTTTTCCCTTTGCTCATCTTTGGTGCTTGTTTGAACATTAAGGGCTCTCCTAATGACCAACATTTCTCCCTCATCTAGTTCAACCAGCACTTCCTCTCCCTCTTGCTCCTCCATCAGGCAAATCTTCCTCTCATCCTCTACTTCCTCCTCTTGTGAAGCTTGGTACTCAGCCAAGGTGATGACCCTTCTATTAGGGCATTCAGTGGCATTTAAAACATCTCCTAGGGGTAGTAGGATTGGGAGGGGGTTTATTTTATGGAGTTGAGGTCTTTGGAGAAATCTGAGTAGAGCTTCCAATAGGTTTAGGGGCTAGCTGATTGCTCTGCTTGTTGAAGGGTTGGCTTCTGGGAAAGGGCTTTGCATGTTCTTTCTTGGCAGCCTTAGTTTTCTTCTATTGCCCAACTCTATGAGCCAACACACATACATGCTCAAAAGTGGGGTACTGCTGCAATTCAACCACTTGTGAGTACCTAGGGTCAAGCTCACTAAGGTACCTAATTATGGTCTGATATTCAAGTTCTTGAAAATCACATTTAATTAAGAGT
Source organism: Carnegiea gigantea (assembly GCA_029747015.1). Classification (NCBI taxonomy): domain Eukaryota; kingdom Viridiplantae; phylum Streptophyta; class Magnoliopsida; order Caryophyllales; family Cactaceae; genus Carnegiea; species Carnegiea gigantea. The sequence goes on from JAKOGI010000683.1 coordinate 272,390, forward strand.
TTTTGAAACTCTCGAGCATATTCCTCAGTAGACATGTTTCCTTAGGTCAAACTATGTAACTAAGAATAATTGTCTTTAAGGTAAGAAGGGGGTAAGAACCTATTCTTCAGCTTGGACTTCATTTTAGCCCAGGTTTTAATCTTACTCTTCCTCTTCTTAGCTCTCTTCAGAGGTTGGTCCCCCAAAAATATGCGTACTTCTTCAACCTCAATGCCACAAGCTTGACCTTTTTATCTTCAGGGATGTCTTTGTGTGCTTAATGTTAAAATTTATGCTCTTATTCTCCTTTTATGCTTGGGTATAGTTCTTTAATGATATGTATAGGATTTTAGGCCATTTTAACCAGGCATTTAACCCTTATTTGAATGTATGTTGACCCCCATGGATGCCCTTGAGATGCCATGCCCGTGGAGTATAAGAAGAGTAGAAAATTCGATTCCAGCCAAGACCACGGTCAGACTATGGTGCCTACCACGGACTATAATTAGCTGGTAATTGCTATCCTCTTCATTTTCCTCTATTGTGCTACTGAGGTTACTTCGATGGCTGCTTAAAAGGGCATGTTTTAGAGTAGAAAAGAGAGATCTTGTTCAGCAACCATAGCCCTTGGAAGCCTCAAGATTGTTGCACAATTCAAGGGCTGTAATTGTTGTAAAGTTTTCCTTCCTTTTCTTCAATTTGCTTTTAAACTCTTGTTTTAGTTGAATTTAGAAACATGAGTAAGCAGCGTTATCGAATCTCAGGATTTGTTAGCCATAGAATTATTGTTGGATCGTTTACCCTTGAATTGTTGCACTTATTTCATGTTCTGATTGATTAATGTCTATCTTGTAATTGGAATGTTGTGAGCAGAATTTGGCCAATTTTTCTTGCGTATATTAGGTAGTAGGGTGAAGTACTGAAAGGTGAAACTCTCTACTCGATTGTCCCGATAGGGCTTAATTTAGCAAAACTCGAAAGAGAATTGCTTGTTTAAGAGAAGGCTTAGTGATTCACAAATCTTTAACCTAGACTAAAATCAAATGCACTTGAGTATTAGAAGCATGCATCTTTGAAGGGGAAAAAAGAAAAAAATATAAAATCAGAAAAAAACAATGAAAAAAAAGAGAAAAAAACAATGAAAATGGTGAGCTTTGTAGATTAGGTACACTTCTTTGGTTTAGATTGATCCTTTGATTTGCCCGATTGTGCGCAAAATATTTGAGAATGCGTTTTCGAAAAGGAGCTTCATGTTTTAACCATATGTTGAGTGCGAGTTGATTACCCTATGACTCTTTACATGAATTTTGGCATGTGTTTAGTAATTTCACTAGTTATGACCTTGGTAGATATCTCGTGAGGCTTTGAGCTTTTAAAGACTAATTTATCAATTTAGTCTCTTGTCCATTCATGTGCGACTCTTCTTTGACATCATTTCTCTAGAACTTGCTTTGATTCTCATTCAAGATTACATTTTGCATATGCATTTAGGTGATATGATTGAGGCATTCTTTGACTTATTAACCCTAAAGACCAAATATCCACCCCTGTTATGTCTTATATCCCTTGCTAGCCCCTTTGAGCTTATATCAGTTTTTATTGCTTTGAACCTCCTACTATAGCCTTCGGCAAAATGATTGTCTAACCCTGAATCCAAGACTAAAGGAGTGTTTTATCCTTATGCATCGAGTTTAATTGGGAACTAGTAAGATGTTTTGCGATCTTTTTGGTGGATTTGCTTGTTTGGTGAAGGGATGTGAGTTCTCGTATTGATATAAGAAATCCCTGGTCTTATTATCCAAAGATTAGAGAAGAGTTGAAATTCTCCATTTATATAAGATTTGCCTTGGCTAACTCTTTGTGGAGAAGAAAAAAACAAGAAGAAGAAGAAAAAAAGGGAAAAATAAAAGAATAAGCGAAAGAAAAAAGGAACAATAAAAAGAGTGTTAGCCTCGTATGGATTGCCCAAAAAAAAAAGAGTATTTATGACTTTCAACTCTTTATCTCTTCAATTGGGGATGTAATTTATCGATGAATTGTATCTGTTGAGGGAGAATGTTATATGATGCATTGGAAACGTTTCGCTCTCTCCACATTTCCAAAACATTTGATGATTTGGGAGAATTGATTCAAATTTGACATTGTGGTACATCAAGTGATTTTTAAAAATTTCATTCCCTAGTCTATTTGCCAAATGATTTTTGTAATTTTTGGGCTAACTTTGGATCGGTGTTGCCATTGAGATGCTATCAATGTCTATCCTGAGGAGGTTTTGTATAATTTTTGGTCTTAGTGTTGCGTGGGGACAAGTAACGATTCAAGCATGCGGGAGTTTGATAAGTGCTCAAAGTAAATTTCATTTTAGGGTCATTTGGCTGCATTTTTAGAAGAATTATGTGCTTAATGTTAAAATTTATGCTCTTATTCTCGTTTTATGCTTGGGCATGGTTCTTTGATGACAATTGCGGGATCTTGGACCATTTTGACCCGGCATTTGACCCTCATTTGAGTGTATGTTGACCCCCCATAGATTTCCCTAAGATGCCATGCTCGTGGAGTATGAGATGAGCAGAAAATTCGATTCTAGCTAAGACTACGGTCAGGCCGTGGTGCCTACCACGGACTGTGGTTAGCTGGTAACTGCTAGCCTCTTCGTTTTTCTCTGTTGTGTGGCAGGGGTTACTTTGATGGCTACTTAAAAAGGCATGTTTCAGAGCAGAAAAAAGAGATCTTGTTCAGCAACCGTAGTCCTACTTTCACATCTTTTTAGTTTAGTTCAATTTTAGTGTCATTTTCGTTGAGAATAGAAGGGAGAAACTTGGTCTTGGAAGCTTGAAGATTCCTGCACAATTCAACGGCTATCATTGTTGTAAAGTTTTCCTTGCTTCTCTTTGTTTTGCTTTTAATCTCTTGTCTTAGTTGAATTTTTAGAAACATGAGTCAGTAGTTTTATCTAATCTTAAGTTTTGTTAGCCATAGAATTGTTATTGGATCATTTGTCATTAAATTCTTGCGGTTATTTCATGTTTGGATTGATTCATGTCTATCTTGAAATCAGAATGTTGTTAGTGGAATTTGGCCAATTTTGCTTACTTATATTAGGTAGTAAGGTGAAGTACTGACAGGTGAAACTCTCTACTAGATCATCTGGATAGGGCTTAATTTAGTAAAACTCGCGAGAGAATTGCTTGTTAAGAGGAGACTTAGCAATTCACAGATCTTTAACCTAGACTAAAATCAAATGCACTTGAGAGAGTGTTAGTTAAATTTGTCTAGGCAATTTAGTTCATTTCGAAAGAAAGGATTAAATTCAATTTGATTGCAATTCCTTGAGTTGTTCTTCCTATGAATAGTGCAATGCTTAAATCCATGATCTGACTCTTTAGTTGGTGAATCAAATTCCTAGATGTTTTTCTATCATCGAATTTCCGAATAGTTAAATAGTTTATTTAAATCGATTATTTGAAACGATTTGTCGCTTAGGAAATTCTAATAGGCTTTTAACTCGATAGATTACTTTGGTCCCTGAGGACGATCTTTCAACCTATATTACGACACCTGTGTGCTTGCGGAGGTTTCAGCAAGTCAAGGAACTCATCAGGGTCTAGCCTTCCTTTAAACTCTGGGATCTTAAACTTGATGTCAAAGCTAGATTGCTTATGATGGTGCCTTCTGCCTCTCCTTTGCCTTGGTTTAGAATCAATCTCACATCAGGAAGCAAAGGGGTGGCCTTATCTATCATCCTCTTCCTCATGTAACTGCTCAGAAGAGCTAGGAGACTCTAAATGTAAGGCTCTCCTTTCGTTTTTGAGAGGTTTCCCAAGATGCTCCTATAGTACTCATTTTGCTTGTCAAGGTACTCATAGCTCTTCATTAAAGCCTCAAACTTCTCCTCTAGTGATGACATACTACCACTCATCTTGCTTATTTTGGGAAAAGGGGTTCTTTATGGACCGTGTATCTATGCTTAAGGGTTGTGTTTTGGCATGAGGTCTTATACCAAATATGGTGAGAATAAGCAAGATTACAAAGCACAAACTGGGAACTAACAATCAGACTGCCCAAGTAATGTCTAATTGAACTGAACCGGGACTAAAACTAACTTATAACGCACTGAACCAAATATAATCTAAGCTTAGGCTTGGATACAGTCACACCACCAAGCAAACTCAGGGCATTTAGGAGTATTTTGGATATAGTCCCACCACCAGAATAGCTTCCAAAACTCCTAAAACACCACCTGTAATGGCCAAGTATCGGAAAGCTAAAGAGATTTCAGATGCAAGGAGCTATGTACAAATTCATGTATTCATCAACTGCTCGTTGCAACTAAAAAAGAAGCTTTTATACTCAGCCTTGCACCCCTCTCAATGGCTAAAACAGAAGAAAGAAGTGAACTAAAAACAGTAAACAAGTTCAAACTACCAACAGTCTAAAACAACAACTCTAAGTTGATCTTTGACACCTAATTAGTTTGGTAATCTCCATTATTGAGGTGTCAAGCCCTTGGAGCATCCAAGGACTACTAATGATGGCCTTGGGAAGTAAAGTCAACTGCTAATGGGATGATTAGCTCGTGTAATCAGCAAGTATAGCAGGTAGTTACCCATTGGATCAAAGGGAATTTCCTTTGATTTTAAGCCGGTTAACAGCTGCTGTAAGGTGATATGAATGAGCTACTATAGGGCATTACTTTATAACATTTTTGATGCCTTTTCAAGCCCTTAAATGTGTCAATGTTGGTTGCCATCATAGAGTCAATGTTGATTCCCTTAAACACGTCTGCTACTATGCTGCTGGGCAGGCTGGTGCTGCTGCGCTGTTCTTTAAAAGAGATGATGCAACTTCATTCATTTGTTAGCCATCGTGTGACTGTGCAAATGAGCTAAGTTACTTCCAAAAAGGTTCGCCTTGAACTCTACTGGATCAAATAGCTAAACCAAGGCTGAGTCGGCTTGCTGGATAGATCATGCTAGCTGAACGCTTGGCCTAAAGCTTTCCGAACTAATGCTTGAACATATGGATTGGGGTTGGTTGGCTAATTCTGATTATTTGTGAGGTGATCCCTATCAGAATAAGTGCAAGGGAACAAAATACATGGCTATAAATCAAGAAGTAAGACAAACATGACAACTGACTACCACCCTAGTTATCTTTTCATTTAGGGATCCAATTTCCCACAATAAGAGCTTCGATAAAAAGAAACTAAATCCCCTAAAATAAGTGGACGGGAATGAAAGATGTGGCTACAAATAAAGAAACTAGACAAACAAGCGAGCTAACTTTAACTCTATCTACATTTTCTTTTCGGGTTCCAATTTGACTTGCAAAAAGCTCCCACTAATGGAAATAAATGCTCTACAGTGAGTGTAAAGAAATGAAAGGTGTGGCACTAGATCAAGAACAAACACAAACTTAAGAGCTTGGTTTCACTCTCGTCGTCTTTTCATTTGGAGCTCTAATTTAACCCCCAAAGAGCTCTCATCGAGTGAAATCAAATTACCTAAAACAAGTGCAATGAAATGAAAGCAGCAGCCACAAATCAAGAACTAGGCCAAACTAAAGAACTAATAATAGCTCTAGTTGTTATTTCATTTAGCACTTTAATCTCACTCAAAAAGAAGAGCTCCCACTAAAAGAGAACGAATGTCCTAAAATAAGTTCAAGGGAACGAAAGGTTTTGGTACAAATAAAGAAAGTAGCTAAACTTAAGAACTAACTTTAACTCCAGTTGTCTTTCCTTTTTTAGATCTAATTTGACTCACAAAAAGCTCACACCAATGGAAATAAATGCTCTGAAATTAGTGCAATGGAATGAAAGGTGTGGCTATAGATCAGGAACTAACCTAAACATGATAACTAACTTTCACTCTAGTTGTCATTTCATTTGGGTCCCCAATTTCACCCACAAAGAGCTCTCATCGAGCAAAGTTAGATTGCCTCAAACAAGTGCAATGTAATAAAAGTGGTAGCCATAAATCAAGAACCAGGCGAAATTAAAGAACTAATAATAACTCTAGTTGTCTTTTTATGTGGGCAGTTATTTCATCACAAAGAGCTCCGAGCAAGAGGAAACAAATGCCTCAAGATGAGTGCCAATTAGTGAAAGGTTTGGCTACAAATCAAGAAGCAAGCCAAACTTAGGAACTGAACTTAACCACGGCTTTCTTTTCTTTTGCAGCTAAAGCTGCACCTAGGAAGGGAACAGATCCATATAGGTGACTCACTCTTATGAACAGATTTGTCTACAAACAAATACTAAAAGGCTTGGCTATAAATAATGGAATAGAATGTGTGGCTATAAGTATATAACGAAGTCAAACATAAGAACTCACTTAAACTCCAGTTGTCTTTTCCCTAGGGCTTAAATTTCACCTACAAGAAGTTCACACTAAGCGGAAACAAATGCCATAACACCACTGCAAGGGAACGAAATACATGGCTGTAAATCAAGAAGTAAGATAAAGATGAGAACTAACTATAACTCTAGTTATCTTTTCATTTGGGGCTCCAATTTCCTCCAAGAAAAGCTTCCATAAAAGGAAAATAAATCCCTTAAAATAAGGGCAAGAGACAGGTGCGGCTACAAAGAAAGAAACTAGCCAAACTTGCGAACTAGTTTTAAATCTAATTGCCTTTTCCTTCTAGGTTCCAATTTGACTTGCAAGAAGCTCCCACAAATGGAAACAAATGCTCTAAAATGAGCGCAATGAAATGAAAGGTGTGGCTATAGATCAAGAACTAACTCAAACTTAAGAACTAAGTTTCAATCCTGTTGTCTTTTCATTTGGAGCTCCAATTTCACCCACAAAGAGCTCTCATCGAGTGAAATCAAATTACCTAAAACAAGTGCAACGGAATAAAAGTAGTAGCCACAAATCAAGAACTGGGCTAAACTAAAGAACTAATAATAGCTCTTGTTGTCATTTGATTTAGCGCTCTAATTTCGCTCAAAAGAAGAGCTCCCACTAAAAGAGAATGAATGTCTTAAAATGAGTTCAAGGGAATGAAAGGTTTGGCAATAAATAAAGAAACTAGACAAACTTATGAACTAACTTTAACTCTAGTTGTCTTTTCTTTACCAGTTCAAATTTGACTCACAAAAAGCTCCCAGCAACAAATAAAAAAACTAGCCAAACTTATGAACTAACTTTAACTCTAGTTGTCTTTTCTTTACTGGTTCGAATTTGACTCACAAAAAGCTCCCACTAATGGAAACAAATGCTCTACAGAGAGTGCAATGGAATGAAAGATGTAGCTATAGATTAAGAACCAACCTTAACATAACGACTTTCAGTTTAGTTGTCTTTTCATATGGGTGCTTATTTCACCCACAAAGAGCCCTGAGCAAGAGGAAACAAATGCCCTAAGATGACTGCCATGTGATGCAAGGGTTGGCTACAAGTCAAGAAGTGAGCTAAACATAGGAAATAAACTTACCAATAGGTTTCTTTTCTTTTAAAGCTCAAACTTCACTTGGGAAGAGTACACCTCTATATGGGTCACTCAGTCATATGAATAGATATGTAGATAAATAAACATTGAAAGGCTTGCCTATAAATAATGAACTAAACCAAGCATAAAACTAGCTTCAGAACTAGTTTTCTTTTCATTTCGACTGCAATTTTGTCCACAAAGAGCACTAATCAAGAGAAAACAAATGATCTAGAAGTAGTACAAGGGAACAAAAGGTGTGGTTACGAATAAACAAACTCGCCAAATGTAAGAACTAACTTTGAATATAATTGTTCGCTCATTTGGAGCACTAACTTCACCCACAAAGATCTCCACCAAGTGGAAACAAAAATCTTAAAATGAGTGCAAGGAAACAAAAGATATGGCTACAGATGAAAAAGCAACCCAAACATGAGAACTAACTTTTACTATAGTTATGCTTTCATTCGGGGCTCCATTATCACCCATAAAGACCTCCCACCAAGAGAAAATAAATGCCTCGAAATGAGTCCAAGTGAAGGAAAGGTGTGGCAACGGAGAGATAACCTAGCCAAACCTAAGAACTAACGTTAGATATAGTTATCTTTTCTTTTGGGGTTCCAATTTCACCCACAATATGCTCGCACCAAGTGGTAACAAGTGCCCTAAAAATCTATGCAGTGGAACCGAATGTGTGGCTATAAGTAGAGAACTAGGTCAACCATAAGAGTTAACTTTAACTCTAGTTGTCTTTTCATTAGGGCTCAAATTTCACCTGTAAGGAGTTCACACCAAGGGAAAACAAATGCCATGTAATGAGTGCAAGGAAACGAAATGCATGGCTGCAAATTAAGAAGTAAGACAAACATGAGAACTAACTATAACTCTTGTTATCTTTTAATTTGGGTCTACAATTTCCCCTAAGAAGAACTTCCATAAAAAGAAAACAAATCTCCTAAAATAAGGGCAAGGGAACAGACGGCTACAAATAAAAAAACTAGCCAAACTTGCAAACTAATTTTAACTCTAATTACCTTTTCTTTTCGGGTTCCAATTTGACTTGTAAGAAACTCCCACAAGTGGAAACAAATGCGAATGAAAGGTTTAGACATCGATCAAGAACTAACCCAAAACTTAAGACCTATGTTCCACTCTATTGCCTTTTCATTTGGAGCTTCAATTTCACCTACAAAGAGCTCTCATCGAGCAAAATCAAATTACCAAAAACAAGTGCAATGGAATGAGAGTGGTAGCCACAAATCAGGAACTGGGCCAAACTAAAGAACTAATAATAACTCTGGTTATCTTTTCATGTGGGCACTTATTTCGCCCACAAAGAGCACCAAGCAAGAGGAAACAAATGACCTAAGATGAGTACCATGTGATGAAAGGTTTGGCTATAAATCAAGAAGTAAGCGAAACTTCATCTGGGAAGCATGCACCGCCATATGGGTCACTCACTCTTATGAATAGATATGGCTGCAAAGAAACACTAAAAGGCTTGGCTATAAATAATGAACTAAGCAAAATATAAAAATGGCTTTAAAAACTACTTTTCTTTTCATTTCGACTGCAATTTTGTCCATAAAGAGCCCTTATCAAGAGAAAACGAACGACATAGAACCAGTAGAATGGAACAAAAGGTGTAGTTGCGAATAAATAAATTGGCCGAACGTAAGAACTAACTTAAAATCTAATTGTTTGCTCATTTGGGGCACTAACATCACCCACAAAGAGCTCCATCAAATGAAAACAAATGTCCTAAAATAAGTGCAAGGAAACAAAAGATATGCCCACAAAACAAGAAGTAAGCCAAACTTGTGAACTAACTCTGATTGTAGTTGTGCTTTCATTTGGGGCTCCATTTTCACCCATAAAGACCTCATACCAATAGAAAATAAATGCCCTAAAAGAAGGACAAGTGAACAAAAGGTGTAACGCCCCCAAATTAAACATGATTCACTGTTTGTATTTTCCTTAATAATCCCTTAATTATAATCTGATAAACCTAATGATAGGGGCGTTACCGCTGTCCAAAAAGGACAAGGCTTGAAACATGAGTACTATAAATAACATAGTTAAGAATAACCTCAAACATATACATACACACCTGATCAATCCATATATAATCAACTGTTAACCAATATAAGGTTTTTACACCATAGTAAAAATAATTCACCATGTAATATGCATCTCGATCCACTAAAGAATTCAATATACAGCTTTAAAGTATGCATGTATTGCATTACTTCTGATCCATCCGGATTTCCTTACTTCACTTATTCTCTTCAATTGATTTGTTAGCATGAGGGCAATTCTTTGAGCATTTGCCTAAAACAAAACATGAAAAACATTTCGAACAATGAGCCGAAGCTCAGTACATGCATTCCTGAATTATTAAATGATCTCTGAATAAATTGTTTGGGCGGCCGCTTTGCAATTCAATTTAAGTTAAAACAGGGAATGAGATGAATGTAAAACTGCATTGCTAGTTATTATCTGATAGTGAACCCCTTGATACTGTTACGATCTATGAATAGGTGTACACCTGCCAAGTCGATCGGGGAGCTGGCCTGAAACCGCGCAGGTAACTGAAGGGCGAATGCCCTATAAATGATAACTGACAAGGTCGATGGAAAGTGTGATGCTTCTGAAATGGATAATAGAATGGTTAATGCCTCTGAAATGGATAATAGAAGTTTCAATGCCATGAGGGGTGTTGTGAGGTTCATAAAAAGCTCAAATAGCCTCAGTTAATCTGATAGACACTAATTTGAGTCAATACTGTGCCCACTTCTCAAATTTCATTTTCATGCTCACTTAACTCGGTTTTCAAACCAAGTAAGCTTCTATACATAATCACACTTGTTGAACTCACTACACTTTGTAATTTCCTTACAATACCCATAATTATATAGAAACTTCTGAAAATATTTTCAAATGTCACGATTTCTATATTCACTAATGTTGCCGTTTGATGGTCTACATTAAAAAATCCATATCTTTCACTCCCGACCTCCAAATAAGATGTAAAACCCCAATATGAAAATCTCATAATGTCCACTAAAAGTTTTATTGATGGCACAAAACATGATTCACATAGTAAGGTCCCTAAAATTGGGCTAGAACACAACTGTGTACAACTTCAGTCCAATTTGCGCAGTCGTAGCAAAATGACCATAACGTTTTCGACAGAACTCGGATTAAGGTGATTCAAAAGTCATGTGAAAGATATCTCATTTATCTATCCACACACCAAAAGCATAAATTTCTAATAAGCCAATCAATACCATTTTTTTCGTAAAATTCATTGTTCAACACTGCTCCCGCTTTCGATGTATTCTGCGCAGTCTTTAGTAAAGTGGCCACAACTTTGTCTACACAGCTTGAAATTAAGTAATTCCAAATCCCATTGAAATCCAATGCATTGAGCTATCAATCCACCAAAAATCATAATTTTTCAATGTGCAATACAGTACCAGTTTAATCCCGAAGTGGCCCATGTTTTAGGTCTGTTTACAGCTTAATCAGCACATATTTGCAAGCTTTTCTTCACATAAACCCCCAATAAAATCACTCTTTACTCATCTGAATCATTTATAATGATAAGGATTGCAAAATCAAATACAAAATAATCCAAATCCATCACTTCAAACTTAAACTAGCATGATCATGAACAATCTCAACTCCCACATGCGTTTATGCTTAACCAACACTTACACACTTGAAAGATAGCTCTTAATATTATCAAAATAGCATGATCAATAAGAAAAACCAATAAAAACAAGATTAAGAACCAAAAATCAGCATGATAGGGATTGGAGCTTACTCACTTGATGCTTGAAAAAGGAGGTATGAATGATGCTTGAACAAAGGGTAATGCGGCTGGTGGCTGGAGGGGTGTTGAGGGTGGTTGGATGGTGGTGTTTCTGGTGGTGGTTTCTGGCAGAAAAGGGGCAGCAAGGGGCAGCAAAGGATGGCAGTAGCAGCCAGTAGAAATTAAGAGGAAGAGAGGGAGAAAAGTCTTGATATTTTGGTGTGATTGTCTCTTTACTTGGTTGAGAATGAAGAAACAAAACACTTGGCAGCAAATTTATCCCTCAAAAGTAACCATGGTTAAGCTTAAACCATGGTTAATTAGCTAGTTTAGTGATACAACTTGTTGGGCTTCAACTTTGGGCCGAAATTGGCCTTGAATGAGCTCGGGTTCGGAAAGAAAGCAAAACCGTAAGCGATTAATTTAATTTTTGTTTTCAAGGCTCGAAATTAAATTATTGTAATGTCGTGAAAAATAATTTAATCTTTTAACCCATAATTATCGAGGCCTAATATCAATTTCTCTAAAAAATTATTTTCGGTAAATAAAACTCGAATTGCAAAGTGGAGCCCCAAATGAATTCTCCCAACCAGAATGATTACTGAGATAAATAAATGCGAAAAATTAATAACACAACTTAATTAAATAAATAAACATGATTTAGGGTCGGACTATTACAAAAGGCGTGGTTACAGATAATAAACTAGCCAAACTTAAGAACTAACTTTAACTCTAGTTGTCTTTTCTTTTGGCGTCCAATTTCACACACAAAGTACTCACATGAGTGAAAACAAGTGCCCTAAAATATGTGCAATTGAGTGAGAATGAGTGGTTATAAGTATAGCACTAAGTCAAGTATAAGAACTCACTTTTAACTCCAGCTGCTTTTTCATTAGGGCTTAAATTTCACCTGCAAGGAGTTTACACCAAGGGAATTAAGTGCCATGCAATGAGTGTAAGGGAATGAAATACATGACTATAAATCAAGAAGTAAGCCAACATGGGAACTAACTATACCTATAGTTATCTTTTCATTTGGGGCTCTAATTTCCCCCATGAGGAGCTTCCATACCAAGAAAATAAATGCCCTAAAATAAGAACAAGGGAACGAAAGGGGTGGATACAAATAAAAAAACTAGCCAAACTTACGAACTAACTCTACCTCCAATTGCCTTTTCTTTTCGGGTTCCAATTTGACTTGTGAAAAGCTCCCACCAATGGAAACAAATGCTCTAAAATGAGTGCAATGAAATGAAAGGTGTGGCTATAGACTAAGAAAAAACAAAAGGCCTCATATAAGGAGAAAACAAAGAACCCAAAACTAGTACAAGGGAACAAAAGGTGTGTTTGCAAATAAACAAACTGGTCAAATGTAAGAATTAGCTTTGAATCTTATTGTTCCCTCATTTGGGGCATTAACTTCACCCACAAAGAGCTCCAGTAAGTAGAAACAAAAGATATGGCTATAAATCAAGAAGTAAGCCAAACTTGAGAACTAACTTTAACTTATTTATGCTTTCTTTTGGGGCTCCATTTTCAAGCATAAAGACCTCCTACTAGTAGAAAATAATGGTCCTGAATTAAGTGCAAGGGAACAAAAGGTGTTGCTACGGATAAATAAACCAGCCAAACTTAAGAACTAACTTTAACTCTAGTTGTCTTTTTTTTTGGGGTTCGAATTTCATGCACAAGGTGCACGCACCAAGTGGAAGCAAGTGCCCTAAAATATGTGTAACAGAATGGAATGTGTGGCTATAAGTACAAAACGTGGTCAAATATAAAAACTCACTTTAACACTAGTTTTCTTTTCATTAGAGCTTAAATTTCACCTACAAGGAGTTAGCACCAAGGGACAATGCCATACAATGAGTGCAAGGGAATGAAAGACATGGCTATAAATAAAGAAGTAGGCCAAACCTCAGAACTAACTATAACTCTTGTTATCTTTTCATTCGAGGCTCCAATTTCCCTCATAAAGAGCTTTCATAAAAAGAAAATAAATGCCCAAAAATAATGGCAATGGAACAAAAGGTGTGGCTATGAATAAAGAAACCAGCCAAACTTGCGAACTAACTTTTATTCTAATTATCTTTTCTTTTCGGGTTCCAATTTAACTTGCAAAAAGCTCCCACCAATGGAAACAAATGCTCTAAAATGGGTGCAATGAAATGAAAGGTGTGGCTATAGATTAAGAACTAGCCCAAACATTAGAACTAAGTTTCACTCTAGTTATCTTTTCCTTTGTCGCTCCAATTTCACCCTCAAAGAGCTCTCATCGAGTGAAATCAAATCACCTAAAACAAGTGCAATGGAATGAAAGTGGCAGCCACAAATCAAGAACTGGGCCAAGCTAAAGAACTGATAGTAGTTATAGTTGTCATTTCAGATCTAATTTTTCACTCATTTGGGTCACTAACTTCACCCACAAAGAACTCCTCTATGCGGAAACAAATATCCTAAAATGAGTGCAAGGAAACAAAAGATATGGCCACAAATCAAGAAGTAAACCCAATTTGTGCACTAACTTTGACTATAATTATGCTTTCATTTGGGGCTCTATTTTCATTGATAAAGACCTCCTACCAAGAGAAAATAAATCCCCTAAACTAAGTGCAAGTGAACAAAAGGTGTGGCTATGGGTAAATAAAGTAGCCAAACTTAAAAACTAACCTTGACTCTAGTTGTCTGTTCTTTAGGGGTTCTGATTTCATGCACAAAGTACTCGCACCAAGTGGAAACAAGTGTCGTAAAGTCTATGTAATGGAACAAATCATTTGTCTATAAGCATAGAACTAAGTCAAACATTAGAACTAACTTAACTCCAGTTGTATTTTCATTAGGGCTTAAATTTCACCTACAAGGCGTTCGCACCAAGGGAAACAAATGCATGCAATGAGTGCAAGGAATGAAATACCTACCTATAGATCAAGAAGTAAGCCAAACATGAGAACTAACTATAAGTCTAGTTATATTTTCATTTAGGACTCAAATATCCCCCATAAGGAGCTTCTAGAAAAAGAAAACAAATGGCCCAAAATGAGGGCAAGGGAATGAAAGGTGTGGCTACCCAAAAAAAAAAAAAAAAAAACCCTAGCCAAACTTACGAACTAACTTTAACTCTAATCGTCTTTTGCTTTCGGGTTCCAATTTAACTTGCAAAAAGCTCACACCAACGGAAACAAATGCTCCAAAATAAGTACAATGAAATGAAAAGAGTGGCAATCGACCAAGAAAATACAAAAGAGCTCTTATCAAGAGAAAACAAACGACCTAGAACCAGTACAAGGGAACAAAAGGTGTGGTTGCAAATAAACAAACTGGCCAAACGTAAAAGCTAACTTTGAATCTAATTGTTCGGTCGTTTGGGGAACTAACTTCACATGCAAAGAGCTCCACCAAGCAGAAACAAAAGATATGGCTACAAATCAAGAAGTAACCCAAACTTGAGCTCCAACTTTAGCGCTTTTTTTTTTTTTTTGGTGAAATAGAACTAACTTTAACTCTAGTTGTGCTTTCATTTGGGGCTCCATTTTAACCCATAAGACCTCCTAGCACTAGAAAATAATGGCCCTAAAATAAGTGTAAGAGAACGAAAGGTGTTGTTACAGATAAATAAGCTAGCCAAATTTAAGAACTAACTTTGACTATAGTTGTCTGTTCTTTTCAGGTTCAAATCTCACGCATAAGGTACGTGCACCAAGTGGAAACAAATTCCCTAAAATCTGTCCAATGGAATGGAATGTGTGGCCACAAGTACAAAAATAGGTCAAACATAAGAACTCACTTTAACTCTAGTTGTCTTTTCATTAGTGATGCATATTCCCATATGCATCATTTTTATTTTTATTTTTATTTAAGGTCAACTTCCAAGAAGAAAAGTGTCAAACAAGAGCGTGCATGGGAACTCTCATATTTTCTCTTATTATGTGAGTTCAAGGACTTTAGACACCATGAAGAAGTCAAGCAAGTGGCGAAAATCTGGATAAAACTCATATTCCTTCCGGAAGAATTGGTGCCCGATTCCCACAACTTGAGGCTCCACATGGTTTTGAAGTTTAAGATCTCAGCTTTCAAACAAGCCCAATTATGTTTAATTTGGACGTCGTTTGGTTGGGCTAAATATTACTCAAAGAAGACATGACCTGCTCCAGTCCAGTTCTGATATAGGTGTAATGTTCGGACCATAACTTTTGATCTCCTTATCCAAATTGAGCAAATGAGCTCATTCTGGAAAATAGATTTCCAGGGCTTTCTAACAAGCCCAGAATCACCTGATTTGGACGTGTGTGATGAGAGTTATGCTCAGTTGAAGTGAAGGCTGCTGCATGGAGTTAATGCTGGGCAAGTGAAGAGACATAGGTTACATGACATCACCTTGCTGACATCATGCACGACTTGGATGGATTTCTTCAGCTGATAGGAAGTCTAGAATGTTCATTGTAACCTCCCCCATTCCTTTAAGTTGTGTCTTTTTATTTTTCCTAAGTCTTTTCAATTTTCTAGCTTTAAATTGTTAGGAGTTTGTGTCTTTTGCTTGTCTTGTTGTTGCCTATATATAGTGGGGGTGTGAAGTGTTTCTCAATTCAGAGTTGTAAGCTTTCCCAAGTGAAATACAATTACCTTTGAGTGTGATTCTCAAAAGTATTCCAAATCCCTAGTTCTATATCTTGAATTTTGGCAAGTTCAAGTGGTGTTCTAGGTTCTCTTTTCTTTTCCAATTGGAGTGATTCCTTGGTGAAGACGAGAGGATTTGCCCAAGATCAAGTCCTTGAGTGGCTCCGCGAAGGATTATCTCAAGTGCAAGGTCTTGTTTATCCTTTGTTCTTTTTTGTTATTATTCATTCGATCCATCTCAATCTATCTTCCATATTCACTTTTCTTTGGTTTGATTCTTGTTTGGAATTTGTTTGAGTTTAATTTGGTTCACTTACCACCCACATATACATCAATTGGTATCAGAGCAAAGGTTTTAAAGTGACCCACATCACACCCAAATACATTAACCAAAAAAAAAAAAAAACCGTTAACATCCAGTGTCCACAGGCCAGAAATTTCGCACGGTGCCCCCGTGCCATACCACTCGACCGTGCCATATTCATTTTCCAGAAATCTTCAAGTCGAGACGCAGCACGGTGCCCCCGTGCCTACCAGCACGGCCGTGCCACCATACTTTTCTGCATTTCCTCAAGTCGAAGCATAGCACGGCCTGCCCGTGCCCCCTTGCACGACCGTGCCACTTTCCCTGCTGCATATTCTTCCTTCAAAGCATCTCCAACATGTCTACAAAGTCCACAAGAAGCGACCAAGCACGTGTGGAAGAGTTAGAAGCTCAAGTCACTTATCTTCGAACTCAACTTGGGCAACTTTTGGAGGAAAAACGAAGGTGGGTTCATAGCCCCACTCCCTCTCATCCTCATGAACTGGTGGTCGAATCGGAAGAAGAAGTCCTTCAATCCCGAGCCAATTCTAGTGACGAAGAAGCCCCAAGGAGACGAAGGCAAGGAGGCAATATTGGTGGTGTCCGAATTGACATCCCCGAATTTGAAGGCCAACTTGACCCGGACTTATTTCTCGATTGGTTGCACACCATTGAGAGGATCTTTGAATATGAGGACATCCCGGAGGACAAGAAGGTAAAACTCGTAGCCCTTAAACTCCGCAAATATGCTTCAATCTGGCGGGCTAACCTTGGAGCGAAAAGAGCAAGAAATGGGAAAGGGAAAATTAGAACGTGGGCCAAAATGAAAGAAAAGCTCAAGGCCAAGTTTCTTCCCTTATACTATGTGCAAGATAATTATCTGAAACTCCACCGCCTCAAGCAAGGATCAAAAAGTATAGAGGAGTACACTCGGGAGCTTGAACAACTCCTACTCAAATGCGACTTAAAAGAAGATGACTCTCAAACCTTGGTAAGATACTTAACCGGACTTGATGAGTCTATTGCTCATATTGTTGAATTGCAACCATATTCATCCCTTGATGACTTAAGTTCTCTAGCCTACAAGGTAGAACAACAAAAGAAATCAAAGGGAAAGAGTATCCTTTCCAAGCCTCTCTCTCGTCCTTACCCCACACAAAGGCTTCCGTACTACCCTCCTCGTCCACAAAATCCCCCACCACCACAAACCAAAAACACCACTCCAACCCCTCAAAAATCCCCCACACAAGAGCCCAAATCTAAAGACAAAGTTCGTTGCTTTCGGTGCCAAGGTATGGGACACTATGCATCTGAGTGTCCAAACAAGAGGATCGTTTCCCTAGCGGAGTACCAAGAAGCATGTG
This sequence comes from Carnegiea gigantea, assembly GCA_029747015.1. Classification (NCBI taxonomy): domain Eukaryota; kingdom Viridiplantae; phylum Streptophyta; class Magnoliopsida; order Caryophyllales; family Cactaceae; genus Carnegiea; species Carnegiea gigantea. The sequence continues at coordinate 289,902 of JAKOGI010000683.1, forward strand.
ATGAACATGCCTATGACAAAGAAGAAGGAGAGCACTATGAAGAAGGAAGCTTGGAAGAAGTTGAAGAAGGCCCCGATGAAGGAGAGTTGCTTGTTATCCGTCGGGCCTTGAGTGGAATTGCCACTCAAAAGGACATGGAGCAAAGAGAAGCCATTTTTCACACCGGATGTACCGTAGGAGACAAGGTTTGTTCCCTTATCATTGATGGAGGTAGTTGTGCTAACGTTGCCTCAAAAACTATGGTGGATAAACTCAAGCTGCAAGTCTCTCCTCGTCCAAATCCCTACACCATACAATGGTTGAATCAAGGCAAAGGTTTGCAAATTACTCACCGTTGTCTTGTTTCCTTTTCAATTGGGAAAAACTATAAGGATGAGATATTCTGTGACATTCTTCCTATGGATGCAAGCCATATATTATTGGGTAGACCATGGATGTTTGATCGCCATGTAATTCATCATGGGCGCCTCAACACCTACTCCTTTATTAAGGATGAGAAGAAAATCACCTTGACCCCTATTCCATCGTGCCAAAGCCCCAAGCCACAAAAGGACCGACAAGCCTTAACCCTCATTCATCCTTCCCAAACCCTTGCCCCCAAAGAAGATTTCTCACTTCCGCCTCTTCTCCTCACCAGGTATGACCCGTTTTATCATCCTCCCCTCACCCTCTTCTATATCTCTCTAGAGGTGATGCCCTGTGACCTCCTTCCCCAAAAGCTCCCATATTGTGAGCATGACCCCTTTCTTGAGAAGCTTGCTAACCCTTTGAGTTTTAGGACACACTCAAAACCACCCGGGGAGTATGATGCATATTCCCATATGCATCATTTTTATTTTTATTTTTATTTAAGGTCAACTTCCAAGAAGAAAAGTGTCAAACAAGAGCGTGCATGGGAACTCTCATATTTTCTCTTATTATGTGAGTTCAAGGACTTTAGACACCATGAAGAAGTCAAGCAAGTGGCGAAAATCTGGATAAAACTCATATTCCTTCCGGAAGAATTGGTGCCCGATTCTCACAACTTGAGGCTCCACATGGTTTTGAAGTTTAAGATCTCAGCTTTCAAACAAGCCCATTATGTTTAATTTGGACGTCGTTTGGTTGGGCTAAATATTACTCAAAGAAGACATGACCTGCGCCAGTCCAGTTCTGATATAGGTGTAATGTTCGGACCATAACTTTTGATCTTCTTATCCAAATTGAGCAAATGAGCCCATTCTGGAAAATAGATTTCCAGGGCTTTCCAACAAGCCCAAAATCACCTTATTTGGACGTGTGTGCTGAGAGTTATGCTCAGTTGAAGTGAAGGCTGCTGCATGGAGTTAATGCTGGGCAAATGAAGAGACATAGGTTACATGACATCACCTTGCTGACATCATGCACGACTTGGATGGATTTCTTCAGCTGATAGGAAGTCTAGAATGTTCATTGTAACCTCCCCCATTCCTTTAAGTTGTGTCTTTTTATTTTTCCTAAGTCTTTTCAATTTTCTAACTTTAAATTGTTAGGAGTTTGTGTCTTTTGCTTGTCTTGTTGTTGCCTATATATAGTGGGGGTGTGAAGTGTTTCTCAATTCAGAGTTGTAAGCTTTCCCAAGTGAAACACAATTACCTTTGAGTGTGATTCTCAAAAGTATTCCAAATCCCTAGTTCTATATCTTGAATTTTGGCAAGTTCAAGTGGTATTCTAGGTTCCCTTTTCTTTTCCAATTGGAGTGATTCCTTGGTGAAGACGAGAGGATTTGCCCAAGATCAAGTCTTCGAGTGGCTCCGCGAAGGATTATCTCAAGTGCAAGGTCTTGTTTATCCTTTGTTCTCTTTTGTTATTATTCTTCGATCCATCTCAATCTATCTTCCATATTCACTTTTCTTTGGTTTGATTCTTGTTTGGAATTTGTTTGAGTTTGATTTGGTTCACTTACCACCCACATAAACATCAATTAGGGCTCAAATATAACCTATAAGGAGTTCACACCAAGGGGAAATGCCATACAATGAGTGGAAGGGAATGAAAGACGTGGTTATAAATCAAGAAGTAAGCCAAACATGAGAACTAAGTATAACTCTAGTTATCATTTCATTCCGGGCTCCAATTTCCCCCATAAAAAGCTTCCATAAAAAGAAAATAAATCCCTTAAAATGATGGCAAGGGAACGAAAGGACCAGCTACAAATAAAGAAATCAGCCAAACTGGTGAACTAACTGTAACTTTAATTGCCTTTTCTTTTCGGGTTCCAATTTGACTTGCAAAAAGCTCCCACCAATGGAAACAAATGTTCTAAAATGAATGCAATGAAATCAAAGGTGTGACCATAGATCAAGAGCTAACCCAAACCTAAGAGCTAAGTTTCACTCTTGTTGTCTATTCATTTAGAGCTACAATTTCACCCACAAAGAGCTATCATCAAGTGAAATCAACTTACCTAAAACAAATGCGATGGAATGAAAGTGGTAGTGATAAATCAAGAACTGGGCCAAACTAAAGAACTAATAATAGCTATAGTTGTCGCTTTAGATCTAATTGTTCACTTATTTAGGTCACTAACTTCACCCATGAAGAGTTCCACGCAACAGAAACAAATGTCCTAAAATGAGAGCAAGGAAATAAAAGTTATGGCCACAAATCAAGAAGTAAACCAAACTTGTGAAAGAACTTTGACTAAAGCTATGCTTTCATTTGGGGCTCCATTTTTACCCATAAAGACCTCGTACCAAGAGAAAATAAATGCTCTAAAATAATTGCAAATGAATGAGGGGTGTGGACATGGATAAATAAACTAGCCAAACTTAAAAACTAACTTTAACTCTAGTTGTCTTTGGTTTTGGGGTTCCGATTTTATGCACAAAGTACTTGCACCAAGTGGAAACAAGTGCCGTAAAGTCTATGTAATGGGATAGAAAGTGTGGCTATAAGTATAGAACTAAGTCAAATATAAGAACTCACTTTAACTCTAATTGCATTTCAATAGGACTTAAATTTGACCTACAAGGAGTTTGCACCTAGGGAAACAAATGCCATGCAATGAGTGCAAAGGAATGAAATGCATGGCTATAAATAAAGAAGTAAGCCAAACATGAGAACTAAGTATAACTCTGATGTGCTAAGCTAGGGCGAAGAGAAATTTAGGCACCAAAGATCAAAGTAAAGCAAACCAAAGCATGGAGAAATAGAGAAACCAAAACTAGCCACAACTAGCTACGGTTTTAAGCAAGAGAGAGAACGGATAAACTAGCTTATTAAAGGGTAAGACACACCACCTTTCGCAAACTGGGGCTCTTAATCTCAGTTAGGGAAGACACGCTACCCTAAGTTGGATTAATACTCATTTGATCACGACTTTGATTAGCCAAATCAAAGATAAGTAAGAAAGAGTTTAAAAGTAAAAGAGAACAATCTCAACTTTTATAAACTGTCAAATCTCCCTTTACAACCTTCAAATTAGTAAATAAATCGATAAAAGGGGCCATATGGCTGTCGCTAACAAACCAGGAATACTAGGAAAGAAGCCAAAGGGGAGGGGAAGACCAAAAAACAAGAAAGTACAAAAGCTGAAAAGTGATTTTTGCTTTTTCTAAGCAACTTTTCAGAACACATTTTCCAACTTCAAACTGCTCCATCTCCTACGTTTCGTACTCAAGTCAGGTTTAAGAAATGTTGTTAGAAAGCTTAGAAAGTAAGCTTTTAGATGGATCAAGTTGTAAGGGACTTGAAGATTTTGTTTGGGAGACATAGGCCAAAAGGTGCAGCTAGTGCAAACTGAAATAATTTCTGTAGCACTTTAGATGTGGCCCTATTTGACTTGCCTCTTCATGACTTAACCTGGAATGCTTTTCATGCCCTTAAAGTTGACATAAAAAGGTTCTTAAAAATTTGGATTGCAGCTTATTAAATGCACCTTAAGCTTGAATAATCAAGCTTACAAAACTGGGATACTACATGGGTTCTAAAACAGCTAGGGCCGCTAATATGTTCTTGATCATTTGAGTTAATCCTTGTGCTTTTAGATTCTTTTCTTGGCTTGACTTAGGTAGTAGGAATGTGATTTTGATTAGTAATTGCTTGATCCCTATCATCCTCCCCTTATTGAGAAGCAATAGCCCTCAAATTCTCCAAGGTATCATCTTCTAAGTATGGGGACAAATCAGCTACATTAAAGGTGGTGGATACTCCTTAATCTCCTAGAAACTTAAGCTTGTATGCATTGTTGTTGATCCCCTCTAATGCTTCAAGCAGACCCTTAGCTCTAGGTATGAGCTTGGACTTCCATTTCGAGGGAAAACGCTCTTTCCTCAAGTGCACCCAAACTAGATCTCCAGGGTTGAAGATGATTTGCTTTCGGTGTTTGTTTTCTTGGGCTTCATAGGTGATGGAGACCATCCCACCAAACCGTCAAAAGCCATTGCTAATGATCCATCCCCCGCTAGGGAGTCCAAGAAGGCCAAAGGAGTTCATGCCATAGTCTGAAAACGTATGCACAAAGAAGAAAGTGAACTGCCCAGTTCATACCGTTTCTAAACCGGTTTTGTTTCTCTGTTGGAGGAAAATGCAGAGGGGGAAATTTTCTGCACGCACCACCCCCTTAAAGCCTAAGATCTTAGCTTTCAACAAGACCTTTTGCAAGGCATTTGGGGTCCATTTGGTCAGTCAACCAAGCCAAAACCTGAGACAGCGCACTGCAGGGCGGAATCCAGCACAGTCCGAAATAAGGCCCTAATTGGTTGACTTCCTCAACTCCAACTTTTGTCAAATTTTGCAGTATGAAAGGGGACATAAATAATTATCAGGTCATGGGTTCAAATCCCATCCAAAGCGCCCCCTTGTGTTGGTATTAACCAGCCAAAAGGACACAAAAATCATCCTTTTACCCGGTTCTTCCCAAACCGGTACAAGGTCTGATTTTCTTGGGTTTTGCTTGTCCCCTTGCCTCCCCACTTGCTGAATGAGTCATTTTGCTGCATCCTAAGGATCCATGTAAGCTTGACACCTCATTTGGGAGGCATTATAACCCCTAATGAGGTAGATTAAGCTAGGTAGTGAGGTGTTTAGCTAGCATTGGTTGATTAGATGTGTAACTCTTCCCCAAATGTACCTAGCTATTGATTTTGCTGCTTGGAAGGGGAGGGGCTTCGGCCATCAAGCTTAAAAACCAGCTTGAGCCTCACTTTGCAAACAACTTTGAATGAATGAATTTGTGAGTTCCCAAACTCTCTCTACAAAAACTCCTAGTGTTATATCTTGAGCTTGGCAACTCAAGTGGGTCTCTAGGTCTCTTTCTCTCAACTAGAAGTTGATTAAATTCTGTAACTAGTTGATACAAAGAGATTGCCCAAGTGTTCTTCAAGGGTGGCTCCTCGGATTATCCCTTGCAAGGTCACTTGACTATCCAAACTCTTGATTTCTCCTCTCCCTTACTGTTTTTCCTTCTTCTTGTTTTAGATTCCACTTTGAGGCAAGTTGTGAGTTGGTTTCTTCTTCTTACAACCCTCCATCAAATTGGTATCAGAGCTTAGGCTATCTTTCTTGGCCAAGCTTCCTTGCCTAAACACATCCCAAACACCCAAACTCATAAAACAGCCCAAACACATCCTCCACAAATTTGCAGCCGTGCCTAACCAGAGAGTCAGCATGGGCACACCGTGCTACCCCCGCACGACCGTGCCACTCCTAACCTGCAGCACCCCCATTCCAGTACCCCCGCACGGCCACCCAGTGCCACCACACACGACCGTGCCACCTCCACTGTCCCAAAATTCACCTTCAACCCGTGAGCACGCCCAGACCGTGCCTCACCACCCGACCGTGCCTTCCCCTTTTCATCCCAAAACACCAAGTTCCCACCATGAAATCACCATGTCCACTAGCCTCACACCCGAGCAAGTGGCCGAGCAAGCCCTGAGGGAGAAAGCCGAGGTAGAAGCTCAACTAAAGTATGTCCAAAAGCAACTTGGACAACTCATGGAAGAAAAGAGCCGGAACCAATGGAGTTCTCGAAGCTCAAGCAAGCATAGGGACTCGGACGACTCCGAGGGAAGCAACCCCTTTGGAGATTCAAGCGAAGAAGAGCAAGGTAGACGTCCCCGCCGACATCAAAGGCAACATGATGGAGACCATCGTGAGAAGCCCAAGGACCATCAAGCTCAGCCCAAGGAGGACTCACTCAAGCTTCAAGAAGTCAAGGAAGTTGCCAAACTTTGCCGGAAATTGGCGTTCATACCCGAAGAGGTAGTGCCGCCTTCATCCAGAAATTTCCCGCTTTTTGTGTGCACTTTTGGCCTACCTAAAGTGGTCCCACAACTTGAGGCTCCCCATGGTTTTGAAGTTTAAGATTTCAGCTTTCAAATAAGCCCAAGTTTGTTTAATTTGGACGTCATTTGATTGGGCAAAATATCACTCAAAGATACGTTATGCTGATCCAGTCTAGTCTGAGATAGGTGCATTGTTTGGGCCATAACTTTCAAACCGCTTATCCAAATTGAGCAAATGAGCCCATTCTGGAAAATAGACTTCCAGGGCTTTCTAACAAGCCCAAGAACGCGTGATTTGGCCGAGTATTCTGGAAGTTATGCTCTGTTGAAGTTGAGGCAGTTGCAAGGATTAATGCTGGGAATATAAAGAGTCTTAGGTTACATATATTTGTGTGGCTGATATTGTGCACGTTTTAGATGCTTCTAGATTGATGTAATCAGCTGCAAAAATCCTAGAATATTCCTTGTAACCTCCCCCACCCCTTTTATGATGAGTCTTTTCATTTTTCTTAGACTTTTCATTAGCTAGTTTTAATTGTTAGGAGTTATTTGAGTCCTTTGATTGTCTTTTGCTGAGTCTATAAAAGGGGAGGGGCGTGTGAAGCTATTCATTCAGCATTGTAAGAAATTTCCAAAGCAATATAAGTACTTTGAGTGTGTTTCTCAAAAGTGCAACTAAATTCCTAGTTCTATATCTTGAATTGTGGCAAATTCAAGTGGTGTTCTAGGTTCTCTTCCTTTTCCAATTGGAGTGATTCCTTGGTTAAGACAAGAGAATTAGCCCAAGGTCAAGTCATTGAGTGGCTCCGTGAAGGATTATCTCAATTACAAGATCTTGTTCTATTCCTTTTTCTTGTGTAGTGAAATTCTTCATCCATCTCATCCATCTTTCATTTCTCTTCCCAATTTGGCTTATTTTGAGTTGGAGTTTGATTTGGTTCACTTACCCCCCCCACATATACATCAATTGGTATCAGAGCCAAGGTTCTTAAGTGACCCACATCACACCCACATACATCCCAAAAAGCCAAAATACAAAAAAACAAAAAGAGGCACAAACCGGCAATCCGAGTCTCGAAGACTAGAGAAGCAGCACGGTGCCCCCGTGCCACCATACACGACCGTGCCATATCATTTTTTCAGAAATCTTCAAGTCGAGACGGAGCACGGTGCCCCCGTGCCGCCAAGCACGACCGTGCCACTCTACTTTTCTGCATTTTCTTCAGCCGAAGTATAGCACGGCCTGACTGTGCCCCCCTGCACGACCGTGCCACTTTCCCTGCTACATATTCTTCCTTCAAAGCATCTCCAACATGTCTACAAAGTCCACAAGAAGCGACCAAGCACGTGTGGAAGAGTTAGAAGCGCAAGTCACCTATCTTCGAACTCAACTTGGGCAACTTTTGGAGGAAAAACGAAGGTGGGTTCATAGCCCCACTCCCTCTCGTCCTCATGAACCGGTGGTCGAATCGGAAGAAGAAGTCTTTCAATCCCGAGCCAATTCTAGTGACGAAGAAGCCCCAAGGAGACGAAGGCAAGGAGGCAATATTGGTGGTGTCCGAATTGACATCCCCGAATTTGAAGGCCAACTTGACCCGGACTTATTTCTCGATTGGTTGCACACCATTGAGAGGATCTTTGAATATGAGGACATCCCGGAGGACAAGAAGGTAAAACTCGTAGCCCTTAAACTCCGCAAATATGCTTCAATCTGGTGGGCTAACCTTGGAGCGAAAAGAGCAAGAAACGGGAAAGGGAAAATCAGAACTTGGGCCAAAATGAAAGAAAAACTCAAGGCCAAGTTTCTTCCCTCTCACTATGTGCAAGACAATTATCTCAAGCTCCATCGACTCAAGCAAGGATCCAAGAGTGTGGAAGAATACACTCGGGAGTTTGAACAACTCCTACTCAAATGCGACTTGAAAGAAGATGACTCTCAAACCTTGGTAAGATACTTAACCGGACTTGATGAGTCTATTGCTCATATTGTTGAGTTGCAACCATATTCATCCCTTGATGACTTGAGTTCTCTAGCCTACAAGGTAGAGCAACAAAAGAAATCAAAGGGAAAGAGTGTCCTTTCCAAGTCTCTCTCTCGTCCTTACCCCACACAAAAGCCTCCGTACTACCCTCCTCGTCCACAAAATTCCCCACCATCACAAACCAAAAACACCACTCCAACCCCTCCAAAACCCTCCACACAAGAACCCAAATCAAAGGACAAGGTTCGTTGCTTTCGGTGCCAAGGTATGGGACACTATGCATCTGAGTGTCCAAACAGGAGGATCGTTTCCCTAGCGGAGTACTAAGAAGCATGTGATGAACATGCCTATGACGAAGAAGAAGAAGAGCACCCTGAAGAAGGAAGTTTGGAAGAAGTTGAAGAAGGCCCCGATGAAGGAGAATTGCTAGTTATCCGCCGGGCCTTGAGTGGAATTGCCACTCAAAAGGACATGGAGCAAAGAGAAGCCATTTTTCACACCAGGTGTACCGTAGGAGACAAGGTTTGTTCCCTTATCATTGATGGAGGTAGTTGTGCTAACGTTGCCTCAAAGACTATGGTGGACAAACTCAAGCTGCAAGTCTCTCCTCGACCAAATCCCTACACCATACAATGGTTGAATCAAGGCAAAGGTTTGCAAATTACTCACCGTTGTCTTGTTTCCTTTTCAATTGGGAAAAACTATAAAGATGAGATTTGGTGTGATATAGTCCCCATGGATGCTTGCCATATATTATTGGGTAGACCATGGCTTTTTGATAGAAGTGTCATCCATGATGGCCGGATGAACACTTACTCTTTTCTCAAGGACCGTAAGAAAATCACTCTTACCCCTCTCAAAAGTCCTTCCCCTCTAAACCAAAAGACAATCCTCATTTGGAAGTCTTCCTTACTACTCTTCTCAAATCTGAGCACCATGAGTATGAGTCTTTTAAAGACTTGATACTTTTACAAGAAGAGTCTAAGCCACCATCTCCCTCACATCCACTACTCACCCCTCTCCTACAAGCCTATCACCATGTTTTTCCACAAGAAATTCCACATGGCCTAGCCTCATTTTACCGGAGGTTCATTAGAAATTTCAGTACAATTATGGCTCCTATGACTGAGGTAATTAAAGGCAAAGAGTTTTCATAGAACGAGCAAGCACAACAAGCCTTCGAAGAGATCAAGAAGAAGCTCACTAGTTCCCCCGTTCTAGCCTTGCCCGACTTTACCAAAGTCTTTGAAGTAGAGTGTGATGCATCCGGGGTAGGAATTGGAGCTGTCCTATCTCAAGAGAAGAGACCCATTGCCTTTTTCAGTGAGAAGCTCAACGATGCCAAGAAGAAGTACTCCACCTATGACAAGGAGTTTTATGCAATCATTAGAGCATTGGAGCATTGGCGTCATTACTTAGTTGGAGGTGAATTCATCCTTCATTCTGACCATGAAGCTCTCAAATACATCCAAGGACAACATAAGCTCAACCCTAGACATGCTAAATGGGTAGAGTATCTTCAGTCCTTCCACTTCACTATCCAACATAAGGCGGGAACTCTCAACAAAGGAGCTGATGCATTATCAAGAAGGTACTTATTACTCTCTACTTTGAGTACTAAAGTACTTGGATTTGAAGTTGTTAAAGATTTGTACCCAAAAGATGATGATTTCAAGGACATTTTTGAGAAGTGTCTTAAACACCCCCATGGGTTGTTCCACTTAGAAGATGGGTTCCTATTCAAAGGTTCACGCCTTTGTATACCTCAATGTGGATTTCGAGAACTGCTTATCCAAGAGCTACATGGAGGAGCCCTAGCTTGCCATTTTGGTGTCGGGAAGACTAGATCAATGTTGAAGGAACACTACTATTGGCCTAAGATGTCAAGAGATGTAGAGCATTTCATCAAAAGATGTTCTACTTGTCAAATGGCTAAGAGTCATTCTTTGCCCCAAGGATTGTATTCTCCACTTCCCATTCCTCAAGCCCCTTGGGAAGATATTAGCTTGGATTTCATCACGGGTTTACCTAGAACCCAAAGGAACAAAGACTCCATTATGGTGGTTGTGGATCAATTCTCCAAGATGGCGCATTTCATCCCTTGCCACACCACTAATGATGCTACTCAAGTGGCTAATCTTTATTTCAAGGAGATTGTGAGACTACATGGCATTCCAAAGAGCATGGTATCCGATCGTGACTCCAAGTTTCTTAGTCATTTTTGGCTAACTCTATGACGCAAATTGGGTACTCAACTCAAGTTTAGCACTACTTGTCATCCCCAAATTGATGGACAAACTGAAGTCACCAATAGGACTTTGGGTACCTTACTTAGAGTCCTAGTGAAGAAGCATTTGAAGAATTGGGATGAGTTGCCACCACATGCCGAGTTTGCATTCAATCGAGTGCCTAGCAAGTCCACCCAACTCTCTCCATTTCAAGTTGTCTATGGCTACAATCCCAAGAGTCTCTTGGATCTTGTTCCCATTCCAACTCCCACAAAATTTAGTTGGGAAGCTGAAAAAAGAGCCAAGGAGATCCAAGAACTTCATGCAAGAGTTAGAGATAACATTGCCAAGGCTAATGAGAGAGCCATGCAAAGCGCCAACAAGCATCGTAAGGAGGTACATTTTCAGCCAGGAGATTTGGTATGGATTCACATGAGGAAGGAGCGTTTCCCTTCAACGAGAAAATCTAAGTTGATGCCACGTTCCGATGGTCCATTTGAAATCCTTGAGAAGGTTGGGCCCAATGCATACAAGGTTGATCTACCTGGAGATTATGGAGTTTCGGCTACCTTCAATGTCTCCGATCTTAGCCCCTTTTTCGATGAGGAGCCCCTTCCTAGTTTGAGGGCAAACTTTCACTTACCCGGGGGGAATGATGGAGACCATCGTGAGAAGTCCAAGGACCATCAAGCTCAGCCCAAGGAGGACTCACTCAAGCTTCAAGAAGTCAAGGAAGTTGCCAAACTTTGCCGGAAATTGGCGTTCATACCCGAAGAGGTAGTGCCGCTTTCATCCAGAAATTTCCCGCTGTTTGTGTGCACTTTTGGGCCATAAAGTGGTCCCACAACTTGAGGCTCCACATGGTTTTGAAGTTTAAGATTTTAGCTTTCAAATAAGCCCAAGTTTGTTTAATTTGGACATCATTTGGTTGGGCAAAATATCACTCAAAGATACGTTATGCTGATCCAGTCTAGTCTGAGATAGGTGCATTGTTTGGGCCATAACTTTCAAACCGCTTATCCAAATTGAGCAACTGAGCCCATTCTGGAAAATAGACTTCGAGAGCTTTCTAACAAGCCCAAGAACGCAGGATTTGGCCGAGTATTCTGGAAGTTATGCTCTATTGAAGTTGAGGCAGTTGCAAGGATTAATGCTGGGAATATGAAGAGTCTTCGGTTACATATACTTGTGTGGCTGATATTGTGCACGTTTAGATGCTTCTAGATTGATGTAATCAGCTGCAAAAATCCTAGAATATTCCTTGTAACCTCCCCCCACCCCTTTTATGATGAGTCTTTTCATTTTTCTTAGACTTTTCATTAGCTAGTTTTAATTGTTAGGAGTTATTTGAGTCCTTTGATTGTCTTTTGCTGAGTCTATAAAAAAGGGGAGGGGCGTGTGAAGCTATTCATTCAGCATTGTAAGAAATTTCCAAAGCAATACAAGTACTTTGAGTGTGTTTCTCAACAGTGCAACTAAATTCCTAGTTCTATATCTTGAATTGTGGCAAATTCAAGTGGTGTTCTAGGTTCTCTTCCTTTTCCAATTGGAGTGATTCTTTGGTTAAGACAAGAGAATTAGCCCAAGGTCAAGTCATTGAGTGGCTCCGTGAAGGATTATCTCAATTACAAGATCTTGTTCTATTCCTTTTTCTTGTGTAGTGAAATTCTTCATCCATCTCATCCATCTTTCATTTCTCTTCCCAATTTGGCTTATTTTGAGTTGGAGTTTGATTTGGTTCACTTACCCCCCCACATATACATCACAACATGAACGAGGTTATGGAGATTTCAAAGTTGATATCCCGGAGTTTGAAGGACAACTTGATCCGGATGTCTTCCTCGATTGGTTGCAAACGGTGGAGCGAGTCTTTGAGTACAAAGACATCACGGAAGGCAAAAAGGTAAAGCTAGTGGCCTTGAAGCTTCGCAAATATGCATCTATTTGGTGGTCCAATGTTGTGTCTAAGAGAGTAAGAAAGGGGAAAAGTAAGATTAAGACTTGGGAGAAGATGAAGTCCAAACTAAAGGCCAAATTCTTACCCCCACATTACCTCTAAGACAATTTCCTTAAACTCCACCACCTCAAACAAGGCCCCAAGAGTGGGGAAGAGTATACTAGGGAGTTTGAACAACTCCTCTTAAAATGTGATTTGAGGGAGGATGACTCTCAAACCTTGATTCGCTATTTGAGTGGACTTGATGAACAAATTGCTCATATTGTTGAACTACACCCTTACACATCCCTTGATGAGCTAAGTGCTTTAGCCCACAAGGTCGAAATGCAAAAGAAGCTCAAAGGCAAGAGTCCCACCTCCAAACCTACTCCACGGCCTTACGGTTTCCAAAACCCTTCATGCATTCCTCAAGATGTCTTCCCACCTCCAAACCCAAAACCCCCACAAAACACCACTCCACAAACTCCCTCCAAACAACCACCCCCAAAACCCTCTAGCAAGATCCGGTGTTTTCGTTGCCAAGGCCTTGGACACTATGCTTCCGAGTGTCCCAACAAGAGAATGGTTTCTCTAGCCGAGTATTAAGCTTCCCTAGAGGAGCTAGAAGAGGAGGTAGAGAAGGGGGAGGAAGAGAAAGAGGTGTATTTGAATGAAACCATAGATGAGGTTGAAGAGGGCCCGGATGAAGGAGAACTTTTGGTCATTCGGAGGACCTTGAGTGGCCTAACTTCCCATGATGAGCTTGAACAAAGAGAATCCATCTTCCGTACAAGGTGCACCGTAGGTGGCAAGGTGTGCTCCCTTATCATTGATGGGGAAAGTTGTACGAATGTGGCTTCACAATCTATGATGAACAAACTCAAACTTCCGGTGACTCCCCACCCAAAGCCATACACCATCCAATGGCTCAATCAAAACCAAGGTTTGCAAATCTCGTCTCAGTGCCTCTTATCCTTAAGCATTGGGAAGACTTATAAAGATGAGATTTGGTGTGACATTATTCCCATGGGTGAGTGCCATGTCTTGTTGGGTCGCCCTTGGCTCTTTGATAGGAGCGTCACGCATGATGGGCACATGAACACCTACACCTTCACCAAAGATCACAAAAGGATCACCCTCACTCCCATCAAACCAACCGCCCCCTCCAAATCCACGGCAAGCTCACAAAGAGATGTCTTTCTCACTACCCTCCTCAAATCCCCTATGCATGAGTTCGCACCTCACAAGAAAAGAAAAAAACCTCATTTTCAGCCTGGGGACCTAGTATAGGTCCAATTGAGGAAGGAGAGATTTCCTAACAAGAGGAAATCCAAATTAATGCCAAGATCGGATGGGCCTTTCGAAATCCTTGAGAAGGTTGGCCCAAACGCTTACAAAGTTGACCTCTCCGGTGATTATGGGGTGCCCGCCACCTTCAATGTGGCCGACTTGAGCCCTTGCTATGATGAAGATGAAGAGTTGTCGAGTTTGAGGCCAAACTCCAACCAACCCGGGGAGAATGATGGAGACCATCCTACCAAACCGTCAAAAGCCATTGCCAATGATCCATCCCCCGCTAGGGAGTCCAAGAAGGCCAAAGGAGTTCATGCCATAGTCAGAAAACGTATGCACAAAGAAGAAAGTGAACTGCCCAGTTCATACCGTTTCTGACCCGATTTTGTTTCTCTGTTGGAGGAAAATGCAGAGGGGGAAATTTCCTGCACACACCACCCCCTTAAAGCTCAAGATCTTATCTTTCCAACAAGACCTTTTGCAAGGCATTTGGAGTCCATTTGGTCAGTCAACCAAGCCAAAACCTGAGACAGCGCACTGCAGGACGGAATCCAGCACAGTCCGAAATAAGGCCCTAATTGGTTGACTTCCTCAACTCCAACTTTTGTCAAATTCTGCAGTATGAAAGGGGACATAATAATTATCAGGTCATGGGTTCAAATCCCATCCAAAGCGCCCCCTTGTGTTGGTATTAACCAGCCAAAAGGACACAAAAATCATCCTTTTACCCGGTTCTTCCCAAACCGGTACAAGGTCTGATTTTCTTGGGCTGTGCTTGTTCCCTTGCCTCCCCACTTTCTGAATGAGTCATTTTGTTGCATTCAAGGATCCATGTAAGCTTGACACCTCATTTGGGAGGCATTATAACCCCTAATGAGGTAGATTAAGCTAGGTAGTGAGGTGTTTAGCTAGTATTGGTTGATTAGATGTGTAACTCTTCCCCAAATGTACCTAGCTATTGATTTTGCTGCTTGGAAGGGGAGGGGCTTCGGCCATCAAGCTTAAAAACCAGCTTGAACCTCACTTTGCAAACAACTTTGAATGAATGAATTTGTGAGTTCCCAAACTCTCTCTACAAAAACTCCTAGTGTTATATCTTGAGCTTGGCAACTCAAGTGGGTCTCTAGGTCTCTTTCTCTTAACTAGAAGGTGATTAAATTCTATAACTAGTTGATACAAAGAGATTGCCCAAGTGTTCTCCAAGGGTGGCTCCTCGGATTATCCCTTGCAAGGTCACTTGACTATCCAAACTCTTGATTTCTCCTCTCCCTTGCTATTTTTCCTTCTTCTTGTTTTAGATTCCACTTTGAGGCAAGTTGTGAGTTGGTTTCTTCTTCTTACAACCCTCCATCAATAGGAGGCACTAGCTTGCTCAATCTTGCTCCTAACCTTCTTATGAATCCTTTGAATCTCTTGGACCCTCTTGGATGCCCCCACATGAGGCTTAACTTCCTGGGACCGTGGGGCAAGATCAAGGGGTGAAAGTGGTTCCATGCCATAAACCACTTTGAAAGGGGACATTCCTATGGTATTGCTATAAGACTTATTGTAGGCGAACTTAGAATAAGCTAAGATTTGATCCCAAGACTTGAGGCTGGACTTGATCAAGGTTCTCAAAAGCACTCCCAAGGCTCTATCGGTGACCTTGCTTTGCCTATCCATTTGGGGGTGGCAAGTGGGACAATACTTGAGCTTAGTACCTAATTTCTTCTACAAGGTCACCCAAAAGTGACTTAAGAACTTAGTGTCATGATCCAACACTATGGACCTTGAAATACCATGGAACTTAACCACCTCTTTGAAGTATAAATCGGCCACATAAGTAGCACCATTGGTCTTGTTCATTGGTCTTGTTGTATGGGATAAAGTGTGCCATCTTTGAGAATCAGTCAACTACCACAAGGATAAAATCCTTGCTCCTTTGAGTCTTTGGCAAGCCAAGAATGAAATCTATACTAATATCTTCCCACGGGCCATTTGGAATCAGCAAGGGGGTGTAAAGACATTGAGGGAGGGTGTAACTCTTAGCCATTTGACATATTGCATGTCTTTTAATCACATCTTGGACATCCTTATCCATGTAAAGCCAAAAGTAGTGTTCCTTAAGCATGATAAGGGCCTTTTTTTGGGACCAATATGGCTGGCAAGTGAACCATCATAGACCTCATGGATCAAGACCTCTCTTATACCATAATTTAGTACACAAAGTCATGTGCCTTTGAACAAGTAGCCTTCTTTAACTAGAAACTCTCCTTTGGGTGTCTTTTACACTTGTTGAATAACTCCCAAAAGTTCTTATCCTCAGTATATGGTGACTTTAAATATTCAAACCCAAGAATGTAAGCGTTAAGTTGAAATAAAAAGAGATATCACCTAGAAAGAGCGTTGGCACCTTTATTTAGCTTCCTGAATTTGTGCTTGATGGTGAAGTGAAAGGTTTACAAGTACTCCACCCATTTGGCATGGCAAATGTTAAGCTCATGTGGGCCTTGAATATACTTAAGTGCCTCATAGTCGGAGTGTAGAATGAATTCATTTGCCATACAATAATGACTCTAATACTCAAGTGACTAAATGATGGCATAGAATTCCTTGTCGTAGGTGGAATACTTTCTTTTGGAGACACAAAGTTTCTCACTTAAGTAGGCAATGAGGCAGCCTTCTTCAGTCAGAACCTCTCCAATACCAACTCGAGATGCATCACACTCCACTTCAAAGATCTTCTCAAAATAAGGCAAGGTTAGCATCGGGTCTTGAGTGAGCTTCTTCTTGATTTTCTCAAAGGCTCGGTGCGCTTGTGGATTCCACTTGAACGATGGGTGCTTAAGAACTTCGGTCATGGGGGCCGTGATTGTGCTAAAGTCTCTTATGAACCGCCTATAGAAGGAGGCTAGTCCATGGAACCTTTGCACATCGTGAATGTTTGAAGGTTAGGCCAAGACTGAATGGCTTCAATCTTATGCTCATTTACCTCGATTCCTTGAGTCGTGACAATGTAACCCAAGAATGTGACTTCTTGAGTGAAAAATGAACACTTCTTCAAATTACCATAGAGCTTTTCCTTCTCAAAAACCTTCATGACTTGAGTGAGATGCATAAGATGTTCTTCTTCACTTTGAATATAAACAAAGATATTATCAAAGTAAACTACAACAAAGTGACCAATGAATGGCCTAAATACTTGATTCATCAGTCTCATAAAAGTGCTAGGGGCATTAAAAAGTCCAATGGACATCTGATAGAGTCCTACCTAGCCACACTAAGGATGCTTAAACAAGTCCAGTGAGTCCATGATCAACATCCAGAGTCCAAAGAATAGCTCATATTTTGCAAATAATAGAAACAGAAGCATCTGAGTTAAAAGCTGATTTTACGCCCAGCTTTGTGTTCCTGATTACTTGGGCCCCCATGAGGTTTAAGTCCTAAATTTTTGCATATCTTGGTTCCACAAGATGTGAATAACCTGTTCCAATTGAGAAAATCAAGTTAAGTCATGTGTAAGTTGAAGAACCAGGGACTTTTTGCAAACCGTGCTGGCCGAAGCTTGGTTTTGACCGATTTGAAATATCTAAGGGTTTAGACCAAGCAATAAAGTTATAAACCTATCATTCCCCTTCGAGGAGTTAGCAGACATCCAGAGGTTTCCATCCAAGCAAGGAAATCCAAATCACGCTCACTTTTGGCATGGGTTATGTGCCGAAGAAGCAGCTCGTAACCTGCCGGGTAGAAGCCGATTGGTGCATTTGGAGGTTGCTGGTTTTCTAGCCATCCAATCTTGTCCAAGCAACATTATTAGGCAGTTAAAGAAAGCTCGGACATAATCATGGGCTTTTTAAAGTTAGCCAAATAAAGACCAAATGAGAAACAAGAAGGGAAAGGCAGAAACGTCCTCATTGGCTAGCCATAAAGAAAAAAGCAACTAGTCACTTTTCTCCTTTCTCCCACATGATAGGAGCTACTTACTTGCTTAATTACTTAATTAGTGGTGCATTTTGACTTAAACATAAGATTAACTAAGCTCAAGGGTTGTAATTAGTGAGATTAAGCAAGCTTAACTTTGCTAATTTGGAGGTTTAGGCTAAACCGTGTTGTAAGCTGGATCAGGAGGTTTCCTAATCTTGAAGAAACCTCACTCATATCACTTGACCAACTTGCTTGCTTGTGTATAAAGGCTGGAGAAAGACATTTTGCAATCAGATTGCATATTACATTGAATGAGAAAAGTGAGCATTGCTCCTTCGAAGACATGAACTCTTACTTGCTTATCCTACCTTAGGCCAAGCTAGCTGCTATTTAAGTGAGTCTTAATTCTTAATTAGGGGGTGTTTATGTATCCTAATTGAGATTAAGGGCCCTAATCTTGATCTTGGTGGTGTTTCTATATCCAAGTATCAAGATTAGCTTTTATCTTTCCCACATTTTGCTTTTAAGTTCTATTAAACTTAAGCTTAGAATACCGTTTGTTCTAGCTTAACTTACATTCCTCCTTGAGCGTGAGTTTAGTTTAGTGACCTTTACATCAACTTTGGTATCAGAGCTGAGTTTCTCATTGGCCTAGTATTCCCCTTTAACACTTCTCGATTCGTTCCCTAAACATAATCCAAACACAAACCTTGTTTCTGTTCTAAACTAGTCAGTTACCATGAGTGCTAGCATGAGTTTAGAAGATAAATTTGAAGCCGTGATGAAGAATAACCAAGCCATTTCTAATCAAGAACTCAAGGCTTGAAATGAGTATTTGAGAAAATAGCTTGGTGACTTTATAAAGTAAAAGTAGAAGATGTATGCTAAACCTACACGGTCTGAGCATGGAGGAGAAGAACAAGCAGCAAGCAACCTTTTAAGTTCATCTTGTCAGGTTGAACCAGTAAGTAGGATAAGAATGCAGCCAAGATTTCAAGCCAACTATAATGATTTAGAGTTGAGATTCCAGAATTTGAGGGCAAATTAGATCTAGATGAGTTCCTTGAATTGATGCATATGATAGAAAGAGTCTTTGAGTATAAAGACGTTCTTGGTGATAAAAAAAAGTCAAGCTGGTGGCCCTTAGGATAAGTAAGTACGCCTCCTTATGGGGGACTAACCTTTGTGCCAAAAGGGTTAGGAATACGATAAGCAAGATTAGAATATAAGAGAAGATGAAGGCAAAGCTTAACTCACGGTTCCTTCCTCCCACCTACGTTCAAGATAACTACTCCCAGCTTCATAACCTTACTCAAGGTAATCTGAATGTTGAGGAATATACACGTGAGTTTGACAAACTCATGATCATATGTGATATCCAAGAGCCTGAGGAACAAACCATAGTTAGATACTTGGGAGGACTTAAGCCTACCTCTGCTAATGTGGTTGAACTGCAATAGTTTACTACCTTTGACGATGTATGTGTTCTTGCTCACAAGGTTGAGCCTCCATGTAATAGCCCGACCCTAAATCATGTTTATTTATCTAATTAATTCATGTTATTAATTTTTCATATTTATTTATCTCATTTAATCATCCCGGTTGGGAGAATTCAATTTTGAGCCCTACTTTGCAATTCAAGTTTCGTTTACTATATTAATTTCGGGGAAATTAATAGTAGGCCTCAATAATTATGATTTAAAAGATTAAATTATTTCTCATGACATCACATTTAATTTCGAGTTTCGGAAAAAAAATTTAACTAATTGCACCCGGTTTGATTTTTTTCTGAACTCAGAGCTCATTTAAGGCCAATTTCGGCCCAACAAGTTTCTAATCCATTTACTTCGCTAATTACCATCATTAGGCCCGAATTACAATTAGCAAGATATTTTTGAAGCTAAAATCTCAGCCAAGTTTACTCGGATGATTTTCATCCGAGTAAACTAAGCTAGCAAAGACAAGACCAGTCTTCCTCTCTCTTCCTCTCTTTCCTCTCACGTTCCTCTCCATTTCTCTACCCCCCATGGGTAGCCCTTGCTGCCACCACCACATCCACCAGCCCCCACCCCATCAACTGCCAGTCACCACCCACAAAGCACACAAACATCAACCACCACCTCCATCTTCATATATTCAAGCTTCAAGTGAGTAAATGCTAACTTTATCTTGTTGGTTTGATTGTGTTTTGAATTTTGATTCTTGTTTTTATTATTAATCATGTTGTTTTGATGCAATCAAGAGTTATTTTGATATTGTATTGGTTGGATCGTCTTGAAAGAAAGAAAAGATGGAGGGTGTCCATGTTCATGTGAGTTTAGGGTGTGGTGATGGATTTTGATTATTTTAAATGGAATTTTGTGATCTTTGACATTGGTAATGAATATCAATATATTTATGCTAATTTATATAAGTTAAAGAGTGATTTTAGTAGGTGGTTATGTGAAGAAAAGATTGAAAACTATGATTATTGAGCAGCAAACAGACCTGAAATAGGGGTCACTTCGGGAGGAAAAGGGTATTAATTAGCACGTCAAAAATTCATGAATTTTGGTGTAGTGATAGCTTGATGAGTTAGCTTTCAATAGGTGCTGGAATTACTCAATTTTGAGTTGTGTGCACAAAGTTATGACCAATTAACTGAAGACTGTGTAAAATACATTGAAACTGGGAGCATTTGTGAATAGGAGACTTTACAAAAAAACTGGTATTGATTGGGTCATTCAAAAATTGTGATTTTTGGTACGTGGATATGTAAATTAGTTATCTTTTAAATATCTTTTGAATCACCTTAATCTGAGTTCTGTAGAAAACGTTACGGTCGTTTTACTACGACTGTGTAGATTGAACTGAAAGTATGTACGTCTGTATTCTACCCTAATTTTAAAGACCTTACTATGTGAATCATGCTTTGTGTCCTAAATAAATTTTTAGTGGACATTATAAGCTTTTCATATTGGGGTTTTATATCTCAATTGGAGGTCAGGAGTGATGATATGGATTTTTTAAAGTAGACCATCAAACGGTGTTATGTGAAGAAAGAAATCAGTGCTTACCGAATCAAACAGAGGTTCTTTGAGCCTTTATGAACATCACGACACCCCTCATGGCATTGAACCTTCTATTATACATTCGAAATCTTCCATTATCCATTTTAGAAATATCAGAAACCCATATTTCATTTATATCAATTAAAATCTTTTCATTATGACCTCAATCATTCCAATTTGGTCTATTTTGTTTTAGTTTGTTGTATTTCAAGTTCAATAACCCTAATTGATTTATTTTTCAAATCATTCTGTTGTAACTTATCTTATATTGAATTATTGGGATTGTGGAAGCTCTTTAATGAATCAATTTCCATTAAAGTTACAAATTCCGGGAGTAAATATTGTTTACTAACTGCATTTACCTATAATTACATTTCTTTAGCAGAATCGGGGCCTAGTCGATCGTTTCCATTGCGCATAAGTATTATCAAGTGAAATATCATTTTAAAGACTTCAGGTACGTTCATTGTCTGTATCTTTAGAAATCAGAGTGTGTATATCAAAGTTATCATATTTCGGTAAGTACATCAATGAATCAGTTTACACAGTAATTTATCATTTAATTAGTGACCCCGCCAATTATCATCTATAGGGCATTTGCCCTTTAGTTACCCATACAGCTTTAGGCCAGGTCCCCCAATCGGCTTGACAGGTGTGCACCTATTCATAGATCGTAATAGTATCAAGGGGTTCACTATCAGATAATAACTAGCAATGCAGTTTTACATTGATCTCATTCACTGTTTTAACTTAAAATAAATTGCAAGCGGGCCCAACCAGTGTTTCAATGATCATTTAACAATACATGAATGCATGTACTGAGCTTCGGCTCACAATTCAAAATATTTTTCATGTTTTGTTTTAGGTAAATGCTCAGAGAATCGTCTTCATGCTAGTAAACCAGCGGAAGAGAATAAGTTGAGTAAGGGAATCTGGATATATCAACATTGATACAGTATATGCATATTTTTGGAGTTGTATATTGAAATCTTTAGTGAATGGAGATGCAGATTACATGGTGAATTATTTTTACTATAGTGTAAAAACCTTATCTTAGTTAACAGTTGATTATATATGGATTGATCAGGTGTGCGTGTGTATGATTGAAGTTATGCTTAACTGTGTTATTTATAGCACTCATGTTTCAAGCCTGGTCCTTTCGGACGGTGGTAATGCCCCTATCAATACATTATCTAGATTATAATTAAGGGATTTATTAAGGAAAATACAAGCTGTAAAACATGTTTAATGTGGGGCCGTTAAACTCTACCCTAGAACACACCCTTCAACAAGGGGAGTTCTAACCCACCTCCAAAGTCTACAAATTCTCTTAGCATGATTGAGAAACTAGGCCTGTAAGCCATGGCCCACCCCCATCTATACAATATCCAATGGCTAATCAAAGTAAGGGGTTACAAGATAACTCCCGATGCCTCATTTCTCTTTCCATTAGTAAGAACTACCAAGATGAGCTATAGTGTGATGTTATCCCCATGGATGCATACTATATCTTACTAGGGAGGCCTTGGTTATATGATAGGAAGGTAATGTACAATGGATTCCTGATTACCTACTCTTTTCCCAAAGGAGGGAAGAAGATTGCCTTGGTTCCTTTATCCCTATCAGAGCTCCATAAAAGCAAACCACAAAAACGACCTGAACATTCTGATTTGTTACTCACCTTTAGTGAGCCACTTTTAAAGGCCTCATACCATGAGTTTAAAGATTCTAAGGAGTGGATTTTGAATGTTGAAGAGGAACTAGAGACTCACCTACCAAGCCACTCCATTGCCATTTCCCTAATCCCCCAATTCGGTCACTTGTTTCCAGAGGAGATGCCTAGGGGTTTGCCTTCTAAAGGAGTTATCCAGCACCATGTTGATCTCATTCCAAGTTCTACTCTTCCAAACACGCCAGCATATAGGATGAATCCTAAGGAAACCACCGAGATTCGAAGGCAAGTTAAGGAACTAATGTCCAAAGGGCTAGTATGTGAGTCCTTGAGCCCTTATGTTGTACCTGCTTTATTAGTTCCTAAGAAGGAAGGCAGCATACGTATGTGTGTCGATAGTAGAGCCATTAACAAGATTGCGATCAAGTATGGGTTTCCCATATCTAGACTTGAGGATATGCTAGATGAGTTACATAGCTCACAAATGTTTTTAAGATTGATCTTTGAAGTAATTACTACCAAATCAGAATTCGAGAAGGACATAAATGGAAGACGGCATTCAAAACTAAAGGAGTGTTATTTGAGGGGCTAGTTATGCCATTTGGTCTTTCCAATGCTCCTAGGACATTCATGAGGCTAATGAATCAAGTATTCAGACCTTACATTGGGAAATTAGTGGTTGTATACTTCGATGACATTCTGATCCATTCCAAGAGTGAGCAGGAGCTTTAAGATCATCTTACTCAGATTATGCTTGTTCTTGAACGTGATAAATTATTTGGTAACCTTTAGAAATGCACATTTTTCACTCATGAGGTGACATTCTTAGGTTATATTATTTCTGGTGAAGGCATCAAGGCAGATGAGAGCAAGTTAGAGGCTACTCGAACTTGGCCGCTCCCATGAAGCATACACGACGTGTGAAGTTTCCATGGCCTTACTTCTTTTTACAGGCGGTTTAGAATAAACTTTGGTAGCATTATGGCTCTCATGAATGCGGTGATTAAGTGTACATCATTCAAACGGACCCCTAAAGCCCAATCTGTCTTTGAGGAAGTGAAAAGGAGACTAACTCAAGCACATGCACTTGCCTTGCTGTGCTTTGAGAAGGTCTTTGAGGTTGAATGTGATGCGTCTGGTGTTGGTATAGTTGGTGTTCTTACTTAGGAAGGTAAGCCTTTAGCCTTTATTAGTGATAAATTGTGTGATTCAAGATGAAAGTATTCCACCTATGATAAAGAGCTTTATGCAGTTGTGCGATGTCTTGAGCACTGGAGTCATTATCTTGTGGCCAGTGAGTTCGTTTTACATTTTGATCATAAGGCATTGAAGTACGTGCAAGCCCAACACGAGTTAAACTTATGTCATGCCAAATGGTTTAAGTATCTCCAGTCATTTCACTTTACAATCCAGCACAAATCCGGGAAACTCAGTCAAGGAGCCAATGCATTATCTAGGGGGTATCTACTCCAATTCCAGTTAGATGCTTATATACTAGGTGATGTAAAGCTCAAGGGATTAAGCTCACAATCAAAGGAATGCAAAGTAGAATAAGAACACCCACGGTTTCACCTTGAACCCATGATTGAAATGGATGAAATGGATAGAGCTAATCTTGAGTTTTGGATACAGAAACACCACCAAACCAAGGTTAGGGCCCCTAAGTTTGATTGAGATACAGAAAATCACCACTTAATCAAAGTTAGGACTCACTTGATCACCACCTTAACCGGCCTAGGTAAGGATAAGCAAGTTAAGTGTTTTGATAAAGAAAGCTTCAAATGCTCTCTACGGGTTTTCTCATTCAAAAGGTTGTGTCCCTTAGTAAAATAGCCGAGAGCTCCTTAGGTTACATGCCTAGCAAGCGTACTAGTAAGTAAGCAAACACCTTAGCTTTCCTTCCTAGGAAGGAAAGGTGTTAGATTAGCCTAAGCTGCACGGTTAGGACTAATCGTGTACAAATCATGCTTAAAACTAATCTAATTACATTCTTAACACTAAGGAAAGCAAATCAAATGATGCTTACAACTTAATTAATCCATGTTAAAGCATAATCAAGCAAAATACTGGGCTGAGAGCATGTGAGCCAGCCGAAAAGTAGAAGCTCCTTTACGGCCAGCTAATAGTCTTCAAGGGACAAGATCTTTTGCAGCTTGGTTTCTATTGGTTGTTCTTTTCAATGCCAACAACTTTTGCACCTGATCATTGGCCTTCTAGACACCTTGGGATGTGTGCCACTCAGGTTTGGAAGAAGCAAACCCTTGGGAAGAGGAAAAATGCAGCCGTGCTACTGAACTGGGTTCACGGTAGTTTCTGACCCAATTTTACAGTCAATTTTAACCCTATTAAAAGAGAGCATGATTTTGTTTTTAGGCCATGGGGGGAAACCTTAGGGTGTGTACAAACCCCCCTAGTAAAGAAATCAAGGTTAAACTTTGTTTAAGTGGGGTAATTCCACTTAAACATTTAACTGTGCAATTTTGAACCAAAACTGGCTAGTTAGACAAAATGCCTTGATCTTCCATCTTCTTGTGTGCATGATTGGCAATGAATGCTTGGACCTGAAAGTAGACATGATAAGGATTCCAAAAATAGAAACATATTAGACTAAAGCCATAATGTAGCTTAAGTAATGAGGTGAACAAAACCGGGCATTTTCTGGCCATTCAACTTGGTTGTAGCTGTTTGAGCTTCTTGCAAAATGTAAGCCATCCTTTGAACTTGGGACCTTGTTCTTGGACGTTCTGGATTGATTCATCATGGACAAGGTCATGGCTAGGTGCGAATCCATCTTCTTCCTCTTGTTGAAAAGATTTGATCCTCAAATCTATGGGGCAGTCATCTGTTGGTAATTATGTTCCTTCTCACACCCTATGATCTGAAACATCTACTGCCAATAGTCCATCTATTCAAGTGGGAACTATTTTTTCCAACAAATACATCTTCAAAAAATCAAACATGTAGGTACAATAGTTATTCACAATAGAAGAATCAACCCAAACAAAAGCACAATGTTATTTAAAAGTTTTCAAAAGTGCTATGCATTCACTAAAAGTTCATAACAAATAATTACATAACTCTAACAATTGCTTCCATTGAAATTAAAGTCTAAACTATAAGTGCAAACTCATAAACATTACTTGGTCTACCTAAAAGATAAGTCAAGGCAAAAGTTAACCACATAAGAGAACTTAAACTATGACTCATCATTTTGTTCTTGATCATCAACTTTTTCGACATTTTCTTCTTCAAATGCATGACCATTTTCATTGTCATCACCAATATCCTCATCTTCCTCAAATGAAGAAAGAACATCCTCCAATATTCCCTATTAAACAAGCATAAAAGCATAAATCTTAAGAAGAGTTAATAGAGAATATTTATATTCATCTAATGGCATTCTCCCTTAATAACATGATGTCAAATTTATCATAGAAAAGAGAACTAGAATGAGTTCATCATGGCATCAGCTCCAAGACAAAGAAGGAATGACAAAATACAATGGAAATGCTCTTGATCCATAAAAATGAAGTTAGTTTTAGCATGCTAAGAAGATCGATGTTCATACCAAAACTACATTTGTACACAATACCACATCATCACAAAGCGTTCCTAGAAAGCTATATGAAGTGAAAGACTCAGGTCGCGACCTATGGTCACAGAACCTTGCTCTGATACCATATGTGAGACCCCCAACCCTTTGGGTTGGAAATATCAATGATTTTTCTCCTACTTAAATTCTAGGGCGAAATGGACAGAGTTTCGCCGGAAAAATGACCATTTTTTGGGCTTAAAGCCTTACATTAATTTCCTGTATCGAGTAAAAGTATAAAAGAATATAGAAATAAGCTCAACGGCTACCAACAAATTAAGCCATGAAATAACAATAGCAACTTAGTACGACTGTACATGATTAACAATAGACAAATACCAACAAATTAAGCCATGAAATGAGCTTAAGGTAAGCACTTGTGCATATAATTAAGAGTCAATGCCGGGTCCATGAAGGTTAAGGTACCAAAAGAGTAGAAATTGAAGAAAGAAATGTAGGAAAAACAGGGGAGACGAGAGATATTTACCTTGCCATTAGCTGAAATCGAAAAGAGGATTGCCAGTAATAATACAGTCTTAGGTAAGAGACATCTTGCTATTTCCATCCACCATGTTCACTGAGTGAGAGCAGGACGTAGTGTATAATTAGCAAAGATGAAAGAGCTAAATCGAAAGGAAACAAAGGGTGTGATTGGGGATTCCTAATGAGTCTCTTACAATACTAGTTCTTTTTATTCCTCTACCAATTCTTTGAGACACTAATATTTAGGTCATTAAAATCAAAAAGAGGAAAGATTTTTGCTATCCAAGGTCTAGCAACTAGAAGTATAATTTCAATTGTGACAGGCAATCATTGGCTTGTAGCCAAGTCTTAGTGACATATGCATCGCATTTCGAGTGCCTTGCCCCAATAGGCAACATCAGGTTTCATGTTGGAAAATTCACATTTGAAATAAATATGATGACGCACTCACTTCTCACAAGTTAATACATTAAGTCTTGAGTTGCTCATACATAGCTCAAACCCAAATGAACGTATTGCCCCATATGTAATCACTTCTTACCGCTAAAATATAGATAAGCGAACAAAATTCAAAACCCAACTACCATTAGAATGCCATTATTTACATAACATAAGAGTGGGACTTACTTGAACAGAAAACTAGTCCTAGGCCTAGTGTTATAGCTCCATTCACAAATCCACTGCCTAGATTAAGGGGAGTTGTAGGAGACTCATCCACATCCGGCTTTGAATAAACATGTTGACCCATTATTGTCCTTGTTATGAGATAAGATTATCGTTGAAAGGGAATAAGCCTCTCTTTAATTCCATAGTCATTGGCATTGTGCATCACATATTATTCCTATAACAATACAAGAAATTAAAAAACATCAACCTCAAGAAGGAGCAAATTGGTTTGAAAATTAAGCAAACATGCCTCAGGCATTTCATTGAACAAATTGTGTGCATCACAACTGCACTAGTGTTATAGAGATATAAGAACTATCAAATACCAAAATTTACAACTAATCTAAACTCCAAACTATTTAGTTTTCACCAGATACCAAATTCTGAAACAAGAACAAAAAAATAAAAGGAACAGATCAAATAGGTTGGAGATTTTTTGGGGAGGGGGGGAGGAAAGATGATACCTTCAAGAATCAACAAAACGTTCAATTGCAAGGACTTGGCTATACATCCAAACAACTGCATCCCGAAATGGCTCAATCACTAACAACTTTGAAAATAGGGAGAACAGAGAAAGAGAAAGAGAAAGCAGACATATCGTAGCGTTGACTAACCTGGCTGCCCGAATTCGACTTTGCATCTTTGCAAGATCGACTGAGTTTGGCCTCTTTAAATCGGCAATTGCAGATGATGACGATTTTGTGCGGTGAAGTCTAAAAGCCCTAATATGTCGGTTTCATGGGCGTGTGACTTGAAGAAATGAATTGAAGGTGATGACTGATGAGTAATCCAGCGATGGAAGTTCAATGCTAAAAAAGAAATTCAACCTTTTTAATATTTTTTCTTTTAAATATTTTGTGCGGTGAAGTCTAAAAGCCCTAATATGTTTGCGTGTTCAGACCGCTGTTTTGTTTTGAAACTGGGGAGGCTAGGCGAGAGGCAACAACAATAGTATAGGTAAAGTATTTTTTATTTTATTTATTGCTAAATGTGTATTTTTTAAATATTTATTCAATTTTTTCCCTGATAACATGTTTTTTAATACCAACAAAAATTCTTTATGCAGATGAACGTGTTAGTAATATAGTTACAACACCAACAGAAAACTAGATTGTTGGCAATAACAATTATATGAACACACCATTTTTAATTTGATAGAAATATTAGGACCCATTCTTCCCTCCAAAATTGAAAACTTTAATACCAATAAATAACTGAATCTGTTGCAAAAGCTCACTTTTACCAACAGATCTTATCTTTTGTCACTAGATGTCTGTTGGTGAAAGTTACTTTTTTTGTAGTGTAGTAGTCAACTCAAAATTAAGATTATACTTGTAAGTACCCACAAACTACTAATGATAGTAGTAGTTAGACTTAAGATTACACTCTTAACCAACACCGCAAGCAGTCGTAATGCTAATAGTTTAGAAAATTACGCCTCTTCAAACACATCGATGATGAGTAAAGAGATCTAACAAAAATAAACACACACACTTAGAGTTGTATGTTCTCACCCAGATACAAGTTCTAATCCAAACATAATCAATCACAACTACCTGTCAGTGCGGTTGTCACATGAGTCGAGATTGAGAGCAATTTCCTGAGCAAAAACCCTTGATTTTACACTTACGCTTTTTTTAATTTAAATCTTCATGAAGTTGTCATACAAGTGGATTGCCACCCCTCCTCGGTTCTCACATGGAGCTTCGTAGCAAAAAAGCAATGGTCATAAGATTTGTGAAAGAGTATAAGCTCAAGTTCTTTAAGTTGGAAAAGAGAAACATTATTAAGATTCCTCCCTTCAAACCTGGTGTGCTAGACTGCTGCAATTGCTCACTAGCCATTGTTGGCCCTTATTGGTCAAGCCCTCTATATGTACCATATCAGGTAGTATTTACCATGCTTTTTAAGGAAAATAGTACAACTAGTGCTATAAGAGAGTTGTGAGGGCTATGTTAAACTCTTCATTTCATGAGTAGTTGAGTATGCAGTGAGATGCTAAGTCTTAGCATTCTGATGCGGGGAAGAACTCTTGGCCCTTCATTTTGGACTAGTAAACACAGTTTTCAAAGGAGTACCTGAGCCCTGCCATTGATAGTCTGACATTCACATCAAATATTAAATGCTCCAGGGTATTTTATTGAGGCAAATGTTTTCCTTATGGTGTTCATTAGCAAAGGCTTTTTTTTAACTTCTTGTAAAAAATGATTAACCCTTTTTTCATTGGGCTCTGATCCTAACATGTTTCTGCTAAAAACTATCATGGCAGATAGCTCATTCTGAAATGGTGTAGTTGACAATCAGTTGTCACTTGCCAACTATTAGCAAAATCCGTTAATTGGTAGTAGCTAGCTTACTATATTAAACTCTCGTATGAATACTCAATCCAAGCATAAATAAGATGCACAGGTGATTCAGGTCTTGCTCTAAAAAATTAACCATGACAATCTATTGAGATCTTCATTTCAACAAGGAGTAGAAACATTAGTAGTAACAAAAACACTGATAACTTCTCGGCTGAAATTGGACATTTATGTATCAAAGTAAAAGTATGGAGGCAACAGCGAATTGACGACATTCCCACCATCCACCAATTCACAAAGACACATGACACAACATGGCTCAAAACATTTAGACACTTTTACTTTGGATGATTTGATTGTAGGTATTCACGATATTCCTGTTTGGGGACCTTGTTTAAGCAACCATTAATTGTGTTTTTCATGAGTTATTTTCAATAGTTGAGGCCAAAGAAGATGTTCTCGGCTAAAGATGTCAAGTGAATGAATACCTATTGTCAGGGGAGGTGTTGGAGTAGAAAGACAAGCTTGGCCTTGATCTTTTAGTGTTAGTTTCAAATCTAAGCCCTTGAGGTCTCTATAGTCTAGGTCAGTCTCAGTCCTTTATGTGTATATAATTTGTAACATTGCAGTCTTTACACTTCTAGCAATTCCGGCTCCTAGACAGTATGTTCTCCTTGTGAAGATTTAACTGTTGCTTATGGTGACATAATTGCGACCCAAAGAAACACTAGTAAAAGACACAATAAAATCATATTAACTGGTTCAATAAAACTTTGAGCACATAGGTTCATGATATGATTCCAACCATCTATCGAAAATCCTAGCAGAATTCTAGCAATTTAAAGGGATAGAACAAGTCAACAAACACTCACTTCTATCTACAGATATCATGAGAGGTAGGCATTTGATTGAATTAAGCCCTCAATATCTTCAAATTCAGAATGAGGAAGCCTTCAAATTAGAAGATTCTAAGAGTAAGATGTTCAAGAATTCTTTGGATTTCTCAAATTTTGAGGGAATACATATTGAATGAATGAATTTGCTTACCTTCCTTCATGAGTTTGGATGTGAGGCTTGCCCAAATCCTTCTTCGATTTCGGCTAACTTAATTATGAAGCCTTCAATGTCTTGCCTAAATTCTTCTTCTATTTGGTGGTGCTCAACCGGAAATTGCTATTACACCTTATTTTTGAGTGAATCAATCGATTGAAGGAATTAATCAGATTGCTCCAACGATTTCGATAATTGACCCAGCGCTTTGAACCATTAGGGCAAAAACAAGTGAAGCCTCTGGCATTTTTGAGGGAATGAAAATTGAATTAGCCACTTTTTCTTATTTTTCTCTAT
Organism: Carnegiea gigantea; assembly: GCA_029747015.1. NCBI lineage: Eukaryota > Viridiplantae > Streptophyta > Magnoliopsida > Caryophyllales > Cactaceae > Carnegiea > Carnegiea gigantea. The sequence continues at coordinate 320,605 of JAKOGI010000683.1, forward strand.
TAACTGTAGCTCCTAAATTGAGTGAGGCGTGCGTTGTTATACAAGGAGCTAGACGACATTGTATGATGCATATTTCCATATGCATCATTTTTATTCAAGTCCAATTTCAAAGAAGAAAAGGGTCAAAGAAGATCATGCAAGGAAATGTGCCTATTTGGTCTTCTTAAGTGAGTTCAAAGACTTGCGACACTATGGAGAGGTCAAAAAGAGGTTAAGCTTTGCTGGAAATTTGGTGCCGAATTCATCCCTGCGGAACCCGATTTTTGTGACCACTTTTGGACAAGCTCAAGTGGACCCACAACTTGAGGGCCCATGTGCTTTTGAAGCTTAAGATTTCATCTTTCAAATAAGCCCAAGTTTGTTTAATTTGGACATCATTTGATTGGGCAAAATATCACTCAAAGGTACATTATTCTGATCCAGTCCAGTCTGAGATAGGTGCATTGTTTGGGCCATAACTTTCAAACCGCTTATCCAAATTGAGCAAATGAGCCCATTCTGGAAACTAGACTTCCAGGGCTTTCTAACAAGCCCAAGAACGCGTGATTTGGCCGAGTATTCTGGAAGTTATGCTCTGTTGAAGTTGAGGCAGTTGCAAGGATTAATTCTGGGAATATGAAGAGTCTTCGGTTACATGTGATTGTGTGGCTGACATTGTGCACGTTTTTGGAGCCTTCTAGATTGGTGTAATCAGCTAAGAAATCCTAGAATATTCCTTGTAACCTCCCCCACCCCTTTTATGATGTGTCTTTCCATTTATCTTAGTCTTTTCATTTTACTAGTTTTAATTGTTAGGAGTTATTTGAGTCCTTTTGTTGTCTTTTGCTGAGCCTATATAAAGGGGGGGCGTGTGAGCATTGTAGATCAGATTTCTAAGGCCTTTTCAAGAGTAATTCAAGCACCTCTGAGAGTGATTCTCATTTGTGTCCCAAAAATTCCTAGTTCTATATCTTGAATTTGGCTAATTCAAGTGGTGTTCTAGGTTCTCCTTCTTTTCTTTGGAGTGATTCCTCAGAAGAGTGAAGGGAATTAGCCCAAGATCAAGGTGCGAGTGGCTCCGGAAGGATTATCTCATACACAAAGTCTTGCACTATCCATCTCTATCCTGTTTGGTGATATTCTTCATCTTTCCCATCTTTCTCTCTTTTCACTTTGCTTAAGTTTGATTTGAGTTTGATTTAGATCACTTTCCACCCACATATACATCAATTGGTATCAGAGCCACGGTTTTTAAGTGACCCACATCACACCCAAGTACATCCCAAAAAGCCAAAATACAAACAAAAAAAAAAAGGCACAAACCGGCAAACCCAGTCTCGAAGACCAGAGAAGCAGCACGGTGCCCCCGTGCCACCCAGCACGACCGTGCCACTCTACTTTTCTGCATTTTCTTCAGCCGAAGTATAGCACGGCCTGACCGTGCCCCCTTGCACGACCGTGCCACTTTCCCTGCTGCATATTCTTCCTTCAAAGCATCTCCAACATGTCTACAAAGTCCACAAGAAGCGACCAAGCACGTGTGGAAGAGTTAGAAGCTCAAGTCACTTATCTTCGAACTCAACTTGGGCAACTTTTGGAGGAAAAACGAAGGTGGGTTCATAGCCCCACTCCCTCTCATCCTCATGAACCGGTGGTCGAATCGGAAGAAGAAGTCCTTCAATCCCGAGCCAATTCTAGTGACGAAGAAGCCCCAAGGAGACGAAGGCAAGGAGGCAATATTGGTGGTGTCCGAATTGACATCCCCGAATTTGAAGGCCAACTTGACCCGGACTTATTTCTCGATTGGTTGCACACCATTGAGAGGATCTTTGAATATGAGGACATCCCGGAGGACAAGAAGGTAAAACTCGTAGCCCTTAAACTCCGCAAATATGCTTCAATCTGGTGGGCTAACCTTGGAGCGAAAAGAGCAAGAAATGGGAAAGGGAAAATTAGAACGTGGGCCAAAATGAAAGAAAAGCTTAAGGCCAAGTTTCTTCCCTCTCACTATGTGCAAGACAATTATCTCAAGCTCCATCGACTCAAGCAAGGATCCAAGAGTGTGGAAGAATACACTCGAGAGTTTGAACAACTCCTTCTCAAATGTGACTTGAAAGAGGATGACTCTCAAACCTTGGTAAGATACTTAACCGGACTTGATGAGTCTATTGCTCATATTGTTGAATTGCAACCATATTCATCCCTAGATGACTTGAGTTCTTTAGCCTATAAGGTAGAGCAACAAAAGAAATCTAAGGAAAAGAGCATCTTTTCCAAGACTCCTTCCCGTCCTTTTTCTCAAGAATCACCTTACTTTCCCCCACAAATTCAAACCCCCTCACCCGCCAAAAGTGTCCCTCCCATCACCCCTCCACCTCCACAAAAGTGCCCTCACGGCCAAAAGACCAGGTTCGTTGTTTCCGTTGTCAAGGTATGGGACATTTTGCATCTGAGTGTCCTAACAAGAAGATTGTTTCCCTGGCTGAGTACCAAGCTTCTTTTGAGGAGCATTACCATGAAGGAGAGGAAAGTTTGGAAGAAGTTGAAGAAGGCCCCGATGAAGGAGAATTGCTTGTTATCCGTCGGGCCTTGAGTGGAATTGCCACCCAAAAGGACATGGAGCAAAGAGAAGCCATTTTTCACACCAGGTGTACCGTAGGAGACAAGGTTTGTTCCCTTATCATTGATGGACGTGATTGTACAAATGTTGCATCCAAAACCATGGTGGACAAGCTCAAACTTGCGACTACACCCCATCCTAAGCCTTATAGCATCCAATGGCTAAATCAAGGCAAAGGTATATACATTTCTCATCAGTGCCTCATTTCTCTTTCTATTGGAGACCACTATAAGGATGAGATATTGTGTGACATTCTTCCTATGGATGCAAGCCATATATTGTTGGGTAGACCATGGATGTTTGATCGCCATGTAATTCATCATGGGCGCCTCAACACCTACTCCTTTATTAAGGATGAGAAGAAAATCACCTTGACCCCTATTCCATCGTGCCAAAGCCCCAAGCCACAAAAGGACCGACAAGCCTTAACCCTCATTCATCCTTCCCAAACCCTTGCCCCAAAGAAGATTTCCCACTTCCGCCTCTTCTCCTCACCAGGTATGACCCGTTTTATCATCCTCCCCTCACCCTCTTCTATATCTCTCTAGAGGTGATGCCCTGTGACCTCCTTCCCCAAAAGCTCCCATATTGTAAGCGCGACCCCTTTCTTGAGAGGCTTGCCAACCCTTTGAGTTTGAGGACAAACTCAAAACAACCCGGGGAGTATGATGCATATTTCCATATGCATCATTTTTATTCAAGTCCAATTTCAAAGAAGAAAAGGGTCAAAGAAGATCATGCATGGAAATGTGCCTATTTGGTCTTCTTAAGTGAGTTCAAAGACTCGCGACACTATGGAGAGGTCAAAAAGAGGTTAAGCTTTGCTAGAAATTTGGTGCCGAATTCATCCCTGCGGAACCCGATTTTTGTGACCACTTTTGGACAAGCTCAAGTGGACCCACAACTTGAGGGCCCATGTGCTTTTGAAGTTTAAGATTTCATCTTTCAAATAAGCCCAAGTTTGTTTAATTTGGACATCATTTGATTGGGCAAAATATCACTCAAAGGTACATTATTCTGATCCAGTCCAGTCTGAGATAGGTGCATTGTTTGGGCCATAACTTTTAAACCGCTTATCCAAATTGAGCAAATGAGCCCATTATGGAAACTAGACTTCCAGGGCTTTCTATCAAGCCCAAGAACGCGTGATTTGGCCGAGTATTCTGGAAGTTATGCTCTGTTGAAGTTGAGGCAGCTGCAAGGATTAATTCTGGGAATATGAAGAGTCTTCGGTTACATGTGATTGTGTGGCTGACATTGTGCACGTTTTGGAGCCTTCTAGATTGGTGTAATCAGCTAAGAAATCCTAGAATATTCCTTGTAACCTCCCCCACCCCTTTTATGATGTGTCTTTCCATTTATCTTAGTCTTTTCATTTTACTAGTTTTAATTGTTAGGAGTTATTTGAGTCCTTTTGTTGTCTTTTGCTGAGCCTATATAAAGGGGGGGCGTGTGAGCATTGTAGATCAGATTTCTAAGGCATTTTCAAGAGTAATTCAAGCACCTTTGAGAGTGATTCTCATTTGTGTCCCAAAAATTCCTAGTTCTATATCTTGAATTTGGCTAATTCAAGTGGTGTTCTAGGTTCTCTTTCTTTTCTTTGGAGTGATTCCTCAGAAGAGTGAAGGGAATTAGCCCAAGACCAAGGTGTGAGTGGCTCTGGAAGGATTATCTCATACACAAAGTCTTGCACTATCCATCTCTATCCTGTTTGGTGATATTCTTCATCTTTCCCATCTTTCTCTCTTTTCACTTTGCTTAAGTTTGATTTGAGTTTGATTTGGATCACTTTCCACCCACATATACATCATTGTACACTTAAAGTTTAGTGTATTGATTAATTTTTTAACTACTGCGAACATATTTCTATATAAATGTTGATGAATTTTGTAAAAAACATTTGACAATGAATATAATAAAAACTAATTAAAAAATTCTGTTAAATTCCCCACATTTAATAAGTATCCTAAAAGGTTTATTACTTCTCTACACTTGTTAAATGTGGAATCAAGAATATTATCAAATTTTATCCTTTTTCTCTCACACACTTCCATTAAATGTGCTAATGCAAATGCGGTAGGATGTATTATTTTTGTAGTGACTCTAGTTGCCTTTTCATTTAGAGCTCTAATTTCACCAACAAAGAGTTCTCACTTAAACGGAACATGTGGCTATAAACATAGAATTAAGTCAAATATAAGAAATCACTTTAACTCTAGTTGGCCTTTCATTACGGTTTAAATTTCACCTATGAGAAGTTCGTGCAAAGGGGAAGCAAATGCCACGCAATGAGTGCAAGGGAACAAAATACACGGCTATAAATAACGAAGTAAGCCAAACATAAGAACTAACGATAATTTTAGTTATCTTTTCATTTGGGGATTCCATTTCCCCCATGAAGAGCTTCCATAAAAAGAAAACAAATGCCCTAAAATAAGGGCAAGGGAACGTACGGTGTGGCTACAAATAAAAAAACTAGCCAAACTTACGAACTAACTTTAACTCTAATTCCATTTTCTTTTCAGGTTCCAATTTGACTTAACAAAAGCTCCCATGAATGGAAGCAAATGCTCCAAAATGAGTGCAATGAGAAGAAACGTGTGACTATAGATCAACAACTAACCCAAACTTAAGAACTAAGTTTTCGTCTAGTTGTCTTTTCACTTGGAACTCCAAGTTCACTAACGAAGAGTTCTCAGCGAGTGAAATCAAATTACATAAAACAAGTGCAATGGAATGAAAGTGGCAGCCACAAATCAAGAACTAGGCCAAACTTAAGAACTCATAAAGGCTCTAGTTGTCATTTCATTTGAGGCTCTAGTTTCCCTAAAAAAGAAGAGCTCCCACTAAGAGAGAACGAATGTCCTAAACTAAGTTGAAGGGAACGAAAGGTATGGCAACAAACAAAGGAGAGCTCTAGTTGTCTTTCCTTTTCTGGTTGCAATTTGACTCACAAAAAGCTCTCACTAATGGAAACGAATGTTCTAATGTGAGTGCAATGGTATGAAAGTTATAGCTATGGGTAAAGAACTAACCCGAACATAACAACTAACTTTCACTCTAGTTGTCTTTTCATTTTGGTCTCCAATTTCACTCACAAAGAGCTCTCGATCGAGCGAAATAAAATTACCTAAAAAAGTCCAATGTCATGAAAGCGGTAGCCACAAATCAAGAACTAGGCCACACTAAAGAACTAATAATAACTCTAGTTGTCTTTTCATGTGGGCCCTTATTTTGTCCAAAAAGAGCTCGGAGCCGGAGGAAACAAATGCCCTAAGATGAGTGCCATGTAATAAATGTTTTGGCTTCAAATCACGAAGTAAGCCAAACTTAGGAACTAAAATTAATCGTAGCTTTCTTTTCTTTTGTGGCTGAAACTTCACATGGGAAGAGCCCCCTCCATGTCGGTCACTCATTCTTATGAATAGATATGGCTATAAATAAATACTGAACAACTTGGATACAAATAATGAAAAACAAGCATAAATCTTGCTTTAAAACTAGTTTTCTTTTCATTTTGACTGCAATTTTGTCTACAAAGAGCTCTTATCAAGAGAAAATAAATAACCTAGGACCAGTACAAGGGAACAAAAGGTGTTGTTGCGAATAAACAAACTTGCCGAACTCAAGAACTAACTTTGAATCTAATTGGTCGCTCATTTGGGGCATTAACTTCACCCACAAAGAGCTCCACCAAGCACAATCAAATATCCCAAAATAAGTGCAAGGAAACAAAAGTTATGGTTGCAAATCAAGAAGTGAGCCAAACTTGTGAACTAGCTTTAACTGTAGCTGTGCTTTCACTTGGGGCTTCATTTCGCCCATGATGACGTCCTACTAAGAGAAAACAAATGCCCTGAAATAAGTGTAAGCGAACGAAAGGTGTGGGTTCGGATAAATAAATCAGCCAAACTTAATAACTAACTTCAACTCTAGTTGTCTTTCCTTTTGGCGTTCTAATTTCACGCACAAAGTGCCTGCACCTACTGGAAATAGATGCCCCAACATCCGTGCAATGGAACGGAACATCTGTCTATTAGCATTGAACTAAGTCGAACATAAGAACTTACTTCAACTCTAGTTGTCTTTTAATTAGGGCTTAAATTTCACCTGCAAGGAGTTCGCACCAAGGGGAAACAAAAGCCATACAACAAGTGCAAGGGAACGAAGTACATGGCCATTAATCAAGAAGTAAGCCGAACATGAGAACTAACTACAACTTTTAGTATCTTTTCATTTGCGGCTCTAATTTGACCCACGAAGAGCTTCTATAAAAAGAAAATGAATGCCCTAAAATAAGTGTAAGGGAACGAAAGATGTGGCTACAAATAAAGAAACTAGCGAATCCTACAAACTAACTTTAACTCTAGTTGCATTTTCTTTTCAAGGTTCCAAAATGCCGTACAAATTGTCAGTGGAAATAAATGCTCTAAAATGAGTGTAATGAAATGAAAGGTGTGGTTATAGACCAAGAACTAACCCAAACTTAGGAACTAGGTTTCACTCAAGTTTTCTTTTCATTTGGGGCTCGAATTTCACCCACAAAGAGCTGTTATTGAGTGAAATCAAATTGCCTCAAACATCTGCAATGGAATGAAAGCAGTAGCCACAAATCCAGAACTAGGCCAAACTAATGAACTAATTTTAGCTCTAGTTGTCATTTCATTTGTGATGTAAATCTCAAGGGAATGAAGCAATCCAAGTTAACTCACATCAAGGATACAAGATAACAAGCAAAGCGAGAGCAAACACTCACGGCTAGGGAGGCACGTTCGTGCTTGACAGCACGGGATGGCCGTGCCAATTTGCTGCCTAGCTTGCATAGGAATTGTGTTACTTCACGGTTTGAAGTGGCTTGGAGTTCAAGTGGAAATCTGATGCAATGAGCCTTGTTTTGGCCTTGATTATGTGTGAAAAAAGAGTATGTAAGGAGTATTGAGAGTGAGGAAAGAAAGGAGGATTAAGAACACCAAGAAGATCACTAAAGAGGCTCACGGTTTAAGAGGAGAGAAATCAAGAGCTTGCTTATGAACTTCAAGTGTGTTTAATGAATTTAGGATAGTTGTAAGCTAGATGATTAGATAAGATACACCACTAATCACTTAGCTTAGGGCCCTTAATATTGGATTAGGATAAGATACACCACCTAACCAAAGATCAAGACTCACTTGGTCACCACCTTAATCGGCCACAATTAAGGATAAGCAAGTTAAGCGTTTAGGAAATCACAAGACACAAAGTCTTTGCTCTCAACTGAAAATATCAACTCTATCTCCTTTCAAAATGAACACTCAAGGCCTTATATGGTCTTGACAATACACGAATGAGCTTTCCTTCTAAGGGAGGAAAGTCATTAAGCTTGCTAATCACTACCTAGCACATGGTTTAATCTAATACAAACCAAAGCTGAAAGTTTATATTACAAAGCACTTAATTTATCTTCCTAAGCCTTTTCCTTTGCATTAAGGAATGTAGATGAATCAATTTCCCAGCTAGGAAGGTAAGAGTGCACGGCTAGCCACCTCAAAAAGACTGAAAAATGCATGTGCGCCATGTCATGCTTGAGTGGTCGAATGAGAGCTTGCAAAATGGTAGTGTTTCACTTGCTCCATGTGTCTCCCTCACAAGTGGCTGGGTGGTGCTTCATCAAGCAGCTCAAAATGACCTAGTTGGCAGTCTTCCACCTTAAGCAAACCCCTTGAAGGAGGAAAACTACTAGGCTAAGTAACCGGGTGTCAGTCAGCCGGTTTCTGCCTCAAATTGCAACGCATGCTTGACACTTCAAATGATGACTAATTGCTACGTTTCTTACATGGTTGGAAACCTCAAGATGTCTAGTTTACCCTCCAACTTGAATCGTAGCAATTGGACTTCGTTTTCCCCCTGAACAAACCAGAATTCCAAAACCGTGCAGTTTGTAGTGCAATCTGGACAGCTTCAAAAGATGAACTGTTTTAAGCAACCAATTGAACTCCAAATAATATGAAACCAATTGGACTTAAAAGCTAAGATCTTGAGCTTGAAAATTCTCTAAAAAATGAGCACCAAAACGTGCCTTAATCCTGTGTAATTAGATAACAAAAACCGGGTGAAAATCTGGATGAGAACCCGGGTGCATCACCTTGTGTTTTCTCCATCAAGTGACTTATGGCCGCGACTTTGGACTTGATTTCTTGATTGTTCTGGATCATTGAAACATTATTAAACCGTGAGGATGGACCTCCATCATTCTCCCCTTGTTGGGAAGATTTGATCCTCAAATCAGAGAGGTAGCCATCTGCTTCATAAGGGCTTAAATCAGCAACATTAAACATAGCTGAAACTCCATAGTCCCCTGGTAATTGCACCTTATAAGCATTGTTGTTAATCTTCTCCAAACTCTCGAATGGACCATCCGCTCTAGGCATCAATTTAGTTTTCCTTTTGGAAGGAAAACGTTCTTTACGGAGATGAATCCAAACCAAATCACCTAGCTTAAAAAGCTTTTCTCTTTTATGTTTGTTAGCTTGGGCCGTATATGAGAGTGTAGTTTTCTCGATTTTGGCCTTTACTAACTCATGCAACTTCTGGATTTCTTCCACTCTAGCTGCGGCATCCGTACTTGGCTTCTGATCTAACGGTCGAGGAATAAGATCAAGTGTACTTAGGGGATCAGTTCCGTAGACCACCTTAAAGGGTGATAGACCAGTGGCTTTGCTTGGAGTTTTGTTATATGCAAACTCAGCGTGTGGAAGTAACAGATCCCATGCTTTAGCCTGGTGCTTAATCAAAACTCTTAATAAGGTACCAAGAGTTCGATTGGTGACCTCCGTTTGTCCGTCTGTTTGTGGATGACAAGTGGTACTGTATTTGAGTTTGGTACCCAACTTCTTCCACAAAGTAATCCAAAAGTGACTTAAGAACTTGGTATCTCGATCTGAGACGATGGAATGAGGAATTCCATGTAACCTCATTACTTCTTTGAAATAGAGCTCAGCGACATGAGTAGCATCATTAGTCTTGTTGCAGGGGATAAAATGAGCCATCTTCGAAAATCGATCCACAACCACAAAGAAAGAATCTTTATTCCTTTGTGTCTTTGGTAAACCAAGTATGAAATCCATACTCACGTCTACCCATGGCAACGTAGGAATAGGAAGTGGCGTGTACAACCCCTGGGGAAGCGAATGACTCTTCGCTATCTGACACGTACTGCACCTTCTAATGATGTCTTGAACGTCTTTCTCCATGCCTGGCCAATAATAATGTTCCCTAACCATGATTAGGGTCTTGTCTTCACCAAAATGACCAGTTAAAGATCCAGCATGGACTTCTCGAACCAATAACTCACGAGTGCTGCATTTGGGAACACATAATCGAGCACCTTTAAAGAGAAACTCTTCTTGAATTAAGAAATCCCCTTTGGGATGTTTAGCACACTCAGAGTATAACACCCCAAAATCTTCATCATCCTGGTATAGAGCCTTTAGATGTTCAAATCCAAGGATACAAGCATCTAACTGGAACATCAATAGATAACGCCGAGAAAGGGCATCGGCGCCTTGATTCAACTTGCCAGACTTATGCTTGATAGTAAAGTGAAAGGACTGGAGGAACTCAACCCATTTAGCATGGCGTGAGTTTAACTTATGTTGGCCTTGAATATACTTCAAAGCCTCGTGATCTGAGTGCAGAATAAACTCACTGGCAATCAAATAATGGTTCCAATATTCTAGGCATCGAACGATGGCATAGAACTCCTTGTCATAAGTCGAATATCTCTTTCTGTTATCACATAACTTCTCACTGAAGAAGGCCAAAGGGCGTCCTTCTTGAGTAAGAATTCCTCCAATACCAACTCCAGAAGCATCGCACTCAACTTCAAAGACTTTCTCGAAACACGGTAGAGCTAAGACCGGTGCGTGAGTTAGCTTCTCTTTCACTTCTTCAAAGGCTGCTTGGGCCTTAGGATTCCAAGTGAACGAGGAACCCTTAAGAACTTCAGTCATAGGAGCTAGAATGGTGCTGAAATTGCGTATGAATCTCCTATAGAAAGATGCCAAGCCATGAAAGCTTCGAACATCATGAATACTCTTAGGAACAGGCCAAGTCCGAATAGCCTCAATCTTGCTTTCGTCTGTCTTAATACCACTTTCAGAAACAATATAACCTAAGAAGGTAACTTCATGGGTAAAGAAGGTACACTTCTTTAGGTTTCCAAATAATTTCTCCTTTTCAAGAACGAGCACCACCTGAGTTAAGTGATCTTGATGCTCTTGCTCATTCTTGCTAAACACCAAAATATCATCGAAGTAAACGACCACGAACTTACCCAAGTACGGCCGAAATACTTGATTCATCAACCTCATAAACATACTAGGGGCATTGGAAAGACCGAAAGGCATGACTAACCATTCATATAATCCGCCCTTAGTCTTGAAAGCAGTTTTCCACTCATCGCCCTCCCTAATACGAATCTGATAATAACCACTCCTCAAATCAATCTTACTAAACACCTTAGAGCCATGTAATTCATCCAACATATCTTCAAGTCTAGGTATAGGGTACCTATACTTGATAGTAATTTTGTTTATGGCCCTACTGTCAACACACATTCTCATACTACCATCCTTCTTCGGAACCAAAAGAGCAGGAACAGCACACAGACTTAAGGATTCTCGTACCAACCCCTTGAATATCAGTTCTTCAACTTGTCGTTGAATCTCTTGAGTTTCCTTGGGATTTGTCCTGTAGGCTGGCTTATTAGGTAGAATGGATCCTGGGATAAGGTCAATATGATATTGAATGTCACGCTTTGGGGGTAAACCCAAAGGTATCTCATCTGGAAATAGGTGACTCAACTGATTCAATATGACCTTGGCTATGGGATGGGATGGAAGTGGTGTTTGTGGCTCATCTTGTACTTGTAATATCCACTCTTTCAAGACTTTGAACTCATGTTGAGAGGCCTTTAAAAGTGGTTCAACATATGTCAAAAGCAAGTCAGATTGATTTTGGTTTTTTTGTGGTTTCATTTTGTGGAGTTCGGATGGTGACATAGGATTCAGGGTAATCTTCTTGCCATCTTTGGTAAAAGAATAAGTATTAAGATAACCATTATGCATAACCTTCCTGTCATACATCCATGGTCGTCCTAACAGAATATGACAAGCATCCATGGGGATAACATCACACCAAAGTTCATCTTGGTAGTTCTTACCAAGAGAGAATGAAATCAAGCAACGAGAGTTAACTTGTAATCCCTTGCCTTGATTTAGCCATTGAATGTTGTATGGGTGTGGGTGTGCCGTGGACTGAAGGTTCAGTTTCTCAATCATACTCAATGGAACAACGTTGGCACAACTTCCTCCATCGATGATTAACGAGCACACTTTGCCTTGGATTGTAAACCGTGAGTGAAAGATGTTTTCATGTTGTTCATCCTTAGCAACTCGTTGATTGCTCAATACCCTTCGAATTACTAGCATGTCACCTTCATCTGCGTTTTCCACAAACTCCTCCTGATCATCTTCATGATCGCTCTCAGCATCTTCTTTCTTTTCCTCTTCTTTCTCCTCGGCAAATTCTCCCTCTATGGCTTCCCATTCAGCTAAGGTGACTACCTTTTGACTATGACAATCAGAAGCAATATGTCCTAAGCCTTGGCACTTGTAACACCTTCTTTGGTTTAAGGGGTATGGGTTTGGACGTGGGGGGTTTGGTGGTGGTGGCCTTTGAGGAGCTTGGTTCTTTTGTGGATTAGATGGGAAAGGGGTAGATGATTTAGGCAGAGGTGTGGTACTCCCCTTATTAAAGGGTTGCCCACGGTTTGGTGCAGAATAGGGCTTGAATGAATCACGAACATTCATCCTAGACTTTCTTTGTTGCTCCACCTTGTGTGCTAGGACACACACTTCGTCAAAGGTGGCATAAGCTTGCAACTCAACCACGTTGGCTATCCTAGGATCAAGCCCTCCTAGGTAACGACCCATGGTTTGTTCTTCAGGCTCATGAATGTCACATTTGATCATAAGTTTCTCAAACTCACGAGTATATTCTTCAACACTCATCTTGCCCTGATTCAAATGGTGAAAGAGCATGTATTGATCTTGGACATATGTGGATGGCAAAAACCGTGCCTTCATCTTGCATTTCAGCTTGTCCCAAGTGTTGATTTTGCTCTTCCTTTCTCTAGTTCTCTTAGCATTAAGGTTTGTCCACCACAAGGAAGCATATTTCCTTAGTCTAAGAGCAACTATCTTGACTTTCTTATCCTCCGGGATTTCCTTAAACTTAAAGATACGTTCCACTGTTTGTAACCATTCAATGAACTCATCAGGATCTAACTTACCTTCAAACTCAGGAATTTCAACATTGAATTCATTAGAGTTGAAAGTAGGCCGTGTTCTTCTTTGTGTTCTTTCGAATGGTACATCTTCTTCAGAGAATGATAGCGCATTGCTAGCTTCCTCTTCATGGCCATAATCCGTCCCAATTTGAATGCTTGGTGGCTCTTGATGTATATGTGGGTGGTAAGCGAACCAAATCAAACTCAAATACACCCAAATAAGAATTGAACCAAAGTAAAGAGAAAATGGAAGGTTGATTGAGATGGAAAGAAAAAAATAACAAAAAAGAACAAAGGATAAACAAGACCTTGCACTTGAGATAATCCTTCGCGGAGCCACTCAAGGACTTGATCTTGGGCAAATCCTCTCGTCTTCACCAAGGAATCACTCCAATTGGAAAAGAAAAGAGAACCTAGAACACCACTTGAACTTGCCAAAATTCAAGATATAGAACTAGGGATTTTTTTTGGACACAAATGAGAATCACTCTCAAGGTGTTTGTACTACTCTTGGAAAAGCTTACAACTCTGAATTCAAATGCAACTACATAACCCACCTATTTATAGGCTAAACAAAGATAACCAAAAGACTTAAAAACTCCTAGCAATTAAAACTAGAAAATTGAAAAGGCTTGGAAAATGGAAAAGACTCAACATAAAGGGGTGGGGGAGGTTACAAAGAATATTCTAGGTTTCCAATCAGCTGAAGACATCCATCTAGAACACTCCAAGTCGTGCATAATGTCATCCACGTGATGTCATGTAACCAAAGTCTCTTCATTTGCCCAGCATTGAATCCTTGCAGCAGCCTCCACTTCAACTGAGCATAACTCTCAGCACACATGTCCAAATTAGGTGATTCTGGGCTTGTTGGAAAGCTATTTTCCAGAATGGGATCATTTGCTCAATTTAGATAAGTAGATCAAAAGTTATGGTCCGAACATTACACCTATATTAGAACTGGACTGGAGCAGGACAACTTCCCTTTGAGTGCTACTTTACCCAATCAAATGACGTCCAAATTAAATAAAATTGGGCTTATTTTAAAGCTGACATCTTAAGCTTCAAAACCATGTGGCCCCTCAAGTTGTGGGTCCACTTGAGCTAGTCCAAAAATGAGCACAAAAAAATTACCTTCCGCAGGGATGAATCGGGCACCAATTCTTCCGGAAGGAATATGAGTTTTATCTAGATTTTCGCCACTTGCTTGACTTCTTCATGGTGTCTAAAGTCCTTGAACTCACATAATAAGAGAAAATATGAGAGTTCCCATGCACGCTCTTGTTTGACACTTTTCTTCTTGGAAGTTGACCTTAAATAAAAATGATGCATATGGGAATATGCATCAGCTCTTGGAACTTTTGCTTTTGTTTCATGTAGTTTCTAAGCTGTTTTCTCAAGTACTCATTTTGAGCCTTGAGTTCTTGATTACTCACACTTATTTCTTGCATTTGCTTGGAAAGAACCTCAAGCTTTTCTTCCACAGACATGCTAGTACTCATTGTGATCGCAGGAATGAACGGTTTGTGCTTGATTGTGTTTGAACTGATTTTAGAGATAGACTGGGAATGGCGTGGGGTTCAGGCAAGGATCTGAACTTACTCTGATACCAAAATTGATGTAAGTCTCAAGGGAATGAAGCAATCCAAGTTAACTCACATCAAGGATACAAGATAACAAGCAAAGCGAAAGCAAACACTCACGGCCAGGGAGGCACGGTCGTGCTTGACAGCACGGGGTGGCCGTGCCAATTTGCTGCCTAGCTTGCCTAGGAATTGTGTTACTTCACGGTTTGAAGTAGCTTGGAGTTCAAGTGGAAATCTGATGCAATGAGCCTTGTTTTGGCCTTGATTATGTGTGAAAAAAGAGTATGTAAGGAGTATTGAGAGTGAGGAAAGAAAGGAGGATTAAGAACACCAAGAAGATCACTAAAGAGGCTCACGGTTTAAGAGGAGAGAAACCAAGAGCTTGCTTATGAACTTCAAGTGGGTTTAATGAATTTAGGATAGTTCTAAGCTAGATGATTAGATAAGATACACCACTAATCACTTAGCTTAGGGCCCTTAATCTTGGATTAGGATAAGATACACCACCTAACCAAAGATCAAGACTCACTTGGTCACCACCTTAATCGGCCACAATTAAGGATAAGCAAGTTAAGTGTTTAGGAAATCACAAGACACAAAGTCTTTGCTCTCAACTGAAAATATCAACTCTATCTCCTTTCAAAATGAACACTCAAGGCCTTATATGGTCTTGGCAATACACGAATGAGCTTTCCTTCCAAGGGAAGAAAGTCATTAAGCTTGCTAATCACTACCTAGCACACGGTTTAATCTAATACAAACCAAAGCTGAAAGTTTGTATTACAAAGCACTTAATTTATCTTCCTAAGCCTTTTCCTTTGCATTAAGGAATGTAGATGACTCAATTTCCCAGCTAGGAAGGTAAGAGTGCACGGCTAGCCACCTCAAAAAGACTGAAAAATGCATGTGTGCCATGTCATGCTTGAGTGGTCGAATGAGAGCTTGCAAAATGGTAGTGTTTCACTTGCTCCATGTGTCTCCCTCACAAGTGGCTGGGTGGTGCTTCATCAAGCAGCTCAAAATGACCTAGTTGGCAGTCTTCCACCTTAAGCAAACCGCTTGAAGGAGGAAAACTACTAGGCTAAGTAACCAGGTGTCAGTCAGCCGGTTTCCACCTCAACTTGCAACGCATGCTTGACACTTCAAATGATGAGTAATTGCTACGTTTCTTACATGGTTGGAAACCTCAAGATGTCTAGTTTACCCTCCAACTTGAATCGTAGCAATTGGACTTCGTTTGCCCCCTGAACAAACCAGAATTCTAAAACCATGCAGTTTGTAGTGCAATCCAGATAGCTTCAAAAGATGAACTGTTTTAAGCAACCAATTGAACTCCAAATAATATGAAACCAATTGGACTTAAAAGCTAAGATCTTGAGCTTGAAAATTCCCCGATAAACGAGCACCAAAACGTGCCTTAATCCTGTGTAATTAGATAACAAAAACCGGGTGAAAATCTGGATGAGAACCCGAGTGCATCACCTTGTGTTTTCTCCATCAAGTGACTTATGGCTGTGACTTTGGACTTGATTTCTTGATTGTTCTGGATCATTGAAACATTATTAAACTGTGAGGATGGACCTCCATCAATTTGGCACTCTAATTTCACTCAAACAGAAGAGCTCCCATGAAAGGAGAACGAATATCCTAGAATAAGTTCAAGGGAATGAAAGATGTGGCTACAAATAAATAAACTAGCCACACTTACGAACTAAGTCTAACTCTATTTGTCTTTTCTTTTTTGGTTCTAATTTAGCTCACAAAAAGCTAGCACTAACGGAAACAAATGCTCTAAAATGAGCGCAATTGAATGAAAGATGTGGCTATAGATGAAGAACTAACCCAAACTTAAGAAGTAAGTTCGTTTGGAGCTCCAATTTCACCAACAAAGAGTTCTCGTCAAGTGAAATCAAATTACCTAAAACAAGTGCAATGGAATGAAAGTGTTAGCCACAAATCAAGAACTTGGCCAAACTTAAGAACCCATGATAGCTCTAGTTGTCATTTCATTTAGCACTCTAATTTCACCCAAACAGAAGAGCTCCCACTAAGAGAGAATGAATGTCCTAAAATAAGTTAAACGGAATGAATGGGGTGGCTACAAATAAAGAAACTAGCCAAACTCACAAACTAAATTTAACTCTAGCTATCTTTCCTTTTTAGGTCCCAATTTGACTCTTAAAAAGCTCCCACTAATGGAAACAAATGCGCTAAAATGAGTGCAATGGTGATGGAGATCCCCCCATCCCCTTGAATTAAAAGGAAGCAAATCAATTAGGTAAGCTCCATATGCTGGTTAAAGGATGAATAATTCATCCAAGTTTTGTTTAAACTTTGAAACTGCAGGGCAAAGGGTTAGTTCCAGCACTGACCCGTTTTTGTGTGCTTAATAACTCAACCATCGTTAAGGTTTAAGGCTAATAACTTTCATTAGGATTGAATTTCAGGAAGTCACCTTTACACCAAATCAAGTTTCATCCTATTTGGACTTCATTTACCCATTCAAATTAGCAAAAAAAACCCAAGGTGTCAAAACTGCCCAGCAGGGTCAGAATGTACCCGGTTTTGTTCTTTATATTTCTTATGATATATTTTGGTTTAAGTCTTGTATTTTTACATATTTTGGGTCCCCAAGATGTTAGCTACGTGGTCCAATTGATAAAATCAAGTTAAGTCAAGTGGAAGATGAAGAACCAGGCCAATCTTCCAAACTATGCAGACTGAGACTCAGTTCAGACCAGCCTAGCCATTTTGATATTTTCATTAGGCAAATGAACTCCAAATTGAGTAATTCCACTTGGAGCAGTTAGAGGACTTCTTAAGCTTTCCAAGCATGTGTGGAAAGACAAGTTATGACCGCGTTTGCCCTGGGCCAGCACAACCCGGTTTAAGCATGAGGTGTTTTTCCTTCTCAAGTGGGTTTTCCCAGCTGCTTGGTTGCTTGCCTACATCACACCACGTCCAAGGCTTGCTAGAAACTCAATAATTTGCTGCTGAGAAGGCTTTGAAATGTGTGAACCAATGAGAAAACAAAGGAGAAAACAGCACCATGCAATCTGATTGGTGAGCCGAAAAGGGGAAGGCACTTTACGGCTGTCCAATAGGAATTCAGCAAGCAAATCAGCATGTTTAAGCTTTGTTTATGAGTAGATTAATGTATAATGAGTATTAATAATGTTTTACTTCATGTTTAGAATGTATTAGACTAGTTTAAGCAAGCTTGTATTTTAGATTAGCACAAATCAGCTTGTTTAGCTCTTAATACCTTTCCTCCTTAGGAGGGAAAGGTGAGGTGTGTGCTTGTGTGGCTGCTAGCTTGCTTATTTAAAGGCACACGGCCCCCCCTTGTAAGATATATCAGATTTTGAAGAAAACCCCTTTGAGAGCTTTGTGCTTTCGGTGCTTAGGCACACTCCAAACACTTAGCTTGCTCATCCTTAATTTTGGCCGATTAAGGTGGTGTTCAAGTGAAGTCTTAAACTTGATTAACTAGTGCCTCTGTATCTTCATCATAGTTTAAGGGCCCTAAACTTAAGTTTAGTGGTGATATCTGTATCCATTCTTGAGTTTAGAACTATCCAACTACCTTGATAATCTTCAAGTTTTCAAAGAGAAGTGAAGGAAGATTTGCTAGCTTAAATTGAGTTAGTGAATTCTTACCTTTAATGCTCCTTCATTCCATACATTTACAAACCTTCATTCATCCATTACCATGCTGATGCAAGGCTAAGGATAGCCCCTTTGGCTTAGCTTTCCACACAAACACAAAGCCAAACTCAAACCGTGAAACACCACAAAACCGGCCATGCTTGGCAGCAATATGGCACGGCCATACCGTGCCTAAGTGCACGACCGTGCCACCCTTGCCGTGTGGTTTTTTTCTTGTTTGCTTCGTGTTTAGCTTCGTTATCTTCTACCCTTCATACGTCCAACACAATCCCCTTGAAGATATCTCAAAGTTCCCTTTTGATTTTTACTTAGAATCCCTTGATTCTAAGTTCCATTCCTCCCTCACATGTTTGATGCTTCGCAACCATCATATTATGTGTCCACTTTCCTTGGTTTTCCCTTGATTGTATCTACCTTTGGTTTGTAAGCTTTCACTCTTAATTTGAGTTCTAGCCTAGACCCTCGGCAGGTACATCAAATGGTATGAAAGATATGGGGATAGATCAAGAACTAACCAAAACTTAACAACTAACTTTCACTCTAGTTGTCTTTTCATTTTGGTCCCCAATTTCACTCATAAGGCGCTCTCATCGGGCAAAATCAAAAAACCTAAAACAAGTATAATGAAAGTAGTAGCTACAAATTAAGAACTAGGCCAAACTAAAGAATTAATAATAACCCTAGTTGTCTTTTCATGTGGGCGCTTATTTCACCGCAAAGAGGTCCGAGCAAGAGTAAACAAATACCCTAAGATGAGTGCCATGCAATGAAAGGTTTGGCTCTAAATTAACAAGTATGCCAAACTTAGGCACTGAAGTTGACCATAGCATTCTTTTCTTTTGCGGCTGAAACTTCACCTAGGAGGAGCCCACCTCCATATGGATCACTCACTCTTATGAATAGATATGGCTACAAATAAATGCTGAAAGGCTTGGCTATAAATAATAAACTAAACTAAACATGAAACTCGCTTCAAAACTAGTTTTCTTTTCATTTTCCTTGCAATTTTGTCCAAAGAGCTCTTATCAAGAGAAAACAAACGACCTAGAACAAGCACAAGGTTACAAAAGGTGTCGTTACGAATAAACAAGCTAGCCGAACATAAGAACCAACCTTGAATCTAATTGTTCACTCATTTCGGGCACTAACTTCACCGACAAAGAGCTCCACCAAGCAGAAACAAATATCCTAAATGGAGTGCAAGGAAACAAAAGATATGGCTATAAGAAGTAAGCCAAACTTCAGAACTAACTTTAACTCTAGTTGTGCTTTCATTTGGGGCTCCATTTTCACCCATAAAGACCTCCTACCAAGAGAGAATAAATTCCCTAAAATAGGTGGAAGTGAACGAAAGTTGTGGCTATAGATTAATGAACTAGCAAAACCTAAGGACTAACTTTTACTCCAGTTATCTTTTCTTTGGGGGCTACAACTTCGCACATGAAATACTCCCACCACATGGAAACGAGTGCCCTAAAATCTATACAATGTAACGAATCATGTGGCCATAAGTATAGAACTAAGTCAAATGCAAGAACTCACTTTAACTCTAGTTGTCTTTTCATTAGGGTTTAAATTTCACCTGTGAGGAGTTCGCGCGAAGGGCAAGCAAATGCCATGCAATGAGTTCAAGGGTATGAAATACACGGCTACAAATAAAGAAGCAAGCCACACATGAGAACTAACTATAACTCTAGTTATCTTTTTATTTGGGACTCTAATTTCCTACATGGAGAGCTTCTATAAAAAGAAAACAAATGCCCTAAAATAAGGGCAAGGGAATGAATGGTGTGGTTACAAATAAAGAAACTAGCAAAACTTACAAACTAACTTTAACTCTAATTTCCTTTTCTTTTCGGATTCTAATTTGTGTTACGAAAAGCACCCACCAATGGATGAAGAACTAGCTATAGATGAAGTAAGCCAAACATGAGAACTAGCTATAGATGAACAACTAGCCCAAATTTAAGAACTAAGTTTCACTCTTGTTATTTTTTCATTTGGAGCTCTAATTTCACCAACAAAGAGTTGTCATCGAGTGAAATCAAAGTATATAAAACAAGTGCAATGGAATAAAAGTGGTGGCCATAAATCAAGAACATGGCTAAACTTAAGAACTCATAATACCTCTAGTTGTCATTTCATTTGGTGCTCTAGTTGTACACAGAAGGAAGAGCCCCCACTAAGAGAGAGAATTCCCTAAAATAAGTTAAAGCGAACGAAAGGTGTGGCTACAAATAAAGAAACTAGCAAAACTCACGAACTAACTTTAACTCTAGTTGTCTTTCCTTTTCCGATCCCAATTTAACTCAGAAAACACGCCCACTAATGAAAACAAATGCTCTAAAATAAGTGTAATGGTATGAAAGATGTGGCAATAGATCAAGAACTAGCCCAAACATAACAACTAACTTTCACTCTACTTGTCCCTTCATTTTGGTCGCCAATTTCACTCACAAGGAACTCTCGATCGAGCGGAATCAAATTACCTAAAACAGGCACAATGTAATGAAAGTAGTAGCCATAAATCAATAACCAAGCCAAACTAAAGAACTAATAATAGCACTAGTTGTCATTACATTTGGTGCTGTAATTTCACCCAAAAGAAGAGCTCCCTCCAAAAGAGAACTAATTGGAAATCGGTGCCCAAATTTAACGCACAAAGCACTCGCACCTACTGGAAATCAATGCCCTAAAATCCGATAATGGAACCAAACGTGTATCTATAAGCATTGAACTTAGTCGAACATAAGCACTCACTTTAACTCTAGTGGCCTTTTTAATTAGGCTTAAATTTCACCTGAAAGCAGTTTGCACTAAGGGGAAGCAAAAGCCACACAATAAGTATAATGGAGCGAAATACATGTCATAAATCAGGAAGTAAGCCAAACGTGAGAACTAACTAACTACAACTCTAGTTATCTTTTCATTTGGGTCCCTAATTTCACCATGAAGAGCTTCTGTGAAAAGAAAACGAACACCCTAAAATGAGGGCAAGGGAACAAAAGGTGTGGCTATAAATAAAGAAACTAGCGAACCTTACAAACTAACTTTAACTCTAATTTCCTTTTCTTTTCAGGTTCCAATATGACTTATAAAAAGCTCCCATCGGTGGAAACAAATGCTCTAAAATGAGTGTAATCAAATGAAAGGTGTGGTTATAGATCAAGAGCTAACCCAAACATAAGAACTAGACTTCACTTTAGTTTTCTTTTCATTTGGAGCTCCAATTTCACCCACAAAGAGGTCTCATTGGTGAAATCAAATTACCTAAAACACGTGCAATGGAATAAAAGCAGTAGCGACAAATCAAGAACTGGGCCAAACTAATGAACTTATTTTAGCTTTAGTTATCATTTCATTTCGCGCTCTAATTACACCCTAACAGAGAAGCTTCTAATAAAAGAGAACGAATGTCCGAAAATGAGTTCAACAGAATGAAAGGTGTGGCTAAAGAAGCTAGCCAAACATTTGAACTAAGTTTAACTCTAGTTATATTTTCTTTTCCGGTGCCAATTTGACTCACAAAAGGCTCCCACTAATGGAAATAAATGCTCCAAAACGAGTGCGAAGGAATGAAGGATGTGGCTATATAGATAAAAAAACCAGCCCAAACATAGCAACTAACTTTCACCCTAGTTGTCTTTTCATTTGGGTCCCCAATTACACTCACAGGGAGCTCTCATTGGGCAAAATCAAAATAACTAAAACAAGTGCAATGTATTGAAAGCGGTAGCCACAATCAAGGGCTGCGCCAAACTAAAGAACTAATAATAACCCTAGTCGTCTTTTCATGTGGGCGCTTATTTCACCCATAAAGAGGCCCGAGTAAGAGGAAACAAATACCCTACGATGTGTGCCATGTAATGACAGGTTTGGCTACAAATTAAGAACTAAGCCAAACTTAGGCACTAAACTTTGCCATAGACTTCTTTTCTTTTACAGCTCAAACTTCACCGGGAGGAGCCCACCTCCATATGCGTCACTCACTCTTATGAGTAGATATGGCTACAAGTAAATGCTTAAAGGCTTGGCTGTAAATAATAAACTAAACCAAACACTAAACTGGCTTTAAAACTAGTTTTCTTTTCATTTTGACTGTAATTTTATCCAAAGAGCTCTCCTCAATAGAAAACAAATGACCTAGAACCAGTACATGGTTACAAAAGGTGTCGTTGTGAATAAAGAAACTGGCCGAACGTAAGAACTAACCTTAAATCTGATTGTTTGCTCATTTAGGGCACTAACTTTAGCTGTAAAGATCTCCACCAAGCATAAACAAATATCCCAAAATCAGTGTAAGGAAACAAAAGATATGGTTACAAGAAGTAAGCCAAACTTCAAAACTAACTTTAACTCTAGTTGTGCTTTTGTTTGGGGCTCCATTTTCACCCATAAAGACCTTCTACCAAGAGAAAATGAATGCCTTCAAACAAGTGCAAGTGAACGAAAGGTGTGGCTGCAGATTAATAAGCTAGCCAAACTTAAGAACCAACTTTTACTCTAGTTGTCTTTTCTTTTAGGGTTCCAACTTCATGCACAAAGTACTCCCACCAAGTGGAAACAAGTGCCCTGAAATTTGTGCAACATAACGGAACATGTGGCCATAAGTATAGAACTAACTGAAATATAAGAACTCACTTTGACTCCAGTTGTCCTTTCATTAGGGTTTAAATTTCACCTATGAGGAGTTCGTGCCAAGGGGAATGAAATGCCATGCAATGGGTACAAGGGAAAGAAATACACTGCTATAAATAAAGAAGTAAGCGAATCAAGAGAACTAACTATAACTCTAGTTATCTTTTTATTGGGGGCTCCAATTTTTCCCACGAAGAGCTTCCATAAAAAGAAAACAAATTCCCTAAAACAAGGGCAGGGGAGTGAATGGTGTGGCTACAAAGAAAGAAACTAGCCAAACTTATGAGCTAACCTTAACTCTAATTGCCTTTTCTTTTTGGGTTCCAATCTGACTTACAAAAAGCTCCCACCAATGGAAACAAGTGCTCTAAAATGAGTGTAATAAAATGAAAGGTGTGGCTATAGATCAAGAACAAATGAAAACTTAAGAACTAAGTTTCACTCTAGTTGTCTTTTCATTTGGAGCTACAATTTCACCAACAAAGAGTTGTCATCGAGTGAAATCGAGTTACATAAAACAAGTGCAATGGAATGAAAGTGGCAGCCACAAATCAAGAACTAGGCCAAACTTAAGAACTCATAGTAGGTCTAGTTATCATTTCATTTAGCGCTCTAATTTCACTCGAAATGAACAGCTCCCACTTAGAGAGAACGAATGTCCTAAAATAAGCTGAAGGGAATGAAGGGTGTGACTACAAATAAAGAAAATAGCCAAACTCACGAACTAACTTTAACTCTAGTTGTCTTTCCTTTTCTAGTCGCAATTTAAGTCACAAAAAGCTCCCACCAATGGAAACAAATGCTCTAAAGTGATGCAATGTTATGAAAGACGTAGCTATAGATCAAGAACTAAGCCAAACATAACAACTAACTTTCACACTAGTTGTCTTTTCATTTTGGTCCCCAATTTCATTCATAAGGAGCTCTCAATCGAGCGAAATCAAATTACTTAAACAAGTGCAGCGCCATGAAAGCAGTAGCCACAAATCAAGAACCAGGCCAAACTAAAGAACTGATAATAACTCTGGCTCTCTTTTCGTGTGGGGCCTTTTTTCACCCACAAAGAACTCCGAGCAGGAGGAAGCAAATGCCTTAAGATGAGTTCCATATAATGAAAGGTTTGGCTAGAAATCAAGAAGTAAGCCAAACTTAGGAACTAAAGTTAATCGTAGCTTTCTGTTCTTTTGCGGCTCAAACTTCACCTAGGAAGAGCCCACGTCGATATGGGTCACTCCCTCTTATGAATAGATATGGCTATAAATGATGGAGGTCCATCCCTTAGCATGATCCATGGCCAGCAAGGAAGCCCAAAGAGTCCAAGTTCCACGTCCAAAATGCAAAGAATCAGCCTAGGAACACAAGGGAACTTTTTTGTCAAAACTGGAATTTCAGGCGTGCACAAACCCGGTTTTGTGCACCTGATTTCCTAACCTTCCCAAAGCTGAAATGGGGTTGCAGGAAGCCTACGTTTAAGTTCAAGATGTGCTCTTTCCATCAAGACCTCTTGCAAGTCATTTGGATATCATTTGGTACCTCAAAACCTCAAGCCAAGTCAGACACTACATCCTGGCCAGAAACTGGACTGTCCGAAATCAAGGGCTGTTTTGGTGGACCATTTCTCCTCTATTTGGTTTGAAACTTTTATGGCTTGAAAGTACTTTAAAAATATTATCAAATGGCCATTAAAAAACTCAGCCAAATTACACACTTGTGGAGCTATTGTGGAGCTATTAACCACCAAAACATTGCACAAAACACCCTTTTATCCAGCCCATGCCCAGCCGGTATAAGAGAGAGAGGAATGAGGTGTTTTTGCTCTTTTCCATGCTTAGCCACTTGCAAGAATCATCATGAGGAGTGCCAAGCTACCAAGGAAGCTTCCAATCACCCCAAGGTCGACACATCATCCTCAAGATTAGCATAGAAGAGGTGTCAAGTGGAGGATGCGTCTAACCTTTTTTGCTTTGATTTGATCTTTGTATTTTTGCCTAGTTTAGCTTGTAGTGCAACCTAAGGCCTATGTTTGTACCTTGAAGATTGTATTAAATTCCCCCCCAAGGCCCTTTGGCCGGCCACTCTCATGCAAACATAGTGAATGAAGTTGAGCATTGCTCCTTTGAACTCTCAAACTCTCTTCTAGCTTATCTCTTCCTTTGGCCGGGTTGAGTGGTGATCTAGCAAGAGTCTTAACTCCTTCTTGGTGGTGTTTCTGTATCCAAGGGGTGGTTAAGGGCCCTAACATCTGATGTATATGTGGGTGGGGTAAGTGAACCAAATCAAACTCAAATAAACCCAAATAAGAATTGAACCAAAGTAAAGAGAAAATGGAAGGTTGATTGGGATGGAATGAAAATAATAACAAAAAGAACAAAGGATAAACAAGACCTTGCACTTGAGATAATCCTTCGCGGAGCCACTCAAGGACTTGATCTTGGGCAAATCCTCTCGTCTTCACCAAGGAATCACTCCAATTGGAAAAGGAAAGAGAACCTAGAACACCACTTGAACTTGCCAAAATTCAAGATATAGAACTAGGGATTTTTTTTGGACACAAATGAGAATCACTCTCAAAGTGTTTGTACTACTCTTAGAAAAGCTTACAACTCTGAATTCCAAATGCAACTACATAACCCACCTACTTATAGGCTAAACAAAGATAACCAAAAGACTTAAAAACTCCTAGCAATTAAAACTAGAAAATTGAAAAGGCTTGGAAAATGGAAAAGACTCAACATAAAGGGGTGGGGGAGGTTACAAAGAATATTCTAGGCTTCCAATCAGCTGAAGACATCCATCTAGAACACTCCAAGTCGTGCATGATGTCATCCACATGATGTCATGTAACCAAAGTCTCTTCATTTGCCCAGCATTTAATCCTTGCAGTAGCCTCCACTTCAAATGAGCATAACTCTCAGCACACACGTCCAAATCAGGTGATTCTGGGCGTGTTGGAAAGCCCTGGAAATCTATTTTCCCGAATGGGCTCATTTGCTCAATTTGGATAAGTAGATCAAAAGTTATGGTCCGAACATTACACCTATATCAGAACTGGACTGGAGCAGGACAACTTCCCTTTGAGTGCTACTTTGCCCAATCAAATGACGTCCAAATTAAATAAAATTGGGCTTATTTTAAAGCTGACATCTTAAGCTTCAAAACCATGTGGCCCCTCAAGTTGTGGGTCCACTTGAGCTAGTCCAAAAAATGAGCACAAAAAAAATTACCTTCCGCAGGGATGAATCGGGCACCAATTCTTCCGGAAGGAATATGAGTTTTATCCAGATTTTCGCCACTTGCTTGACTTCTTCATGGTGTCTAAAGTCCTTGAACTCACATAATAAGAGAAAATATGAGAGTTTCCATGCACGCTCTTGTTTGACACTTTTCTTCTTGGAAGTTGACCTTAAATAAAAATGATGCATATGGGAATATGCATCATACTCCCCGGGTAGTTTTGAGTTTGTCCTCAAACTCGGGAGTTCTTTTTTCTTCTAATACAAGAGGGCATATTTATGTAATGGGGTTCTTTGTGGACAAAAATTATAGGGCATCTCTTGAAGAGCAGTATGATCATGGGGTTGATAAAAGAGGGTAAGGGGAGGGTAGAAACTAGGGTTAGACTCGGTTGGGAGAAGAGAGATGAGTAAGACGTTCTTTTGTAAGACTTTTTGTGATTTGGGGGTTTGGGAAGGTTGAATGGGGCTAGGTTCAAGCTCATCAAATCTTGGAGGTAGGCTCCAATTTACCTCATTATCTACTTGATTATAGGTGTCAAAGATGGGAGGTAGATCAAAGTTAACGTCACTATTTTCTTGATAATGACCTTCTCCATTTAAGACAAATGGATAGCTAACTTCTTTTTCTTCCTTCATGGCTTCTTCCCATTCGGTCAAGGTGATGAATTCCTTGTTGGGGCAGTCCGAGACTGCATGACCAAAGCCTTGACACTTAGAACACCTTTTAACGCTCATGCTAGAACTCATGGTAGGACCAGATGTGTATGAGGCTCATTTGTGGATGTGTTTGGGTTTGGAAATTTGGTCAAGTAGGCAACCTAGGCTCTGATACCAATTGATGTATATGTGGGTGGTAAGTGAACCAAATCAAACTCAAATAAACCCAAATAAGAATTGAACCAAAGTAAAGAGAAAATGGAAGGTTGATTGAGATGGAATGAAAATAATAACAAAAAAGAACAAAGGATAAACAAGACCTTGCACTTGAGATAATCCTTCGCGGAGCCACTCAAGGACTTGATCTTGGGCAAATCCTCTCGTCTTCACCAAGGAATCACTCCAATTGGAAAAGAAAAGAGAACCTAGAACACCACTTGAACTTGCCAAAATTCAAGATATAGAACTAGGGATTTTTTTTTGGACACAAATGAGAATCACTCTCAAGGTGTTTGTACTACTCTTGGAAAAGCTTACAACTCTGAATTCAAATGCAACTACATAACCCACCTATTTATAGGCTAAACAAAGATAACCAAAAGACTTAAAAACTCCTAGCAATTAAAACTAGAAAATTGAAAAGGCTTGGAAAATGGAAAAGACTCAACATAAAGGGGTGGGGGAGGTTACAAAGAATATTCTAGGCTTCCAATCAGCTGAAGACATCCATCTAGAACACTCCAAGTCGTGCATGATGTCATCCACATGATGTCATGTAACCAAAGTCTCTTCATTTGCCCAGCATTTAATCCTTGCAGCAGCCTCCACTTCAACTGAGCATAACTCTCAGCACACACGTCCAAATCAGGTGATTCTGGGCGTGTTGGAAAGCCCTGGAAATCTATTTTCCAGAATGGGCTCATTTGCTCAATTTGGATAAGTAGATCAAAAGTTATGGTCCGAACATTACACCTATATCAGAACTGGACTGGAGCAGGACAACTTCCCTTTGAGTGCTACTTTGCCCAATCAAATGACGTCCAAATTAAATAAAATTGGGCTTATTTTAAAGCTGACATCTTAAGCTTCAAAACCATGTGGCCCCTCAAGTTGTGGGTCCACTTGAGCTAGTCCAAAAAATGAGCACAAAAAAAAATTACCTTCCGCAGGGATGAATCGGGCACCAATTCTTCCGGAAGGAATATGAGTTTTATCCAGATTTTCGCCACTTGCTTGACTTCTTCATGGTGTCTAAAGTCCTTGAACTCACATAATAAGAGAAAATATGAGAGTTCCCATGCACGCTCTTGTTTGACACTTTTCTTCTTGGAAGTTGACCTTAAATAAAAATGATGCATATGGGAATATGCATCAACATCTTTCCTTGGTGGTGTTTCTGTATCCAAGGTTGGTGTTAGTTCCGGTTACTTATCCAAGTCTAAGGAGAGTTTGAGGATTCAAAGTTGCCTTGAACTTCTTGCACTTTCCTTCCATCTTCCCCATCCTCTTGGCTTTCCCTTGAGGATACATCATACTTGGTATCAGAGCTAAGGCTTCCCTAGGCCTAAGCTTGCTGCCCAACACCCTTCCAAACACCCAAACACATTTCCCCCACAAAAAAGCCAAAACCGTGCTCCACGGGTTTTCACCGCCCAGAACATCGGCACGGCTGCCCCGTGCCAAAGCGCACGACCGTGCCACCCTCACATCCCAGCCACACTTCATTTTCACCCACAGCCAGCACCTCAGCACGGCCACCCCGTGCCATGTCACACGACCGTGCCACCCCTTTTCCAGCAACATCTCAACTTCACTCCCGTCCAGAACCAGAGCACGGCCACATCGTGCCTCACAGCACGCCCGTGCCACATTCAGGCCGTGAAGTTCCTCCTTGTTTCAACGTGAGCACTACTAGCATGACCATGGAGGTGAAGTTTGAGGCTCTCATGAGGAATTATGAGGCCTTGAGGCTACAAAATGAAGAGATCAAAGGTCAGAACGAGTATTTGAGCAAAAGCGTAAGGAGATTAGAAGCTCCCGATCTTCTAACTCCTCCGACTCCGAGCCAGAAGCAAGAGAAGCCCCACACTTGAGCTCATCAAGTGAAGAGGAGGCTTATGGAAGATCAAGAAGAGGAAGGCGAACAACCTCTCACCATGGAGACATTAGAGTGGAGATTCCAGAATTTGAAGGGAAGCTAGACCCCGATGAGTTCTTGGAATGGATGCAAACCGTTGAGAGGATCTTTGACTACAAAGAGATTTCGGAGGGAAATAAGGTAAAACTTGTGGCCCTTAAACTTCGTAAATATGCTTCTCTTTGGTGGTCCAACCTTTGTGCTAAGAGAGCTAGGCAAGGGAAGGGAAAAATTCGAACATGGGAAAAGATGAAAGCCAAACTCAAAGCCCGTTTCTTACCCCCATCTTACCTACAAGACAATTACTCCCAACTTCACAATCTTACCCAAGGGAACTTGAGTGTCGGGGAGTACACTAGGGAATTTGAGAAGTTGTTAATCAAGTGTGACTTGAGGGAGCCCGAAGAGCAAACCATAGTGAGGTATTTGGGTGGGTTAGATCCTAGATATGCTCATGTGGTAGAATTGCAACAATACACCACTTTTGATGAGGTGTGTGTCCTAGCCCACAAAGTTGAACAACAAAGGAAATCCAAGCTCTACAAAAGAGAACCTCCCAAACCCTTTCCCCAGAGCCAACCTTTCAACAAGGGGAGCTCTTATCCACCTCCCAAACCCGCGATTACTACACCCCTACCTCCACAAAAGAACCAAGCTCCCCAAAAGACTCCACCGTCCCAAAACCGTCCCAACCCTAAGCCAAATGACCAAAGAAGATGTTTCAAGTGTCAAGGTCTTGGGCACATTGCTTCGGAGTGTCCAAATAGGAGAGTTATCACCTTGGCCGAGTGGGATGAGAGAAGAGAAGAAGAGGAAGTAGAGGAGGAAGAAAGAGAAGGTGTGTATTACATGGAGGAACAAGAGGAAGTGATTGAGGAGGCGGATGAAGGAGAGTTACTTGTATTGAGGAGAGCCTTGAGTACCAAAAGAGGAGAGCATGAAGAACAAAGGGAGAACATCTTCCATACAAGATGCACCATTTAAGGCAAAGTGTGTTCCCTCATCATTGATGGTGGGAGTTGTGCAAATGTAGCATCCTCAACCATGGTGGAGAAGCTTGGCCTTCAAGCTTTGGCTCATCCTCACCCCTACAACATTCAATGGCTAAATCAAGGTAAGGGGTTGCAAGTTAATTCAAGATGCTTGATTTCATTTTCCATTAGCAAGCACTATCATGATGAGTTGTGGTGTGATATCATCCCCATGGATGCATGTCACCTTTTGTTGGGAAGACCATGGTTATTTGACCGGAAAGTCATGCATGATGGCTACTTGAACACCTACACTTTCCACAAGGATGGGAGAAAGATCACCCTTGCCCCATTAAGCCCTTCCCAACTCCGCAAAAGCAAGCCCCAACCAACCCATGACTGTTCGGATATGCTTCTAACCGTGAGTGAGCCTCTCCTTAAGGCTTCTCACCATGAATTCAAAGCCCTTAGGGAGTGGATCCTAGCCACCCTTGAAGAGTCCAAAACCACCACCCCATCACACCCCCTAGCCCTTTCCCTCCTTGAACACTTTAACCATGTCTTTCCCGAAGAAATACCTCCCGGCTTACCTCCACAAAGAACCATCCAACACCACATAGATCTCATACCCGGTTCCATCCTCCCAAATAAACCGGCATACCAAGCCAACCCCAAGGAAACCATGGAAATCCAAAGGCAAGTTGATGAGCTTATGGATAAGGGGTTGATTAGAGAGAGCTTGAGCCCTTGTGCGGTTCCGGCCCTCCTTGTTCCAAAGAAAGATGGGAGCATGCGCATGTGTGTTGATAGTAGGGCAATCAACAAAATAACCATCAAGTATAGATATCCAATTCCCCGCCTTGAAGACATGCTTGATGAGTTATATGGTTCTAGTGTGTTCTCTAAAGTAGACTTGAGAAGTGGCTACTATCAAATCCGCATTAGAGAGGGAGATAAGTGGAAGACGGCCTTCAAGACCAAAGGAGGCTTGTATGAGTGGCTAGTCATGCCATTCGGTTTATCAAATGCTCCAAGTACCTTCATGCGGCTCATGAACCAAGTGTTCCGGCCCTTTATTGGCAAATTTGTTGTGGTGTATTTTGATAACATCCTCATCTATAGCAAGAATGAAGAAGAGCACCTTCAACATCTCACCCAAGTCATGAAGGTCCTAGAAGAAGAAAAGCTCTATGGTAACCTCAGGAAGTGCACCTTTTTCACTCATGAGGTGACCTTCCTTGGTTACATTGTTACAAGTGAAGGTATCAAGGTTGACGAAAGCAAAGTGGAAGCGATCCGGTCATGGCCAACCCCAACAAGCATTCATGATGTGCGAAGTTTCCATAGGCTTGCCTCCTCCTATAGGCGGTTCATAAGGAACTTTAGCACCATTATGGCCCCAATGACCGAGGTTATCAAAGGCGCAATGTTCAAGTGGACTCCCAAAGCCCAAGAAGACTTTGAATCCATCAAGTCCAAGCTCACCCAAGCACCGGTTCTTGCCTTGCCATGTTTTGACAAAGTGTTTGAGGTAGAGTGTGATGCATCCGGAGTTGGTATTGGAGGAGTACTCACTCAAGAGGGGCGGCCCTTAGCCTTCTTCAGTGAGAAGCTTTGAGACTCAAGGAGAAAATACTCCACTTATGATAAGGAGTTCTATGCAATAGTGAGGTGCCTTGAGCATTGGAGTCATTACTTGGTAGCTAGTGAGTTTATCTTGCACTCCGATCATGAAGCCTTGAAATACATTCAAGGGCAACATAAACTTAACTCACGGCATGCCAAGTGGGTGGAGTTCCTCCAATCTTTCAACTTCACCATCAAGCATAAGTCCGGAAAGCTCAACCAAGGAGCCGATGCCTTGTTAAGGAGGCACTTATTGCTATTCCAACTTGATGCTTGCATTCTTGGCTTTGAGCATTTGAAGTCCCTCTATGAGAATGATGAAGATTTGGGAGAGCTCTACAAGGAGTGTCTACGGCATCCCAAAGGAGACTTCCTTGTCCAAGATGGGTTTTTGTTCAAGGGTTCAAGATTGTGTGTGCCTAAGTGTGGCACAAGGGAGCTACTCATACGTGAGGTCCATGGAGGATCTCTTGCCGGTCACTTTGGAGAGAACAAGACCCTTATGATGCTAAGGGAACATTACTATTGGCCGAGTATGAGCAAAGATGTGCAAGATGTGTTGAAGAGATGTGCAACTTGCCAAGTTGCCAAGAGCCACTTCCTACCCCACGGCTTATACACTCCCTTACCTACTCCCAACCATCCTTGGGAAGATGTAAGCATGGACTTTGTTCTTGGCCTCCAAGAACACAACGGGGTAAGGATTCCATTTTCGTGGTTGTTGATCGTTTTTCTAAGATGGCCCATTTCATACCTTGTACCAAGACCAATGATGCCACCCACATTGCTGAATTATATTTCAAGGAAGTAATGAGGTTGCATGGCATCCCTAGATCCATTGTTTCGGATAGGGATACCAAGTTCCTTAGCCATTTTTGGGTGACACTTTGGAAGAAGATGGGAACCAAGCTCAAGTATAGCACTTCATGCCACCCTCAAACGGATCGGCAAACCGAAGTCACCAACCGGACTTTGGGAACCCTTGTAAGAGTGCTAGTGAAGTCCAACCTCAAAGCTTGGGACTTAGCCTTGCCTCATGCCGAGTTCGCTTTCAGCAAAACACCTAGCAAGACCACGGGTATGTCCCCATTCAAGGTAGTTTATGGGTTGGATCCTTTGAGTCCCCTTGATCTTGTTCCAAGGGAGATGAATGAGAAGCCTCACATGGAGGCTAGCAAGCGAGTTGAAGAGATTCAAAAGCTCCATGAGACCGTGAGGTCCAAGATAGAGAAGGCCAATGCATCCTACAAGGACCATGCCAACAAGCATAGGAAGAAGATGGTGTTCCACCCCGGTGATTTGGTATGGGTTCACTTGAGGAAGGAACGGTTTCCTTCTAAAAGGAAGAGCAAGTTGATGCCAAGAGCCGATGGCTCCTTTGAAGTGTTAGAGCGCATCAACGACAATGCTTACAAGATCAATTTACCCGGTGAATATGGAGTTTCGGCCACCTTCAATGTAGCTGACCTTAGCCCCTATGAGGAGGATGAAAATCTTATCAATTTGAGGGCAAATTCTCTTCAACAAGGGGAGGATGATGGAGGTCCATCCCCTAGCATGATCCATGGCCATCAAGGAAGCCCAAAGAGCCCAAGTTCCACGTCCAAAATGCAAAGAATCAGCCTAGGAACACAAGG
The DNA here is from genome assembly GCA_029747015.1 of Carnegiea gigantea. Classification (NCBI taxonomy): domain Eukaryota; kingdom Viridiplantae; phylum Streptophyta; class Magnoliopsida; order Caryophyllales; family Cactaceae; genus Carnegiea; species Carnegiea gigantea. The sequence goes on from JAKOGI010000683.1 coordinate 353,688, forward strand.
GAACTTTTTTGTCAAAACTGAAATTTCAGGCGTGCACAAACCCGGTTTTGTGCACCTGATTTCCTAACCTTCCCAAGGCTGAAATGGGGTTGCAGGAACCCTAAGTTTAAGTTCAAGATGTTCTCTTTCCATCAAGACCTCTTGCAAGTCATTTGGAGATCATTTGGTACCTCAAAACCTCAAGCCAAGTCAGACACTACATCCTGGCCAGAAACTGGACTGTCCGAAATCAAGGGCTGTTTTGGTGGACCATTTCTCTTCTATTTGGTTTGAAACTTTTATGGCTTGAAAGTACTTTAAAAATATTATCAAATGGCCATAAAATAACGCAGCCAAATTACACACATGTGGAGCTATTAACCACCAAAACATTGCACAAAACACCCTTTTACCCAGCCCATGCCCAGCCGGTACAAGAGAGAGAGGAATGAGGTGTTTTTGCTCTTTTCCATGCTTAGCCACTTGCAAGAATCATCATGAAGAGTACTAAGCTGCCAAGGAAGCTTCCATTAGCCCCTAAGCCGACACATCATCCTCAAGATTAGCATTGAAGAGGTGGCAAGTGGACGATGCATCTATCCTTTTATGCTTTGATTTGGTCTTTGTATTTTTGCCTAGTTTAGCTTGTAGTGCAACCTAAGGCCTATGTTTGTACTTGAAGCTTTGTATTAAAACCCCCCCAAGGCCCTTTGGCCGGCCACATGATGCTTGAACATTGAGTGAAGTTGAGCCTTGCTCCTTTGAATTCTCAAACTCTCTTCTAGCTTATCTCTTCCTTTGGCCGGGTTGAGTGGTGATCTAGCAAGAGTCTTAACTCCTTCTTGGTGGTGTTTCTGTATCCAAGGGGTGGTTAAAGGCCCTAACATCTTTCCTTGGTGGTGTTTCTGTATCCAAGGTTGGTGTTAGTTCCGGTTACTTATCCAAGTCTAAGGAGAGTTTGAGGATTCAAAGTTGCCTTGAACTTCTTGCACTTTCCTTCCATCTTCCCCATCCTCTTGGCTTTCCCTTGAGGATACATCAATAAATAAACACTGAAAGGCTTGCTATAAATATTGAACAAAAATAAACATAAAACTTACTTTAAAACTAGTTTTCGTTTCATTTCGATTGCAATTTTGTCCATTAAGAGCTCTTATCAATAGAAAATAAAGGACCTAGAACCAGTACAAGGGAACAAAATGTGTGGTTGTGAATAAATAAATAGACCGAATGCAAGAACTAACTTGGAATCTAATTGTTTGCTCATTTAGGGTACTAACTTCACCCACATAGGGCTCCACCTAGCAGAAACAAATATCCTAAAATGAGTGCAAGGAAACAAAAGATATGGGTACAAATCAAGAAGCAAGCCAAACGTGTGAACTAACTTTGACTATAGTTATGCTTTCATTTAGGGCTGCATTTTCACCCATAAAGACATCCTACCAAGGGAAATAAATGCCGTGAAATAAGCGGAAGCAAACGAAAGGTATGGCCACAGGTAAATAAACTAGTCAAACGTAAGAACTAACTTTAGCTCTAGTTGTCTTTTCTTTTGGGGTTGCAATTACACGCACAAAGTACTCGCACCTACTGGAAACAAGCACCCCAAAATCCGTGCAATGGAAAGAAATGTGTGTCTATAAGTGTAGACCTAAGTTAAACATAAGAACTCACATTAACTCTAGTTGTCTTTTAATTAGGGCTTAAATTTCACCTGCAAGGAGTTCGCACTAAGGGGAAACAGAAGGCATACAATGAGTGCAAGGAAACGAAACTCATGGCTATAAATCAAGAAGAAAGCCAAACGTGAGAACTAACCACAACTCTTGTTATCTTTTCATTCCGGGTTCTAATTTCACCAACGAAGAGCTTCTGTGAAGAGAAAACACATACCCTACAATAAGGGCAAGGGGGTGAAAGGTGTGGCTATAAATAAAGAAACTAGTGAAACTTACAAACTAACTTCAACTCTAATTTCCTTTTCTTTTCAGATTCCAATATGACTTATAAAAAGCTCTCATCAGTGGAAATAAATTTTGTAAAGTGAGTCTAATAAAATCAAAGGTGTGGCTATAAGTCAGGAACTAACCTAAACTTAAGAACTAGCTCTCACTCTAATTGTCTTTTCATTTGGAGCTCCAACTTCACCCACAAAGAGCTCTTATTTAGTGAAATAAAATTACCTAAAATATGTGTAATGGAATGAAAGTAGTAGTCACTGATAATAGTTGTAGTTATCATTTCATTTGGCACTCTAATTTCACTCAAGCAGAAGAGCTCCCACTAAAAGAGAACAAATGTCCTAAAATGAGTTCAATGGAATGAAAGGTGTAGCTATAAAGAAAGAAACTAGCCACACTTATGAACTAAGTTTAACCCTAATTGTCTTTTCTTTTTCGGTGCCAATTTGACTCAAAAAAGGCTCCCACGAATGGAAACAAATGAAGCTTCTTCATCTCTTTGGCCCTCTCCTCGACATCATAGCTCACTCTAGACTCAAGTGGAAGTGGTGTGAGTTCTGGGGGAATTAGAGGGTTGATTCCATTACAAGACTCAAAAGGATAGTGGGAAGTAGCAAAGCTGCGAGTTCGATTGTATGCGAACTCAGCATGTGGAAACTTGAGATTCCACTCCTTGATGCTCTTACTCACTGAACTTCGAAGTAAAGTAGCAAGGGTCTTGTTGGTTACTTCGGCTTGACCATCGGTTTGAGGGTTCTGGGAGGTACTATACAGGAGTTTAGTACGAAGGAGCCTCCATAAACATTTCCAAAAATGACTAGGAAACTTTATATCTCGAACGGACACAATGCCCTTAGGAATGCCATATAGCTTAACAACTTCCTTGAAGTAGAGATGGGCCATCTGAGAGGCATCATCGGTCTTCTTACAAGGAATAAAGTGAGCCATCTTTGAGAAACAGTCCACCACAACCATAATAACATCTTTGCCTCTTTGAGTTCTAAGAAGGGCAACTATGAAATCCATGCTCACATCTTCCCAAGGACCATTAGGCATGGGCAATGGAGTGTATAACCCTTGGTGGAATTGACTTTTGGCCTTTTGACATAGAGAACACTTATAAATCACTTCATGAACATCACCACCCATTCTTGGCTAATAAAAATGTTCTTTGAGCATATCAATAGTCTTATTGATCCCAAAGTGACTGGCTAGACCTCCTCCATGAACCACCGTCACAAGAAGCTTTCGGATTGGACTCCTTGGAATACATGACTTGTTGCCTTTGAATAAGAAGCCCTCTTGGGGAGTGTAGGGGCTATGCTTGTGACCTTCTTGCTCATGGACGTAGTGCTTGAAATCTTCAACTTCTTGGTAGAGCTCACGGATGAATTGGAACCCTAGAACCCTTGCTTCTATCACGGCCAAGAGAGAATGCCTCCTTGATAGTGAATCTGCCACAACATTAGTGCTCCCCTTTTTATGTTTGGCCACAAAGGAGAAGCTTTGCAAGAACTCAACCCATTTAGAATGTCCTGGATAGAGCTTATGTTGGCCACTCAAGTACCTTAAGGCCTCATGATCTTAGAACCTTGCATACCTCTTGCAAATGATGTAGATGATCTTCTTGACTCTCTGAATAAATGAGTATATCGACCACCCCAAATTTCCCAAGAAAAGGCCTCAAAACCTCATTCATCAATCTCATAAATGTACTAGGGGCATTAGAGAGGCCGAAAGGCATTACTAACCACTTATAAAGTCCTCCATTGGTCTTGAATGCCGTTTTCCATTCATCACCTTCCCTCAAGCAGATTTGGTGATACCCACTACGTAATTCAATTTTGGAGAAGATAGATGATGGAGTTCTGGTGGTCATCCCTCACTTCCAGAATGTTTAGGCAAGAACCAAAAATCAAAAACAAGCCTAGACATCAAAATACACCATGCTGCCAGGTCAGATTGCACTTAACCGTGAAATCTGGTTATGGTCACCTAATTTTGAGGTGACTTAAGTCCTTAATTTTGGTGTTCTCATAAACCCTAGGATGTTACGTTTCTAATAAAACAAGTTTCACCCTCATTGGAGTTCATTTGCTCATCTAAAATCTATGTTTAAGTCAAACTACCCTGAAGACAGTTTACATCCAGATTTTACCCGGTTTTGGAGATTACATTTCTTAATCTTCCATGAGGTCTAAGTGTCCAATTTTTGCATTCCTGAAAAGCTTATGATCTTAGCTTTCATTTCCAATTGGAATTACCAGATTTGGAGTTCAATTGGTTAGTGAATTAAGCTAATTAGAAAACCTGTGCTGTTTTGGAGTCCAATCTGCACGGTTTTGGGAATCAGGCTGATTCAAGGGGCAAATGACGTCCAATTGCTATGATTCAAAAAGGAGGGTAATCTAGACATCTTGAGGTTTTCAACCATGTAAGAAAAGTAGCAATTAGTCATCATTTGAAGTGTCAACCATGCGTTGCAAGTTGAGGCAGAAACCGGCTGACTGACACCTGGTTACTTAGCCTAGTAGTTTTCCTCGTTCAAGGGGTTTGCTTAAGGTGGAAGACTGCCAACTAGGTCATTCTGAGCTGCTTGATAAACCACCACCCAGCCACTTGTGAGAGAGACACGTGGAGCAAGTGAAACACCACCATTTTGCAAGCTCTCATTCGACCACTCAAGCATGACATGGCACACATGCATTTTTCAGTCCTTTTGAGGTGGCTAGCCGTGCTCTCTTACCTTCCTTGAAGGGAAATTGAGTCAACAAGGTTTCTTAATGCTTAGGAAAAAGTGTAAAAGAGAAATCTTGTGTTTTGTAGCTTAAACTTTCAGATTATGCATGTTTAAGCTTAAACCGTGTACTTAAGCATAAGATTAGTTTTAATACCTTTCCTTGCCTAGAAGAAAAGCTTGTTTTCATGTAACCAAGGGCTTTATAAATGCCTTTGCTGCTCTTTTGTAAAACAAGAAGCTTGAGTATTGAAAGAAAGCAAAGACTTTGTGTCATGAGTTCCTCTTAAATACTTAACTTGCTTATCCTTAATTAGGCCGATTAAGGTGGTGTTCAAGTGAATCTTAATCATTGATTAGGTGGTGTATCTTATCCTAATCAAAGGTTAAGGGCCCTAAGCTAAGTGATTGGTGTATCTTATCTAATCACAAGGCTTAGAACTATCCAAATTCCATTGAATTCACTTAAAGTTCATGAAGTTAACTTTTGGATTCCTTAAACCATAAGCTCTCTCTTTTCGTGTTCTAATCAGTGAACTTCATTCCCCACGTCTCCTTTTCCTTTTCATATTCTTTTCAAGCTCAATAAAGGTCAAGGTTTCTTGCTTTGATTTAGTTTTGAGTGCAAACACAAATCCATCTCAAACCGTGAGGAGTCACAAATCTAGGCGTGCTAGGCAGAACTTTGGCACGGTCATACCGTGTCCTTAAGCACGGTCGTGCGTCCTTGGATCCGTGAGTTTTTCACTTGGGTTGGTTGTATTCTTGTTGTAAGTTGGCTTGGGTTGTTCCTACCCCTGAGACTTACATCAATTTTGGTATCAGAGCAAGTTCAGATCCTTGCCTGAACCCCACGCTCCCAAATTCAATCCAAACACAGTCAAGCATAAACCGTTCCTTCCTGCAATCACAATGAGTACTAGCATGTCTGTGGAAGAGAAGCTTGAAGTTCTTTCCAAGCAAATGCAAGAAATAAGTGTGAGTAATCAAGAACTCAAGGCTCGAAATGAGTACTTGAGAAAACAACTTGGAAACTACATGAAACAAAAGCAAAAGTTCCAAGAGCCACCAAGCATTCGAATTGGGACGGATTATGGCCATGAAGAGGAAGCTAGCAATGCGCTATCATTCTCTGATGAGGATGTACCATTCGAAAGAAAACAAAGAAGAACACGGCCTACTTTCAACTCTAATGAATTCAAGGTTGAAATTCCTGAGTTTGAGGGTAAGCTAGCTCCTGATGAGTTCATTGAATGGTCACAAACAGTGGAACGTATCTTTGAGTTTAAGGAGATTTCGGAGGATAAGAAAGTCAAGATAGTTGCTCTTAGACTAAGGAAATATGCCTCCTTGTGGTGGACAAACCTTAATGCTAAGAGAACTAGGGAGAGGAAGAGTAAGATTGCTACTTGGGACAGGATGAAAGCCAAGATGAAGGCACGGTTTTTGCCTTCCACGTATGCCCAAGATCAATACATGCTCTTTCACCATTTGAATCAAGGCAAGATGAGTGTTGAAGAATACACTCGTGAGTTTGAGAAACTCATGATCAAGTGTGATATTCATGAGCCTGAAGAACAAACCATGGTTCGTTACCTAGGAGGGCTCGATCCTAGGGTAGCCAACGTGGTTGAATTACAAGCCTTCACCACTTTTGATGAGATTGGTGTCCTAGCTCACAAAGTGGAACAACAAAGAAGATCTCGGTTTCATAACCGTGAAGAAGTTCCCACATTCCTTCCTCAAGAACAACCATTCGACAAGGGGAGCCCAAACCTTGTCCCTAAACCCATGGCCCCCCCACTTCCTACTCCACAAAAGAACCAAACACCACTACAAAACCTACCCCCGTAACTTAAACCCAAGCATAGCACTTCCCGATGTTTTAAGTGCCAAGGATTTGGACACATAGCCGCCGATTGTGTCAATCGAAGAAGCATTACTCTGGCCGAGTGGGAGGCAATTGGAAAGGAAGAAAAGGAGGAAGAAACTCAAGAAGAAGACCTTGAAGAAATTGAGATCACTGCTGATGAAGGCGAAATGCTACTCTTGGAGAAGATGTCTCCAAATTTTCATAAAGAAGAGCATGAACAACATACGAATATTCATGTTTGTATGTTATTCATTCCAAAGGAGCAAGACCATATCCCATCCTTTCCCCACAAAATCATTCCATTCACATCTATCCAGGATCTCACATGCTCAGGTCCTAAACTTGCTCAATTTACTCCCCCAAAGCAAAATCCAAACCCACCCCCCATCCATTCATTTCAACACCCACTTAAGTTTCACATGGCTGATGTGAGGAATACAGAAGCAAAGTTTAAACCAAGCTTATTTGAAGAGTTGATCCTTTTTCAGCCTAGTTCACCTTTGTTTGCTTTTGGGCAGTACGTTCTTGGTGAATTTGAGGACAAATTCTTCTCAACAAGGGGAGAATGATGGAGTTCTGGTGGTCATCCCTCACTTCCAGAATGTTTAGGCAAGAACCAAAAATCAAAAACAAGCCTAGACATCAAAATACACCATGCTGCCAGGTCAGATTGCACTTAACCGTGAAATCTGGTTATGGTCACCTAATTTTGGGGTGACTTAAGTCCTTAATTTTGGTGTTCTCATAAACCCTAGGATGTTAGGTTCCTAATAAAACAAGTTTCAGCCTCATTGGAGTTCATTTGCTCATCTAAAATCTATGATTAAGTCAAACTGCCCTGAAGACAGTTTACATCCAGATTTTACCCGGTTTTGGAGATTACATTTCTTAATCTTCCATGAGGTTTAAGTGTCCAATTTTTGCATCCCTGAAAAGCTTAAGATCTTAGCTTTCATTTCCAATTGGAATTACCAGATTTGGAGTTCAATTGGTTAGTGAATTAAGCTAATTAGTAAACCTGTGCTGTTTTGGAGTCCAATCTGCACGGTTTTGGGAATCAGGCTGATTCAAGGGGCAAATGACGTCCAATTGCTATGATTCAAAAAGGATGGTAATCTAGACATCGTGAGGTTTTCAAACATGTAAGAAACGTAGCAATTAGTCATCATTTGAAGTGTCAACCATGTGTTGCAAGTTGAGGCAGAAACCGGCTGACTGACACCCGGTTACTTAGCCTAGTAGTTTTCCTCCTTCAAGGGGTTTGCTTAAGGTGGAAGACTGCCAACTAGGTCATTTTGAGCTGCTTGATAAACCACCACCCAGCCACTTGTGAGAGAGACACGCGGAGCAAGTGAAACACCACCATTTTGCAAGCTCTCATTCGACCACTCAAGCATGACATGGCACACATGCATTTTTCAGTCTTTTTGAGGTGGCTAGCCGTGCTCTCTTACCTTCCTTGAAGGGAAATTGAGTCAACAAGGTTTCTTAATGCTTAGGAAAAAGTTTAAAAGAGAAATCTTGTGTTTTGTAGCTTAAACTTTCAGATTATGCATGTTTAAGCTTAAACCGTGTACTTAAGCATAGGATTAGTTTTAATGACCCTTTCCTTGCCTAGAAGGAAAGCTTGTTTTCATGTAACCAAGGGCTTTATAAATGCCTTTGCTGCTCTTTTGTAAAACAAGAAGCTTGAGTATTGAAAGAAAGCAAAGACTTTGTGTCTTGAATTCCTTTTAAACACTTAACTTGCTTATCCTTAATTATGGCCGATTAAGGTGGTGTTCAAGTGAGTCTTAATCATTGATTAGGTGGTGTATCTTATCCTAATCAAAGGTTAAGGGCCCTAAGCTAAGTTATTAGTGGTGTATCTTATCTAATCACAAGGCTTAGAACTATCCAAATTCCATTGAATTCACTTAAAGTTCATGAAGTTAGCTTTTGGATTCCTTAAACCATAAGCTCTCTCTTTTCGTGTTCTAATCAGTGAACTTCATTCCCCACGTCTCCTTTTCCTTTTCATATTCTGTTCAAGCTCAATCAAGGTCGAGGTTTCTTGCTTTGATTTAGTTTTGAGTGCAAACACAAATCCATCACAAATCTAGGCGTGCAAGGCAGAACTTTGGCACGGTCATACCCTGTCCTTAAGCACGGTCGTGCGTCCTTGGATCCGTGAGTTTTTCACTTGGGTTGGTTGTATTCTTGTTGTAAGTTGGCTTGGGTTGTTCCTACCCTTGAGACTTACATCAATAGAGGAGCCTTGGAGTTCATTAAGCATGTCATGAAGCTTAGGTATGGGATACCTATACTTGATAGTAATGTTGTTGATAGCCCTACTATCCACACACATGCGAAAAGTTCGATCTTTCTTGGGCACTTAGAAAGCCGAAACCGAGCAAGGACTCATGCTCTCTCTTACATAACTTCTAGCCAACAACTCATCAACTTGTCTTTGAAGCTCTTTGGTCTCACTACAAAAAAGGTTGCTTCTCTTCACATTTAATTTTGCTAATAACCACACTTATAAGTGTAGGAGTAGCAGTTGCCCGCACTTAGGCTAAATGTAGGGAAGTTAAGTGTGTGGAAGTGCTCTCCACACTTAATGGATATGTAGGTAAAGCGATATTCCCCATACTTATAAATGTAGAGTAAGTACTAATTACCCATAATTTAAGTATAGTCATTTTACATTATGCCTACTCTGGGAGATGTAAGAAGTAATAATTTTCCCAACACTTATAAGTGTAATTATTATTAGTTTTTAAAACAATAATGCTGGTAATTAATATAAAACTTATTAAGTTAAAAATAGAACAATTGTATACAATTAGTCTTTTTTTAATTAACAAGTTTAACGCTAATTACCAGCGTCACCATACATAAATAAATAAAATTAGAATTGCATAATATAGATCGATATAATTACTCTCCAATTAACAAACCAACAAATTAAAATAGATCAAACATAAATTAAATAAATTACACATTAGTGCCTGAAAAAAAAATAATTGTAGACATAGCAACAAAGACTAAGGAAATCAAAATTAAATATTCTTGCATTGTTTCTAATCCATAATACAAATTTTTTTTGATTGAACATTTTATTCAAAAGTACTTGCTCCATATACTACTTAAAATTATACTTTAAAAGCATGCCTTCTTCCAAAAATATATAAAAAAAATCTCCATCTCTATTTTCTTCATTGAGAGATGTGAGCTCCAGAAATGCAACCTGTTAGACAATTGAAACACACAAAAAAGTGCATTATTGGAAAAGATAACCAAAGAGATTAATTAAAGACGCAGACTCACCAAAATCAGGTTTAAAGACGCACAACAGAGTTGAACCAATAATAGAACTACAACAGAGTTGAACCAAAAATAGAACCACAATGGACTTCAACTAACAATAGGACCCAACTAGTTCAACTAACAATAGAACCAAAGAAAAGATTGATATAACCAAACAAGGAAGTATGGAAACCTGAAATGGATTATTAGCGACAATTGATGTATCAATAAAGTGGTTGGATGCAGAAATACAATGGAATAGTTATGGTATGACAAGTTGAAAGAACTGGTCTTACCTCCCAAAAATTGAGCCCTGAGAAAAGATATTTGAATATTTTTCTACAGGCTGTGACAAGGTAGATTGAAATCCAAGATGTAAATAAACGCCAAATACAAAGACAGACGAGAATTTCTAGGACAATTATCTTGGCACGCATCAAAACGAATAAATGAATCTCATCTTAATAGAAAAAGCATTAACCTGTGTAAGATAACCGCTAATGGTTGGACTAATGACCAAGCCAATGCCCCATGATGAACTTATCTGAAATGCTTTGAATGCATGCTATTCAACATGTGTCTAGAAAAAGGTAGAGAATATGCATTGCCTAAACTAAGGCTATAACGTTGTTCATACCATCAGGATTCCCAAAGCTTGATGTTTCCTACGGTGAACTTTGGCGACATAAGGCTGGATGACAAGATCAAAAGGTAAAGCAATAAAATAAAATGAAATAAAAAACTACTCTTGGAGAAATTGAAAATTGGGTTGGGCTGCTTGTGCAAGAATGTAGAGACAATTAGTAATACAAGTGCTCTGATAACCACACAGGCAGAATTATAAACCAAACCATTGAGCCCTTCGCTCCTTTTAATCTACAGGTTAGAGCTACAACCTTCACTCTTCTCATCATCAAGTATTCATTTCTACTGACCCCATCAAGTATTCATTTCTACTGACCCCACTTTAAAACCCCATTTTAAAAAACCTATGACTAGAAAAGACCACACCATACTAATAGTGTAGAAAGGGAAAAAGAAAATCCGAACCTTCTCAAGACAGAAAGTGGAGCTCTGGAAAGCAAAATCACGAAAAGGCTGGTGGATTTAATTAATTTACATGATTCAAATAGACCCTAGAAACAGGTAAGGCAAAGGTATCATATTCCTCTTCCAGAAGGATAAAGTTGAAGACATTAAAATCTAAAAAAGACAAGGGTAATTTAGACTTGTTATATTCAGTGCAGTCAAACCTTTTCTGTATTTTAATACTTGTAAATTCAGGCCATTGGCCTTTGTAACAGTATATATCTCTATCAACCTCACAAACAATCAAGTCATGGACTAGAAAGCATCTCTATCATCCCACCAAAGAAACTCCTGTTCAGCTTCCATGACATCCCCCCCTAAAAAAAGGGAAAAAATAACCCTTCCTTTACAACCAAAATACAGAAGTCAAAAATAAATGCTAGAAGGATACCTCATCAACTGTTGGGCACAAATGAATTAATTTTCTACCTAATACTCCATTATGGTGCATGACCTACACCAAACTGCTATGGACACATGTAAATCAAAGAGTAATGTAATATAGTCCCCATAAATGCGTAACCACAATAAATCAATGTCGTCAGCAACCCTAACCTAAAAATAATTCATCAAAAGCAATTGAAAAACAACCTAGCAAAAACAGAACTCAATGATGAAGGGCAACTTGAATAGGCAAACAACTGATGAGTAAAAACACTGCTTTCGTTCCTTTGCAATGTATAACTTTTAAAACAAGCCCCGAATCTTCCTTAAAGTTTTGAAATCGTTAGTTATAGTTTGGGAATTTTGAGTTTGCTCAGAAACTTAAGACAGAGAAATCAACCTTTAGAAGTGGCTCCTCATACATTTTACATTGCTGTTAAAATTTGAACTAGTAGAACTTTGAAATCATGAGCTGTAACAGAGAATCTTAATACATATCTTTAAGAACACTATTATATGACATACTATGAAGAAGAGAAATATTCACAATTTACGAGAAAATCATGAACCCATTCAACTCTCGTGGGTAATTATAATAAACCCCAAAAGCCCAGATAAAAAAGTAAGGATCCTAGAGGGCAGAATACAAAGACAAAGTTACCAGCACAAAGGGTGACAACCCATATGAAGAAAAATGAAGCCAAGGTGGGTTTGATTTCTGGGCTTTTTGCTTCTTAACTTAGCATCCTGGGCAATTCTCATAGTAGTAATAGTGCTTCAACAACAATACTTCTCTCTGCTCAGCCATATTATTCCCAAATCCAAAATCACCGAAATTAGAAAGATAAGGGGATTAGGAGTCGAGAAACAATTTACACCGGCAACACCATAGCAAGATTCATATCACAATCTGGCGTACGAATTTGAGTGAATTCAGATTGATAGTAGAGGCTTACCTTGCTTTTACAACGTATACGAATTCTTCCCAACTTCAAATTGTTTAACTCGCTAACCAGATTGTTCAACTCACTACCCAGATTGTTCAGATTGACTCAATTTTGATGTGATGTATATGTGGGTGGTAAGTGAACCAAATCAAACTCAAATAAACCCAAATAAGAATTGAACCAAAGTAAAGAGAAAATGGAAGGTTGATTAAGGTGGAATGAAAATAATAGCAAAACAGAACAAAGGATAAACAAGACCTTGCACTTGAGATACTCCTTCGCGGAGCCACTCAAGGACTTGATCTTGGGCAAATCCTCTCGTCTTCACCAAGGAATCACTCCAATTGGAAAAGAAAAGAGAACCTAGAACACCACTTGAACTTGCCAAAATTCAAGATATAGAACTAGGGATTTGGAATACTTTTGAGAATCACACTCAAAGGTAATTGTATTTCACTTGGGAAAGCTTACAACTCTGAATTGAGAAACACTTTACACCGCCACTATATATAGGCAAACACAAGACAAGCAAAAGACACAAACTCCTAGCAATTTAAAGCTAGAAAATTGAAAAGACTTAGGAAAAATAAAAAGACACAACTTAAAGGAATGGGGGAGGTTACAATGAACATTCTAGACTTCCTATCAGCTGTAGAAATCCATCCAAGTCGTGCATGATGTCAGCAAGGTGATGTCATGTAACCTATGTCTCTTCACTTGCCCACCATTAACTCCATGCAGCAGCCTTCACTTCAACTGAGCATTTCTCTCAGCTCACACGTCCAAATAAGGTGATTTTGGGCTTGTTGGAAAGCCCTGGAAATCTATTTTCCTGAATGGGCTCATTTGCTCAATTTGGATAAGTAGATAAAAAGTTATGGCCCGAATATTACACCTATATCAGAACTGGACTGGAACAGGACATGTCTTCTTTGAGTAATATTTAGCCCAACCAAACGACGTCCAAATTAAACATAATTGGGCTTGTTTGAAAGCTAAGATCTTGAACTTCAAAACCATGTGGAGCCTTAAGTTGTGGGACCACTTTAGTTAGGCCAAAAGTGCACACAAAAAATCGGGAAATTTCAGGATGAAGGCGGCATTACCTCTTCGGGCATGAACGCCAATTTTCGGCAAAGTTTTGCAACTTCTTTGACTTCTTGAAGCTTGAGTGAGTCCTCCTTGGGCTGAGCTTGATGGTCCTTGGGCTTCTCATGATGGTCTCCATCATTCCCCCCGGGTAAGTGAAAGTTTGCCCTCAAACTAGGAAGGGGCTCATCATCGAAATAGGGGCTAAGATCGGAGACATTGAAGGTAGCCGAAACTCCATAATCTCCAGGTAGATCAACCTTGTATGCATTGGGCCCAACCTTCTCAAGGATTTCAAATGGACCATTGGAACGTGGCAAGAACTTAGATTTTCTCTTTGAAGGGAAACGCTCCTTCCTCATATGAATCCATACCAAATCTCCTGGCTGAAAATGTACCTCCTTGCGATGCTTGTTAGCGCTTTGCATGGCTCTTTCATTAGCCTTGGCAATGTTATCTCTAACTCTTGCATGAAGATCTTGGATCTCCTTGGCTCTTTTTTCAGCTTCCCAACTAAATTTTGTGGGAGTTGGAATGGGAACAAGATCCAAGGGACTCTTGGGATTGTAGCCATAGACAACTCGAAATGGAGAGAGTTGGGTGGACTTGCTAGGCACTCGATTGAATGCAAACTCGGCATGTGGTAGCAACTCATCCCAATTCTTCAAATGCTTCTTCACTAGGACTCGAAGTAAGGTACCCAAAGTCCTATTGGTGACTTCAGTTTGTCCATCAGTTTGGGGATGACAAGTAGTGCTAAACTTGAGTTGAGTACCCAATTTGCGCCATAAAGTTAGCCAAAAATGACTAAGAAACTTGGAGTCACGATCGGATACCATGCTCTTGGGAATGCCATGTAGTCTCACAATCTCCTTGAAGTAAAGATTAGCCACTTGAGTAGCATCATTAGTGGTGTGGCAAGGGATGAAGTGCGCCATCTTGGAGAATCGATCCACAACCACCATAATGGAGTCTTTGTTCTTTTGGGTTCTAGGTAAACCCGTGATGAAATCCAAGCTAATATCTTCCCAAGGGGCTTGAGGAATGGGAAGCGGAGAATACAATCCTTGGGGCAAAGAATGGCTCTTAGCCATTTGACAAGTAGAACATCTTTTGATGAAATGCTCTACATCTCTTGACATCTTAGGCCAATAATAGTGTTGCTTCAACATCGATCTAGTCTTCTCGACACCAAAATGGCCAGCTAGGGCTCCTCCATGTAGCTCTTGGATAAGTAGTTCACGAAATCCACATTGAGGTATACAAAGGCGTGAACCTTTGAATAGGAACCCATCTTCTAAGTGGAACAACCCATAGGGGTGTTTAAGACACTTCTCAAAAATGTCCTTGAAATCATCATCTTTTGGGTACAAATCTTTAACAACTTCAAATCCAAGTACTTTAGTACTCAAAGTAGAGAGTAATAAGCACCTTCTTGATAATGCATCAGCTCCTTTGTTGAGAGTTCCCGCCTTATGTTGGATAGTGAAGTGGAAGGATTGAAGATACTCTACCCATTTAGCATGTCTAGGGTTGAGCTTGTGTTGTCCTTGGATGTATTTGAGAGCTTCATGGTCGGAATGAAGGATGAACTCACCTCCAACTAAGTAATGACGCCAATGCTCCAATGCTCTAATGATTGCATAAAACTCCCTGTCATAGGTGGAGTACTTCTTCTTGGCATCGTTGAGCTTCTCACTGAAAAAGGCAATGGGTCTCTTCTCTTGAGATAGGACAGCTCCAATTCCTACCCCGGATGCATCACATTCTACTTCAAAGACTTTGGTAAAGTCGGGCAAGGCTAGAACGGGGGAACTAGTGAGCTTCTTGTTGATCTCTTCAAAGGCTTGTTGTGCTTGCTCGTTCCATGAAAACTCTTTGCCTTTAATTACCTCGGTCATAGGAGCCATAATTGTGCTGAAATTTCTAATGAACCTCCGGTAAAATGAGGCTAGGCCATGAAAACTCCTTACTTGAGTGATGGATGTAGGATTTGGCCACTCTTGAATAGCCTTGATCTTGCTTTCATCAACTTGGAGGCCTTGGGCGGAAACAATGAAACCCAAGAATACCACTTGAGGAGTGAAGAAAAAGCATTTCTCCATATTGCCATAAAGTTGTTCTTGTGAAAGAATCTCCAAAACTGGTTGCAAATGCTTGGCATGCTCCTCCTCGGTCTTGCTATAGACCAAGATATCATCAAAGTAAACAACAACACAAGTTCCAATGAGGGGCTTGAGAACTTGGTTCATGAGTCTCATAAAAGTGCTCGGGGCATTAGTAAGCCCAAATGGCATTACAAGCCACTCATATAAACCTCCTTTAGTCTTAAAGGTGGTTTTCCATTCATCACCTTCAAAGATGCGAATCTGATAATAGCCACTTCTAAGATCAATCTTAGAAAAGATAGCGGCTCCGTGTAATTCATCCAATAGATCTTCCAATCGAGGAATAGGATACCGGTACTTGATAGTGATCTTGTGTATCGCCCGGCTATCAACACACATACGCATGCTACCATCCTTCTTAGGAACAAGGAGGGCTGGCACGGCACATGGGCTTAGACTTTCCCGAAATAAACCCTTGGACAAGAGATCATCCACTTGTCTTTGGATTTCTTGTGTTACGCTTGGAGACATCCGGTATGCCGGCTTGTTTGGAAGTACGGATCCGAGAACGAGGTCTATCTTGTGTTGGATAGATCTTGGAAGGGGAAGGCCATGTGGAATTTCTTATGGAAAAACATGGTGATAGGCTTGTAGGAGAGGGGTGAGTAGTGGATGTGAGGGAGACGGTGGCTTAGACTCTTCTTGTAAAAGTATCAAGTCTTTAAAAGACTCATACTCATGATGCTCAGATTTGAGAAGAGTAGTAAGAAGACTTCCAAATGAGGATTGTCTTTTGGTTTAGAGGGGGAAGGACTTTTGAGAGGGGTAAGAGTGATTTTCTTACGGTCCTTGAGAAAAGAGTAAGTGTTCATCCGGCCATCATGGATGACACTTCTATCAAAAAGCCATGGTCTACCCAATAATATATGGCAAGCATCCATGGGGACTATATCACACCAAATCTCATCTTTATAGTTTTTCCCAATTGAAAAGGAAATAAGACAACGGTAAGTAATTTGCAAACCTTTGCCTTGATTCAACCATTGTATGGTGTAGGGATTTGGACGAGGAGAGACTTGCAGCTTGAGCTTGTCCACCATAGTCTTTGAGGCAACGTTAGTACAACTACCTCCATCAATGATAAGGGAACAAACCTTGTCTCCTACGGTACACCTGGTGTGAAAAATGGCTTCTCTTTGCTCCATGTCCTTTTGAGTGGCAATTCCACTCAAGGCCCGGCGGATAACAAGCAACTCTCCTTCATCGGGGCCTTCTTCAACTTCTTCCAAGCTTCCTTCTTCATAGTGCTCTCCTTCTTCTTCGTCATAGGTATGTTCATCACATGCTTCTTGGTACTCCGCTAGGGAAACGATCCTCTTGTTTGGACACTCAGATGCATAGTGTCCCATACCTTGGCACCGAAAGCAACGAACCTTGTCTTTAGATTTGGGCTCTTGTGTGGGGGGTTTTGGAGGGGTTGGAGTGGTGTTTTTGGTTTGTGGTGGTGGGGGATTTTGTGGACGAGGAGGGTAGTACGGAAGCCTTTGTGTGGGGTAAGGACGAGAGAGAGGCTTGGAAAGGATACTCTTTCCCTTTGATTTCTTTTGTTGTTCTACCTTGTAGGCTAGAGAACTCAAGTCATCAAGGGATGAATATGGTTGCAATTCAACAATATGAGCAATAGACTCATCAAGTCCGGTTAAGTATCTTACCAAGGTTTGAGAGTCATCTTCTTTCAAGTTGCATTTGAGTAGGAGTTGTTCAAACTCCCGAGTGTACTCCTCTACACTTTTTGATCCTTGCTTGAGGCGGTGGAGTTTCAGATAATTATCTTGCACATAGTGTGAGGGAAGAAACTTGGCCTTGAGTTTTTCTTTCATTTTGGCCCACGTTCTAATTTTTCCCTTTCCATTTCTTGCTCTTTTCGCTCCAAGGTTAGCCCACCAGATTGAAGCATATTTGCGGAGTTTAAGGGCTACGAGTTTTACCTTCTTGTCCTCCGGGATGTCCTCATATTCAAAGATCCTCTCAATGGTGTGCAACCAATCGAGAAATAAGTCCGGGTCAAGTTGGCCTTCAAATTCGGGGATGTCAATTCGGACACCACCAATATTGCTTCCTTGCCTTCGTCTCCTTGGGGCTTCTTCGTCACTAGAATTGGATCGGGATTGAAGGACTTCTTCTTCCGATTTGGCCACCGGTTCATGAGGATGAGAGGGAGTGGGGCTATGAACCCACCTTCGTTTTTCCTCCAAAAGTTGCCCAAGTTGAGTTCGAAGATAAGTGACTTGAGCTTCTAACTCTTCCACACGTGCTTGGTCGCTTCTTGTGGACTTTGTAGACATGTTGGAGATGCTTTGAAGGAAGAATATGCAGCAGGGAAAGTGGCACGGTCGTGCAAGGGGGCACGGGCAGGCCGTGCTATGCTTCAACTTGAGGAAATACAGAAAAGTAGGGTGGCACGGTCGTGCTGGTAGGCACGGGGGCACCGTGCTGCGTCTCGACTTGAAGATTTCTGGAAAATGAATATGGCACGGTCGTGTGGTATGGCACGGGGGCACCGTGGGAAATTTCTGGCCTGTGGACACTGGATGTTCACGGATTTTTTTTTGTTTTTTTTTTTAATGTATTTGGGTGTGATGTGGGTCACTTTAAAACCTTTGCTCTGATACCAATTGATGTATATGTGGGTGGTAAGTGAACCAAATCAAACTCAAATAAACCCAAATAAGAATTGAACCAAAGTAAAGAGAAAATGGAAGGTTGATTGAGGTGGAATGAAAATAATAGCAAAACAGAACAAAGGATAAACAAGACCTTGCACTTGAGATAATCCTTCGTGGAGCCACTCAAGGACTTGATCTTAGGCAAATCCTCTCGTCTTCACCAAGGAATCACTCCAATTGGAAAAGAAAAGAGAACCTAGAACACCACTTGAACTTGCCAAAATTCAAGATATAGAACTAAGGATTTGGAATACTTTTGAGAATCACACTCAAAGGTAATTGTATTTCACTTGAGAAATGATGTATCCTCAAGGGAAAGCCAAGAGGATGGGAAAGATGTAAGAAAAGTGTAAGAAGTTCAAGGCAACTTTGAAACCACAAACTCACCTTAGACTTGGATAAGCAACCGGAACTAACACCAACCTTGGATACAGAAACACCACCAAGGAAAGATGTTAGGGCCCTTAACCACCCCTTGGATACAGAAACACCACCAAGAAGGAGTTAAGACTCTTGCTAGATCACCACTCAACCCGGCCAAAGGAAGAGATAAGCTAGAAGAGAGTTTGAGAGTTCAAAGGAGCAAAGCTCAACTTCATTCATACAATGCTTGAGTGTGGCCGGCCAAGGGCCTTGGGGGGGATTTAATACAAAGCTTCAAGTACAAACATAGGCCTTAGGTTGCACTACAAGCTAAACTAGGCAAAAATACAAGGATCAAATCAAAGCAAAAAAGGTTAGATGCATCCTCCACTTGACACCTCTTCAATGCTAATCTTGAGGATGATGTGTCGACTTTAGGGACTAAAGGAAGCCTCCATTCAGCTGATGCACCTTATGCTAAGCTAGTTTAGGAGCTAAACTAGGTAGAAATCACAAAATCCAAACAACACAAATCCGGTTAGATTGAACCCGGGCATGACACTTCATCTTTGCTGATCTTGAGGCTTAGGTATCGACTTAGGGGCCTTTGGAAACTTCACTCAGCAGATTGGCACTCCTTAGGACAGCTCTTGCAAGTGGCTAAGCATGGATTAGAGCAAAAATCACCACAATCATCTCTCCTTGTACCCGGCTGGCTATGGACTGGATTTTAGGGTGTTTTGTGCCTTGTTTTGGTGGTTAATAGCTCCTCATGTGTGTAATTTAGCTGAGGTTTTTCATGGCCACTTGATAATATTTTTAAAGTACTTTCAAGCCATAAAAGTTTCAAACCAATTGGAGGAGAAATGGACCACTAAACAGCCCTTTGTTTCCGCCACGCCCAGTTCAGCTCCAGAACGTAGCAGTTGACTTTGCTTGAGGTTTTGAGGTATCAAATGAGCTCCAAATGACTTGCAAGAGGTCTTGATGGAAAGAGAACATCTTGAACTTAAACTTAGGCTTCCTGCAACCCCATTTCAGCCTTGGGAAGGTTAGGAAATTAGGTGCACAAAACCGGGTTTGTGCACGCCTGAAATTCCAGTTTTGACAAAAAAGTTCTCTTGTGTTCCTAGGCTGATTTCTTGCACTTTGGACGTGGAACTTGGACTCTTTGGGCTTCCTTGTGGGCCATGGATCATGCTAGGGGATGGACCTCCATCATCCTCCCCTTGTTGAAGAGAATTTGCCCTCAAATTGATAAGGTTGTCATCCTCCTCATAAGGGCTAAGGTCGGCTACATTGAAGGTGGCCGACACTCCATATTCACCGGGCAAATTGATCTTGTAGGCATTGTCGTTGATGCGCTCTAACACTTCAAAGGGACCATCGGCTCTTGGCATCAACTTGCTCTTCCTTTTAGAAGGAAACCTTTCCTTTCTCAAGTGAACCCATACCAAATCACCGGGGTGAAACACCATCTTCTTCCTATGCTTGTTGGCACGGTCTTTGTAGGAGGCATTGGCCTTCTCTATCTTTTCCCTCACGGTCTCATGGAGCTTTTGGATCTCTTCAACTCGCTTGCTAGCCTCCATGTGAGGCTTCTCATTCATCTCCCTTGGAACAAGATCAAGGGGACTCAAAGGGTCCAACCCATAAACTACCTTAAATGGGGACATGCCCGTGGCCTTGCTAGGTGTTTTGTTGAAAGCGAACTCGGCATGAGGCAAGGCTAAGTCCCAAGCTTTGAGGTTGGACTTTACTAGCACTCTTAGAAGGCTTCCCAAAGTCCGGTTGGTGACTTCGGTTTGCCCATCCGTTTGAGGGTGGCATGAAGTGCTATACTTAAGCTTGGTTCCCATCTTCTTCCAAAGTGTCACCCAAAAATGGCTAAGGAACTTGGTATCCCTATCCGAAACAATGGATCTAGGGATGCCATGCAGCCTCATTACTTCCTTGAAGTATAGATCGGCAATGTGGGTGGCATCGTTGGTCTTGGCACAAGGTATGAAATGGGCCATCTTCGAAAAACGATCAACAACCACGAAAATAGAGTCCTTACCCCCTTTGTGTTCTTGGAAGGCCAAGAACAAAATCCATGCTTACATCCTCCCAAGGATGATTGGGAGTAGGTAAGGGAGTGTATAAGCCGTGGGGTAGGAGGTGGCTCTTGGCAATTTGGCAAGTTGCACATCTCTTCAATACATCTTGCACATCTTTGCTCATACTCGGCCAATAGTAATGTTCCCTTAGCATCATAAGGGTCTTGTTCTCACCAAAGTGACCGGCAAGAGATCCTCCATGGACCTCACGTATGAGCAACTCCCTTGTGCCACACTTGGGGACACACAATCTTGATCCCTTGAACAAAAATCCATCTTGGACAAGGAAGTCACCTTTGGGATGTCGAAGGCACTCCTTGTAGAGCTCTCCCAAATCTTCATCATTCTCATATAGGGACTTCAAATGCTCAAAACCAAGAATGCAAGCATCAAGTTGGAATAGCAATAAGTGCCTCCTTGACAAGGCATCGGCTCCTTGGTTGAGCTTTCCGGACTTATGCTTGATGGTGAAGTTGAAAGATTGGAGGAACTCCACCCACTTGGCATGCCGTGAGTTAAGTTTATGTTGCCCTTGAATGTATTTCAAGGCTTCATGATCGGAGTGCAAGATGAACTCACTAGCCACCAAGTAATGATTCCAATGCTCAAGGCACCTCACTATTGCATAGAACTCCTTATCATAAGTGGAGTACTTCCTCCTTGAGTCACAAAGCTTCTCACTAAAGAAGGCTAAGGGTCGCCCTTTGATGTATCCTCAAGGGGGAAACCAAGAGGATGGGAAAGAGTGGAAGAAGAATGCAAGGAAAGGATGCAAGGCAACTTTGAATTCACAAACTCACCTTAGATATGGATTGATAAACGGAACTAACACCCACCTTGGATACAGAAACACCACCAAGGATAAATGTTAGGGCCCTTAACCACCCCTTGGATACAGAAACACCACCAAGAAGGAGTTAAGACTCTTGCTAGATCACCACTCAACCCGGCCAAAGGAAGAGATAAGCTAGAAGAGAGTTTGAGAGTTCAAAGGAGCAAAGCTCAACTTCATTCAATGTTCTTGCTTGAGTGTGGCCGGCCAAGGGCCTTGGGGGGGATTCAATACAAAGCTTCAAGTACAAACATAGGCCTTAGGTTGCACTACAAGCTAAACTAGGCAAAAACACAAAGATCAAATCAAAGCAAAAAAGGTTAGATGCATCCTCCACTTGACACCTCTTTAATGCTAATCTTGAGGATGATGTGTCGGCTTAGGGGTTAATGGAAGCTTCCTTGGCAGCTTAGTACATCCCATGATGACTCTTGCAAGTGGCTAAGCATGGATTAAAACAAAAACCACCTCATTCTTCCCTCCTCGTACCCGGCTGGCTATGGACCGGTTTTTAGGGTGTTTTGTGCTTTGTTTTGGTGGTTAATAGCTCCTCATGTGTGTAATTTGGTTGAGGTTTTTAATGGCCACTTGATAATATTTTTAAAGTACTTTCAAGCCATAAAAGTTTCGAACCAATTGGAGGAGAAATGGACCGCTAAACAGCCCTTTGTTTCAGCCACGCCCAGTTCAGCTCCAGAACGTAGCAGTTGATTTTGCTTGAGGATTTGAGGTATCAAATGAGCTCCAAATGACTTGCAAGAGGTCTTGATGGAAAGAGCACATCTTGAACTTAAACTTAGGCTTCCTGCAACCCCATTTCAGTTTTGGGAAGATTAGGAAATTAGGTGCACAAAACCGGATTTGTGCACGCCTGAAATTCCAGTTTTGACAAAAAAATTCCCTTGCTCTTCTAGGCTGATTTCTTGCACTTTGGACGTGGAACTTCGACTCTTTGGGCTTCCTTGTGGGCCATGGATCATGCTAGGGGATGGACCTCCATCATCCTCCCCTTGTTGAAGAGAATTTGCCCTCAAATTGATAAGATGATCATCCTCCTCATAAGGGCTAAGGTCGGCTACATTGAAAGTGGCCGAAACTCCATACTCACCGGGCAAATTTATCTTGTAAGAATTGTCATTGATGCGCTCTAACACTTCAAAGGGACCATCGGCTCTTCGCATCAACTTGCTCTTCCTTTTAGAAGGAAACCTTTCCTTTCTCAAGTGAACCCATACCAAATCACCGGGGTGAAACACCATCTTCTTCCTATGCTTGTTGGCACGGTCCTTGTAGGAGGCATTGGCCTTCTCTATTTTTCCCTCCGGTCTCATAGATCTTTTGGATCTCTTCAACTCGCTTGCTAGCCTCCATGTGAGGCTTCTCATTCATCTCCCTTGGAACAAGATCAAGGGGACTCAAAGGGTCCAACCCATAAACTACCTTGAATGGGGACATACCCGTGGCCTTGCTAGGTGTTTTGTCGAAAGCGAACTCGGCACGAGGCAAGGCTAAGTCCCAAGCTTTGAGGTTGGACTTTACTAGCACTCTCAGAAGGCTTCCCAAAGTCCGGTTGGTGACTTCGGTTTGCCCATCCGTTTGAGGGTGGCATGAAGTGCTATACTTGAGCCTGGTTCCCATCTTCTTCCAAAGTGTCACCCAAAAATGGCTAAGGAACTTGGTATCCCTATCCGAAACAATGGATCTAGGGATGCCATGCAACCTCATTACTTCCTTGAAGTATAGATCGGCAATGTGGGTGGCATCGTTGGTCTTGGCACAAGGTATGAAATGGGCCATCTTAGAAAAACGATCAACAACCACGAAAATGGAATCCTTACCCCTTTGTGTTCTTGGAAGGCCAAGAACAAAATCCATGCTTACATCTTCCCAAGGATGATTGGGAGTAGGTAAGGGAGTGTATAAGCCGTGGGGTAGGAGGTGGCTTTTGGCCACTTGACAAGTTGCACATCTCTTCAACACATCTTGGACATCTTTACTCATACTCGGCCAATAATAATGTTCCCTTAGCATCATAAGGGTCTTGTTCTCTCCAAAGTGACCGGCTAGAGATCCACCATGAACCTCACGTATGAGTAACTCTCTTGTGCCACACTTAGGCACACACAATCTTGAACCTTTGAACAAAAATCCATCTTGGACAAGGAAATCTCCTTTGGGATGCCGAAGGCACTCCTTGTAGAGCTCTCCCAGATCTTCATCATTCTCATATAGGGACTTCAAGTGCTCAAAGCCAAGGATGCAAGCATCAAGTTGGAATAGAAGCAAGTGCCTCCTTGACAAGGCATCAGCTCCTTGATTGAGCTTTCCGGATTTGTGCTTGATGGTGAAGTTGAAGGATTGGAGGAACTCCACCCACTTGGCATGCCGTGAGTTACGTTTATGTTGCCCTTGAATGTATTTCAAGGCTTCATGATCGGAGTGCAAGATGAACTCACTAGCCACCAAGTAATGATTCCAATGCTCAAGGCACCTTACTATTGCATAGAACTCCTTATCATAAGTGGAGTACTTCCTCCTTGAGTCACAAAGCTTCTCACTAAAGAAGGCTAAGGGCCGCCCTTCTTGAGTGAGAACTCCTCCAATGCCAACTCCCGATGCATCACATTCTACCTCAAACACTTTGTCAAAACATGGCAAGGCAAGTACTGGTGCTTGGGTGAGTTTGGACTTGATGGTTTCAAAGGCTTCTTGAGCCTTGGGAGTCCACTTGAACGATGCACCTTTGATAACCTCGGTCATAGGGGCCATAATTGTGCTAAAGTCCCTAATGAACCGCCTATAGAATGAGGCAAGCCCATGGAAACTTCGCACATCATGAATGCTCCTTGGGATTGGCCAAGACCGAATTGCTTCCACCTTACTCTCATCAACCTTGATACCTTCATTTGTAACAATGTAACCAAGGAAGGTCACCTCATGAGTGAAAAAGGTGCACTTCTTGAGGTTACCATAGAGCTTTTCTTTTTCTAGGACCTTCATGACTTGGGTGAGATGTTGAAGGTGCTCTTCTTCATTCTTGCTATAGATGAGGATGTCATCAAAATACACCATAACAAATTTGCCAATAAAGGGCCGGAACACTTGGTTCATGAGCCGCATGAAGGTACTTGGAGCATTCGATAAACCGAATGGCATGACTAGCCACTCATACAAGCCTCCTTTGGTTTTGAAGGCCGTCTTCCACTCATCTCCCTCTCTAATGCGGATTTGATAGTAGCCACTTCTCAAGTCCACTTTAGAGAACACACTAGAACCATACAACTCATCAAGCATGTCTTCAAGGCGGGGAATTGGATATCTATACTTGATGGTTATTTTGTTGATTGCCCTACTATCAACACACATGCGCATGCTCCCATCTTTCTTTGGAACAAGGAGGGCCGGAACCGCACAAGGGCTCAAGCTCTCTCTAATCAACCCCTTATCCATAAGTTCGTCAACTTGCCTTTGGATTTCCATGGTTTCCTTGGGGTTGGCTCGGTATGCCGGTTTATTTGGGAGGATGGAACGGGGTATGAGGTCTATGTGGTGTTGGATGGTTCTTTGTGGTGGTAAGCCGGGAGGTATTTCATCGGGAAAGACATGGCTAAAGTGTACAAGGAGGGAAAGGGCTAGAGGGTGCGATGGAGTGGAGGTTTCGGATTCCTCAAGGGTGGCTAGGATCCACTCTTTGAAGGCCTTGAATTCATGGTGAGAAGCCTTAAGGAGAGGCTCACTCACGGTTAGAAGCATATCCGAACGGTCATGGGTTGGTTGGGGCTTGCTTTTGTGGAGTTGGGAAGGGCTTAATGGGGCAAGGGTGAACTTTTTCCCATCCTTGTGGAAAGTGTAAGTGTTTAAGTAGCCATCATGCATGACTTTCCGGTCACACAACCATGGTCTTCCCAACAAAAGGTGACACGCATCCATGGGGATGATATCACACCACAACTCATCATGATAGTGCTTGCCAATGGAAAATGAAATCAAGCATCTTGAATTAACTTGCAACCCCTTACCTTGATTTAGCCATTGAATGTTGTAGGGGTGAGGATGAGCCGAAGCTTGAAGGCCAAGCTTCTCCACCATAGTTGAGGATGCCACATTTGCACAACTCCCACCATCAATGATGAGGGAACACACTTTGCTTTGAATGGTGCAACGTGTATGGAAGATGTTCTCCCTTTGTTCTTCATGCTCTCCTCTTTTGGTACTCAAAGCTCTCCTCAATATAAGTAACTCTCTTTCATCCGCTTCCTCAATCACTTCTTCTTGTTCCTCCATGTAATACACACCTTCTCTTACTTCCTCCTCTTCTCCCTCTTCTTCTCTTCTCTCATCCCACTCGGCCAAGGTGATAACTCTCCTATTTGGACACTCTGAAGCAATGTGCCCAAGACCTTGACACTTGAAACATCTTCTTTGGTCATTTGGCTTAGGGTTGGGACGGTTTTGGGAAGGTGGAGTCTTTTGTGGAGCTTGGTTCTTTTGTGATGGTGAGGGTGTAGTAACCGTGGGTTTGGGAGGTGGATAAGAGCTCCCCTTGTTGAAAGGTTGGCTCTTGGGAAAGGGTTTGGGAGGTTCTCTTTTGTAGAGCTTGGATTTCCTTTGTTGTTCAACTTTGTGGGCTAAGACACACACCTCATCAAAAGTGGTGTATTGTTGCAATTCCACCACATGGGCTATACCTAGGATCTAACCCACCCAAATACCTCACTATGGTTTGTTCTTCGGGCTCCCTCAAATCACATTTGATTAACAATTTCTCAAATTCCCTAGTGTACTCCTCAACACTCAAGTTCCCTTGGGTAAGATTGTGAAGTTGGGAGTAGTTGTCTTGTAGGTAGGATGGGGGTAAGAAACGGGCTTTGAGTTTGGCTTTCATCTTTTCCCATGTCCTAATCTTTCCCTTCCCTTGCCTAACTCTCTTAGCACAAAGGTTAGACCACCAAAGAGAAGCATATTTACGAAGTTTAAGGGCCACAAGTTTTACCTTATTTCCCTCCGAAATCTCTTTGTAGTCAAAGATTCTCTCAACGGTTTGCATCCATTCCAAGAACTCATCGGGGTCTAGCTTCCCTTCAAATTCTGGAATCTCCACTCTAATGTCTCCTTGGTGAGAGGTTGTTCGCCTTCCTCTTCTTGATCTTCCATAAGCCTCCTCTTCACTTGACGAGCTCAAGTGTGGGGCTTCTCTTGCTTCTGGCTCGGAGTCGGAGGAGTTAGAAGATCGGGAACTTCTAATCTCCTTTCGTTTTTGCTTCAAGGAGTCTCCAAGTTGTCGCCTCAAATACTCGTTCTGACCTTTGATCTCTTCATTCTGTAGCTTCAAGGCCTCATAATTCCTCATGAGAGCCTCAAACTTCTCCTCCATGGTCATGGTAGTAGTGCTCACGTTGAAACAAGGTGGAACCTCACGGCCTGAATGTGGCACGGGCGTGCTGTTAGGCACGGGGTGGCCGTGCTCTGGTTCTGGACGGGAGCGAAGTTGAGATGTGGCAGGGAAAGGGGTGGCACGGTCGTGCGACATGGCACGGGGTGGCCGTGCTGAAGTACTGGGTGTGGATGGAAAAAGGAAGTGTGGTTGGGATGTGAGGGTGGCACGGTCGTGCGCTTTGGCACGGGGCAGCCGTGCCGATGTTCTGGGCGGTGAAAACCCGTGGAGCACGGTTTTGGCTTTTTTGTGGGGGAGATGTGTTTGGGTGTTTGGAAGGGTGTTGGGCAGCAAGCTTAGGCCTAGGGAAGCCTTAGCTCTGATACCAAGTATGATGTATCCTCAAGGGGGAAACCAAGAGGATGGGAGGAGATGTAAGAAGAGTGTAAAGAAATCAAGGCAACTTTGAATCCACAAACTCACCTTAGAAATGAATAGCTAACCGGAACTAACACCCACCTTGGATATAGAAACACCACCAAGAAATGATGTTAGGGCCCTTAACTACCTCTTGGATACAAAAACACCACCAAGAAAGAAGTTAAGACTCTTGCTAGATCACCACTCAACCCGGCCAAAGGAAGAGATAAGCTAGAAGAGAGTTTGAGAGTTCAAAGGAGCAAAGCTCAACTTCATTCAATGTTCTTGCTTGAGTGTGGCCGGCCAAGGGCCTTGGGGGGGGATTTAATACAAAGCTTCAAGTACAAACATAGGCCTTAGGTTGCACTACAAGCTAAACTAGGCAAAAATACAAAGATCAAATCAAAGCAAAAAAGGTTAGATGCATCCTCCACTTGACACCTCTTTAATGCTAATCTTGAGGATGATGTGTCGGCTTAGGGGTTAATGGAAGCTTCCTTGGCAGCTTAGTACATCCCATGATGACTCTTGCAAGTGGCTAAGCATGGATTAAAACAAAAACCACCTCATTCTTCCCTCCTTGTACCCGGCTGGCTATGGACCGGTTTTTAGGGTGTTTTGTGCTTTGTTTTGGTGGTTAATAGCTCCTCATGTGTGTAATTTGGTTGAGGTTTTTAATGGCCACTTGATAATATTTTTAAAGTACTTTCAAGCCATAAAAGTTTCAAACCAATTAGAGGAGAAATGGACCACTAAACAGCCCTTTGTTTCTGCCACGCCCAGTTCAGCTCCAGAACATAGCGGTTGACTTTGCTTGAAATGAGCTCCAAATGACTTGCAAGAGGTCTTGATGGAAAGAGCATATCTTGAACTTAAACTTAGGCTTCCTGCAACCCCGTTTCACTCTTGGGAAGATTAGGAAATTAGGTGCACAAAATCGGGTTTGTGCACGCCTGAAATTCCAGTTTTGACAAAAAAATTCCCTTGCTCTTCTAGGCTGATTTCTTGCACTTTGGACGTGGAACTTCGACTCTTTGGGCTTCCTTGTGGGCCATGGATCATGCTAGGGGATGGACCTCCATCATCCTCCCCTTGTTGAGGAGAATTTGCCCTCAAATTGATAAGATGATCATCCTCCTCATAAGGGCTAAGGTCGGCTACATTGAAAGTGGCCGAAACTCCATACTCACCGGGCAAATTTATCTTGTAAGAATTGTCATTGATGCGCTCTAACACTTCAAAGGGACCATCGGCTCTTCGCATCAACTTGCTCTTCCTTTTAGAAGGAAACCTTTCCTTTCTCAAGTGAACCCATACCAAATCACCGGGGTGAAACACCATCTTCTTCCTATGCTTGTTGGCACGGTCCTTGTAGGAGGCATTGGCCTTCTCTATCTTTGCCCTCACGGTCTCATGGAGCTTTTGGATCTCTTCAACTCGCTTGCTAGCCTCCATGTGAGGCTTCTTATTCATCTCCCTTGGAACAAGATCAAGGGGACTCGAGGGATCCAAACCATAAACTACCTTGAATGGGGACATACCCGTGGCCTTGCTAGGTGTTTTGTTGAAAGCGAACTCGGCATGAGGCAAGGCTAAGTCCCAAGCTTTGAGGTTGGACTTTGCTAGCACTCTTAGAAGGCTTCCCAAAGTCCGGTTGGTGACTTGGGTTTGCCCATCCGTTTGAGGGTGGCATGAAGTGCTATACTTGAGCTTGGTTCCCATCTTCTTCCAAAGTGTCACCCAAAATGGCTAAGGAACTTGGTATCCCTATCCGAAACAATGGATCTAGGAATGCCATGTAGCCTCATCACTTCCTTGAAGTATAACTCGGCAATGTGGGTGGCATCGTTGGTCTTGGTGCAAGGTATGAAATGGGCCATCTTAGAGAAACGGTCAACAACCACGAAAATTGAATCCTTACCCCTTTGTGTCCTTGGAAGGCCAAGAACAAAATCCATGCTTACATCTTCCCAAGGATGATTGGGAATGGGTAAGGGAGTGTATAGGCCATGGGGTAGGAGGTGGCTTTTGGCCACTTGACAAGTTGCACACCTCTTCAACACATCTTGGACATCTTTACTCATACTCGGCCAATAATAATGTTCCCTTAGCATCAAAAGGGTCTTGTTCTCTCCAAAGTGACCGGCAAGAGATCCTCCATGGACCTCACGTATGAGTAACTCTCTTGTGCCACACTTAGGCACACACAATCTCGATCCCTTGAACAAAAATCCATCTTGGATAAGGAAGTCACCTTTGGGATGCCGAAGGCACTCCTTGTAGAGCTCTCCCAAATCTTCATCATTCTCATATAGGGACTTTAAGTGCTCAAAGCTAAGAATGTAAGCATCAAGTTAAAATAGAAGTAAGTGCCTCCTTGACAAGGCATCGGCTCCTTGATTGAGCTTTCCGGATTTGTGCTTGATGGTGAAGTTGAAGGATTGGAGGAACTCCACCCACTTGGCATGCCGTGAGTTACGTTTATGTTGCCCTTGAATGTATTTCAAGGCTTCATGATCGGAGTGCAAGATGAACTCACTAGCCACCAAGTAATGATTCCAATGCTCAAGACACCTCACTATTGCATAGAACTCCTTATCATAAGTGGAGTACTTTCTCCTTAAGTCACAAAGCTTCTCACTAAAGAAGGCTAAGGACCGCCCTTCTTGAGTGAGGACTCCTCCAATGCCAACTCCCGACGCATCACACTCTACCTCAAACACTTTATCAAAGCATGGCAAGGCAAGAACCGGTGCTTGGGTGAGTTTGGACTTGATGGTTTCAAAGGCCTCTTGAGCCTTGGGAGTCCACTTGAATGTTGTGCCTTTGATAACTTCGGTCATAGGGGCCATAATTGTGCTAAAGTTCCTAATGAACCGCCTATAGAATGAGGAAAGCCCATGGAAACTTCGCACATCATGGATGCTCTTTGGGATTGGCCAAGACCGAATCGCTTCCACTTTACTCTCATCAACCTTGATGCCTTCACTTGTGACAATGTAACCAAGGAAGGTTACCTCATGAGTGAAAAATGTACACTTCTTGAGGTTACCATAGAGCTTTTCCTTCTCTAGGACCCTCATGACTTGAGTGAGATGTTGAAGGTGCTCTTCTTCATTCTTGCTATAGATGAGGATGTCATCAAAATACACCACAACAGACTTTCCAATGAAGGGCCGGAACACTTGGTTCATGAGCCGCATGAAGGTACTTGGAGCATTTGACAAACCGAATGGCATGACTAGCCACTCATACAAGCCTCCTTTGGTTTTGAAGGCCGTCTTCCACTCATCTCCTTCTCTAATGCGGATTTGATAGTAACCACTTCTCAAGTCCACTTTAGAGAACACTCTAGAACCATATAACTCATCAAGCATGTCTTCAAGGCGGGGAATTGGATATCTATACTTGATGGTTATTTTGTTGATTGCCCTACTATCAACACACATGCGCATACTCCCATCTTTCTTTGGAACAAGGAGGGCCGGAACCGCACAAGGGCTCAAGCTCTCTCTAATCAACCCCTTATCCATAAGTTCATCAACTTGCCTTTGGATTTCCATGGTTTCCTTGGGGTTGGCTCGGTATGCCGGTTTATTTGGGAGGATGGAACCGGGTATGAGGTCTATGTGGTGTTGGATGGTTCTTTGTGGTGGTAAGCCGGGAGGTATTTCCTCGGGAAAGACATGGCTAAAGTGTTCAAGGAGGGAAAGGGCTAGAGGGTGTGATGGAGTGGAGGTTTCGGATTCCTCAAGGGTGGCTAGGATCCACTCCTTGAAGGCCTTGAATTCATGGTGAGAAGCCTTAAGGAGAGGCTCACTCACGGTTAGAAGCATATCCGAACGGTCATGGGTTGGTTGGGGCTTACTTTTGTGGAGTTGGGAAGGGCTTAATGGGGCAAGGGTGATCTTTTTCCCATCCTTGTGGAAAGTGTAAGTGTTTAATTAGCCATCATGCATGACTTTCCGGTCAAACAACCATGGTCTTCCCAACAAAAGGTGACACGCATCCATGGGGATGATATCACACCACAACTCATCATGATAGTGCTTGCCAATGGAAAATGAAATCAAGCATCTTGAATTAACTTGCAACCCCTTACCTTGATTTAGCCATTGAATGTTGTAGGGGTGAGGATGAGCCGAAGCTTGAAGGCCAAGCTTCTCCACCATAGTTGAGGATGCCACATTTGCACAACTCCCACCATCAATGATGAGGGAACACACTTTGCTTTGAATGGTGCAACGTGTATGGAAGATGTTCTCCCTTTGTTCTTCATGCTCTCCTCTTTTGGTACTCAAAGCTCTCCTCAATACAAGTAACTCTCCTTCATCCGCTTCCTCAATCACTTCTTCTTGTTCCTCCATGTAATACACACCTTCTCTTACTTCCTCCTCTTCTCCCTCTTCTTCTCTTCTCTCATCCCACTCGGCCAAGGTGATAACTCTCCTATTTGGACACTCCGAAGCAATGTGCCCAAGACCTTGACACTTGAAACATCTTCTTTGGTCATTTGGCTTAGGGTTGGGACGGTTTTGGGAAGGTGGAGTCTTTTGTGGAGCTTGGTTCTTTTGTGGTGGTGGGGGTGTAGTAACCGTGGGTTTGGGAGGTGGATAAGAGCTCCCCTTGTTGAAAGGTTGGCTCTTGGGAAAGGGTTTGGGAGGTTCTCTTTTGTAGAGCTTGGATTTCCTTTGTTGTTCAACTTTGTGGGCTAAGACACACACCTCATCAAAAGTGGTGTATTGTTGCAATTCCACCACATGGGCATACCTAGGATCTAACCCACCCAAATACCTCACTATGGTTTGTTCTTCGGGCTCCCTCAAATCACATTTGATTAACAATTTCTCAAATTCCCTAGTGTACTCCTCAACACTCAAGTTCCCTTGGGTAAGATTGTGAAGTTGGGAGTAGTTGTCTTGTAGGTAGGACGGGGGTAAGAAACGGGCTTTGAGTTTGGCTTTCATCTTTTCCCATGTTCGAATCTTTCCCTTCCCTTGCCTAACTCTCTTAGCACAAAGGGTGGACCACCAAAGAGAAGCATATTTACGAAGTTTAAGGGCCACAAGTTTTACCTTATTTCCCTCGGAAATCTCTTTTTAGTCAAAGATTCTCTCAACGGTTTGCATCCATTCCAAGAACTCATCGGGGTCTAGCTTCCCTTCAAATTCTGGAATCTCCACTCTAATGTCTCCTTGGTGAGAGGTTGTCCGCCTTCCTCTTCTTGATCTTCCATAAGCCTCCTCTTCACTTGACGAGCTCAAGTGTGGGGCTTCTCTTGCTTCCGGCTCGGAGTCGGAGGAGTTAGAAGATCGGGAACTTCTAATCTCCTTTCGTTTTTGCTTCAAGGAGTCTCCAAGTTGTCGCCTCAAATACTCGTTCTGACCTTTGATCTCTTCATTCTGTAGCTTCAAGGCCTCATAATTCCTCATGAGAGCCTCAAACTTTTCCTCCATGGTCATACTAGTAGTGCTTGTGTTGAAATAAGCAGGAACTTCACGGCCTGAATGTGGCACGGGCGTGCTCTTTGGCACGGGGGACCGTGCTGATTTTCTGGATGGTGAAAAACTGTGGGCACGGTTTGGTGTTTTTGAGGGGGAATGTGTTTGGGGTGTTTGGAAGGGTGTTGGGCAGCAAGCTTAGGCCTAGGGAAGCCTTAGCTCTGATACCAAATATGATGTATCCTCTAGGGAAAGCCAAGAGGATGGGAAAATGTAAGAAAAGTGCAAGAAGTTCAAGGCAACTTTGAAACCACAAACTCACCTTAGACTTGGATAAGCAACCGGAACTAACACCAACCTTGGATACAGAAACACCACCAAGGAAAGATGTTAGGGCCCTTAACCACCCCTTGGATACAGAAACACCACCAACAAGGAGTTAAGACTCTTGCTAGATCACCACTCAACCCGGCCAAAGGAAGAGATAAGCTAGAAGAGAGTTTGAGAGTTCAAAGGAGCAAAGCTCAACTTCATTTCATACAAATGCTTGATAGTGGCCGGCCAAGGGCCTTGGGGGGTATTAATACAAAAATTTCAAGTACAAATCATAGGCCTTAGGTTGCACTACAAGCTAAACTAGGCAAAAATACAAAGATCAAATCAAAGCAAAAAAGGATAGATGCATCCTCCACTTGACACCTCTTCAATGCTAATCTTGAGGATGATGTGTCGATCTTGGGGTGAATGGAAGCTTCCTTGGCAGCTTGGTACTTCCCATAATGACTCTTGCAAGTGGCTAAGCATGAAAAAGAGCAAAACACCTCACTCCTCTCTCTCTTGTACCGGCTGGGCATGTACCGGGTAAAGGGATGTTTTTGTGCAATGTTTTGGTGGTTAATAGCTCTATATGTGTGTAATTTGGCTGAGTTTTTTTATGGCCATTTGATAATATTTTTAAAGTATTTTCAAGCCATAAAAGTTTCAAACCAAATAGAGGAGAAAAAGTCCACCAACACAGCCCTTAAATTCGGACAGTCCAGTTTCTGGCCAGAATGTAGTGTTTGACTTGGCTTGAGGTTTTGAGGTACCAAATGATCTACAAATGACTTGCAAGAGGTCTTGATGGAAAGAGCACATCTTGAACTTAAACTTAGGCTTCCTGCAACCCCATTTCAGCCTTGGGAAGTTTAGGAAATAACGTGCACAAAACCGGGTTTGTGCACGCCCGAAATTCCAGTTTTGAGGAAATAATTTTCTTGTTCCCTTAGGTTGATTTCTTGCATCTTGGACATGAGGTTTGGACCTTTTGGGCTCCCTTGATGGCCATGGATCATGTTAGGGGATGGACCTCCATCATTTATCCAACTCTTAGGTACCTATGCCTCTTCCACCATTTCTGCATGTCTAGAGGAATCTAGGACTTTATCTCATTTTTTCTAGTGGTTGTTTCCCCCAACTTGGTCCCATCCACTGTTTTCATATGGATCATTTTCATTAGGCTTGCATGTCCT
Organism: Carnegiea gigantea; assembly: GCA_029747015.1. NCBI lineage: Eukaryota > Viridiplantae > Streptophyta > Magnoliopsida > Caryophyllales > Cactaceae > Carnegiea > Carnegiea gigantea. Next base: position 387,912 of record JAKOGI010000683.1, read on the forward strand.
TTCCCAAAGGAGATTAGGCGTTCCAGGGGTCGACATCCAATCCCAGTATTTCTCCAACTTCATTCACTATTTTTCTTCCAAATTCCTCATGCAAGGGTTTGGAATCTTCAAAAGGTAATTAGAGAAAGTTAAGCTTTGGTGCAGAATGTCTACTAAGGAAACTAACCTTAAGGCCCCATCCATCCAGAAGTACTAGGATTATCTTCAAGAGCTAGATGGAGATGGCGTTACTATGCTAAATGTTAAGGTGTATGATACTACCCTTTTTTTGAAGGGAAAAGATGTGAGGAGGCCAGAACATTATGATGATTCAAATTCAATGTAGCCTTTAAGTACCTATATCGTTAGCATTTTACACACTTGTGGTATAATTACTCTATGATTAAGGACATGCTTGCACCTCTTTTTGATTGATAATGGAATTCAATGTGGGGAAATTTTGGGTTAAATTTCAAGTTCAATGGCATGTGTAGTTTTCTTTTGCTCTATTCACGCCTTACCCCTTTATTGCCTCCCAAATTTACCTCCTTAACCCATTAAGAATCGATTGGGATTATAAAGTCATTCAAGTGAAGAATTAGGGTCTTCACGCATTTTCACATTTTCAATCATTAGGCTCTAGAGCTTTAAACCAAACTTCCAGCTTACATTCCAATCTTGCCTATTCTATCTAATCTTGCAACCAATATCTTCAATATTTTCTCCAATATGAAAAATGGTCACTGAATTCTTCAAAGAAACACATGTATGAGTGTCCTAAACTTATGAGGGTGTTTCGGGCACATCCCATACAGTGGAAATACCTTTTAATGGTTTTAGGAGAGAGCTCGAGGGGCTATGATCTGTATGCGTTGACAATTGCCAATAATGTTACAATAATGTTAGGCAAAAAGCTTCAACACGAAGGTGAACATTCTGAAGAAATTGAATATAGATACCCAATGCTTTGACATTTGTCTAGAACAACCTAAAAGCTACGTATTGGAGTTCCCTAAGGGGTTTCTTGGTATATGCAAGGAGCATTTCAAGTTTAGCTTGGGGCTTGCCCTTTCCTCTTTCTTCAAAAAGTTATTGGACCTCTACGGGGCTGGGCTTACCAATCCACACCTAACAACATCACCAACATCATTGCCTATGAGCTATTTTGCCTTATGCACAACAAAAAATCCAGTGTGGCTTAGTCACCGACTCTAAATGTTCCTGGCGGCTATAACTTTCAAGCAATAACTAACACGATTATCCTTTCTGACAAGTCATTCGACATCAAGCATTGGAATGCATCTTGGGTGTATGTCACGAATCTCCATATGAATGGTCTTTTCCAATTGCTAACATGCGAAGCCTTAATTATCCCACTTATCTGTGCAGTGCCAAAACAAAGACTTCCTCTTGACCTAGAGGAAATTCAAGGGAATATGGCCATCTAGGGCCCACACATTGTTGATTTTACAGAACATAAGACCGTCAACCTTCTAAGAAAATCACAAGTCTTAGGTAGCCTCCTTGTGTTCTTGCGTCTTTACAACTTTTAGATATAAATTTAATTTCTTTTTATACCATGGCTTCCTTCTCAGTGCAAGCTTGTTGTAACTACCTACAACTCCTTCAAGACGAGAACATTGAGGAGGAAACTTCTCAGAAGAAGAAGAAGTTTACTTCACAGAAAAGTCTCATCCCAGGTTTAAGAATCAGCTCAAGGAGCTTATAAAGGGTAAAGATAGGGAAGCCTGGCATCGTGAGATCATGAAGAAAGAGAAGAACCTTTGTATTACCAGTGAGGTTGGAGAACTCAACATTAATTTCACCTAATTTAGTGAGAACAAGCTGGTTTTGGAATGCTTTTGTTGCATTAAAGGGGCTTGTATAGCTGAGAGCTAACCTCCTGAGGGCATGAAAAGAAATTCTCCTATCTATAGAAGGAAGGCAACAGCCAAAAAGATCCCCAACTGATAAAGGCTCTTCTCACCTAGAGGTGGAGGTGGTAATCCCTTGCCCCATCACTCCCATTAACTCCTTTCCCCCAGCCACTTCAAATGGCACTAAGGGTTGCTAAGGTCATTTCTTTGGGGATTAGTGATGATGCTAGGAGAATTACCCATGATGCGCTTCTAAATCCCAAGGGTTTCTTTATCAATACCAATATTGAGGATACCTCATCTTTTGAAGATTCTTGCACGCCCTTCTCGCAGCTTATCATCAGAGAGCATAGAAGCAAGAGGCTGAATGAGATTTTCTCCCCTAGGGATATGATTTTGGTTAATAGTTCCATTTTAGGGAAGAAGAGAGGTGGTTTCTCTTGTAGAGAACAAAGTTCTCCCTCCCATGATTCCCTAGGGTAGTCCCCGAGGCAAGAGGCTATTTAGGCTGAGGGATCGGCAAATGGGACAAAGGATGATCTCCTTTTGTTGTTTTTTATTTAAAAGAGAGGCTTGAGAGAGCAAATTCTAAAGACCTTATTTAATCATCCCTTCCCTTCATGTTCCAAACTCTAACTTGCTGCTGGAAAGCTAAAGATACATCTTATTATTTCTCTTTTAGATTTGGAGCCCCTCAAGCATGTAAATGCCCTTCTACTGGCCCATCTTTAGAATGTTAGGATGGTTTTAAAAAGGCATAGTCTAAAAACAAGGATTTGAGGTAGAGGCTGGAGAAGAAGAAAGAGATCACATGCTTCTTCATGGAGGATGTAACCAAGATCTTGGTCAATGAGGTTCCCGACCTTCTAAAGTAGGTAGAAGCTGAAGCTATTGCTAATAAATCTAAGAGCAGGAAAATTGACTGGTTAATCTCTTGTAACCCAAGCTTGCACTTATAATGTGTATTCTTTAATAAAATTTTTAGTTTGAGTATTGTGTGCTTTATGAGTAGAACCTTTTTTAATTCTAAGAAGAATTAATCCACCCTTTTGGAATCTTGTTGTGAATTCTCTACATGAATCTCTTTTCCTAATGTGAGAAATCTTACCCCTAATAAGTCTTGATTCAGTCTTAACTGAATATATTGACTCATATTTGGAATGTGTCAAGATTTTTATGAAAACATTGCTTTGTTAATTCTACTATGATTTAAAACATTTGTCCCTGAGGAAGCAAAATTCTAGTTATAGAATTCAAACAAAAACATCTTGTAGCGCACAATAACCATTAAAGGTTTCTAGATGCCTCTCTTAAACGCCTCAAGATGAGAAGCTTACTCATATCTAGGTTACACCAGCTTTTATAGGTGCTAGGTTTGTCACCGTATGTGCTCCTCGAGTGGGTTCGGGCTAGGGCTAGCCCAATGGCTTCTTTAGAAGATATTGACCTCTAGCTACTTCTTTGTTGTTCGTTGTAAATGTTATGGTGGGCTTTTTGGCACTACTTTGGTCTTTTAGTCTCCCACAATCTTTGCCACTGATACATCAACTACAGTGTAGTGCATCTCTAGATTGTAGGTACAAGAGGTTGCTTTCAAAGAGTTTACGTGTAGCCTTCCAACAATTATATTGTAGTCAGAAGGCATATCGATTATTATGTAGTTTACCAGTGTTTAACAGGTCTTTCTCTTTTTGTAACTCCCCATCTTCTAACCCTATGTATAAATAAAATTTATGTGGTAAGGCCCATTTGACAGACATCCATTGTATATGAGGAATTAAATTGTGTCTATTACAGTAAAAAATGATATTTGATTTTTATAGATACATGTGGTAGTATTTACTGCCAAATCTTATATGATCAAATTTTGCATAAAAATTATTCGTTAAGACACATGATAATTATCAACCTCAGAGGTTTGTATTTGATATTATATGGGAATATATTTGCATTTAGATTTATACGTATAATTTCAAGGTGTTGATTAAGATAGGCCTTGGGTGTGCTTTTGGTATTTACGGTACATATGCTTAAGGTGTCCAAAAATTCTACTAAGCATAAAAACTTATACGGTGGGCCAAGCGCATCCATTTAAGCCTCTTAATTGATATTTTATCATTCAAAGATCAAAGGGTTGACAATAGAGGTTATTTCAAAATTTGACCCCAGAAATCAAACATAAGATATGAATACACCGATGGTAACACACCTAGCTTCACCAATCTATGTTATCTATAGTAGTTATTAACCATGGACATTATCAAAGGAAGGTAAGGAACAACAATCACGAATGCATGTGTCAAATTGTGGCTTAGACACATAACCTTTGACTTAGCTACCTAGATATTTCACTTCATTAGGGATTAAAATATTATCACCCTATGAGAGTTAGCATTTTCTGATAGGGTGCTAGAAAATCCCATCCAAAGAGGATTGGGTTCAAGTGTTAAGCTATTGCATTGAAAGGCTAGAAAGAAAGAAAAAAATTCAGTCATAATTACATGCGAAAAATGGACCTTATAAGTCACATGATAAACTACATGAAAAACGGATTTGCATGTAAAAAGTACATGTATAAACTTTGAAAGAAATTGTCCAAAAGCAATCATGCATTGCTTCTGCAATTTTATAATTTATGCACCTCATGATGGACAACTGAGGGTTGACCTTAAGTTAAAAAGATTAAGGATTCATAGATATGTGTCTATTTTTAAGTAATCCATTTAGCTATATGAGCATGAGCTACCCATTTGAATTACCTAGTTAAGTAAATGTAAGTTGGCGTATGAGGCTTATTTTTCATAAGTTGACAATTACTAATTAAGGATTCACACTTGAGCTTGAAGATAAGGTTTGACATTAGCTGTAACACCTCCAGATTTCTAATCCTTTATTTACTACTGATTTAACCTGAATGGTAGCAGAAACTCCTAACGGGGTGTTACCGCCGTATTCTCTTCTTGGAAATACCAGGCTGGATATCATAACTGACATTTAAAGCAAAGTCTTTACGAATCAAAGCCCACTATACATGGGTCCAAGAATTTTAATACGAAATTTGAACATCATAATTAAACCAACTAGATTCTATTACAACTTCTAAAATCCTTGTTAAGCACAACCAGCATTCGAGCCTCGCTCTACTCTCCTGTCCCCAGTCCCAAGTACAGCTAGATCACCTAAAAACAAAACATTTTATAATAGTGAGATAAACTCAGTAACATTCACCCCCAACGGTCAAAGACACGTACAAATTTATTTTTTGAAAATATTTTAGGGAAAGGGGGAAACAACAACACGTTTTCAAGGTACACAACCCATTATCACCATCATTCTAAAAAAAATTCAATTTCAGACTCACACTTCCATAGTTCCATTCAAAATGTTCAGCTTCAGATAAGTCTTGGGTGAGCGACCCCAGTGGGTCTCATGGCCTGCGCTCTAACATAGCACAGCCGCTCAACTCTTTCCTGGCCTACCGTCATCATCAGGCGGTTACCGCTTAACTTTCCTGGCCTACCACCATCATGGGTGGTTACCGATAACCTGGCCCACGTCTCGGCTGAGTATGTGGCCGCTCACATGCATGCACCTATTACCCGGGGAAGGCTATGGCCTTCAATCAGTTCCAATCGATTTAACTCACCCTATTTAGTTCCTTTTAGTTAATGGACACCAACTTGACACACTCAATTTCATTCAGATTTAAATACTTTTCCCAACAGAAATCAGAATGCAGAAACAGAACTTCAAATACAATCACAGTAAGTTTCAACTTTTATAACAGTAAGTTTCAACTTTTACAATATGGAGATTTTCAACTTCCAGAACAAACACAGCATTTAGTTCCCATTAAGGAACCATTCATAAATTTCACATAAGTGTTCATCCCATTGGAAAGGAATGCCAAGGAATCAATACAAGAACTCCCAAAACTTTCATGATTTCAGTAACACAGGGGAAAGGTTAGGGCATGACTGTTACCTGGGTACCGTACAATTTACGGACTCGGTTGCTTTAATGAGGGTTCATTGTTCCGTATCTGGGCCTACAAATAGCTCATAGTCAGTGTGCATTTAGTGTAGGGCACCCCTGAGCCTCCCCCAAAATTTTAAAAGAGGTTTTCTAGATCTTTATTCATCCAACCCTATCTGGGGTGAAAGTTCGGCTGGCCCGTTATGGGTCCAACTTTCAAAAATTTATAACTTTAATCCCCGATATCTGATTCCAATGTTTTGGGTCAATTTGGAAACCTTACGATATCCTCTGTCTTTTCTATGTCTAGAGTTTGGTTCGGCTCTGCCCCGAACCCAGTCATATTTTTGTTTCTTCCGGCAATGCCAAAGACTGTCTTCCTCCAGACAGTCCCGGCAAATTTTATCAAAACTCGGGCTACGCTACTCCAAATGACCCAATTTCAAAACGACATTATTTGGCACATCCAGAGGCTCCTACTCAATAAATTTCACAATTTTTGGCCACCAGTACTAGCCTAGGGAATTTTTCTAATTTGAGGGCGAAATAGTCCAGATTCTGCTTTCCTAGATTCTACCCAGATTTTTACTCCTAAGTTCTCATCCTCATAACTTTTTCTTCCGACTCTAAAAATCATGTTCTTACCCAATCCAGAAAGATAATTTTGTCTACTAAAACTTTCATGTTTAGAATGTCCACAAATTCACATCACAACCAAGTCTAAAAATTCAAAAACCGCACCCTATGCTTGCGGTTTCCAGTTTTGACAGGGCTCAGTATTTTGGCCATAACGCTCTCCATTTAACTCCAATTCATCCAATTCAAAAACCCACGTAATCTTCATGTCTCAATCTAACTACTGTAAAAATTTCATAATTTTTAAACAACCATAATAATTATGCCGAATTTTCAAAATTGAGTAAAAAACAGTGTGAACTCTGTCCAGATTATGCGACCCCTTTTTGCACGGTTTTCGCTCGTTTTGGTTTACTCAAAAAAAATACGCCTGTACCCGTTAGACATGCTTAAACCCTCGCCCAGACCCAATCATGGCAAAAGAATCCACCTTTACCATTAAATACTAAAATAACGTTAAAAACGCTGTTATTAGTACCTTTGGTTGAAATCAGATCTAGATCGAGGGAAACTCCTTTGTTCAAATTCAACGCCAAGAGTGCTGAGAAAATAATAAAGGTTATATCAAAATCTTCATTTACGATGGTCATAAAATTCACAAGAATAAAAGGGATTAAAAAGAGAACAAAAGAGATGAAAAAAAACTTTTGGATGCATGGGGTGTATGAACCCATGCATCATCTTGATCTTCTTACCAAAAGCAAGAGGAACGGCCGGTGGGGTGGTGGCACTAGGGCGGCCGGACGGTGCTCAGCGACGGTGTAAAGGTAGAGAGAGGGGGGGAGAGAAGAGGACGTGAGGGGGAAGTGGGGGAATGGGTGGTTAGGATTTTAGGTTAAAAAGAAAAGAAAAGGGAGGAAAAATACACTTTCAAATTTTTTTTTAATTTTTTTTATAAGAGGGGGGGAGATCAAGGGGTTTAGGGTTTGTTTTTTTTTTTAAAGGACTAATGATAATAAAAAAAATGATAATATTAATAGTAGAATAATAATAATATTCATAATAGAATAGTAACATAATAACAATGACATTAGGAATTTTACAAAAAAATCGAAAAGGAAAATTTTGGAGATTTTAATATTTCCCAAAAATATATCAAGAACTTTATTAGAAGAATTTCACGATGATTAATTGGCACTGACTTGGGTTGACTTGGACCTAGGTCGGTTCAACTGGGCAACAATTTCCAAATCGAATTTCTAGGGTTTTACATTAGCAAAGTCAAGCAACCATTAGAGATTTATGAAGACTAAAACCTAGCTAAAATGACCAGCAAGGCCGCGCATAGCCAAAAAGGTTGTGTTTGACAAAGTAAAGGAGACTTTAAGTAAAGATGCCTTATGCAACAAATAGAAAAGAGTGACGCATCCATATCGGCATAAGAGTTTCATTGACACCTCAAGCGAAGATAAGAAATAGGTTTGGCACCGAACTCAACCCTACAGCCAAACAAGAGAAGCTACAGCATGCATGAAATATATCAAGTGAGATGTCTATGAAAGAAGGAATCTTCACCTTGCCTACCTCCTCGCCCTCCACGTATAACCACCCATTCCCCTTTCATAACTTTCATCCACGATAAGCAAAGCAAAGTGAGAGTGAGAGAAGGAGACTAAGGTGTAGCTTGGTTGGGCAAACAGAAAAAAGGCCAAACAAATAGAAAAGGACAAAGCTAGGGGAATATTAGTGTTGGCGATTATGAAACCAAACTAAAAGATAAAACCTAAGTGAAGAATGCATGCATGCATGCACCTAATTTGATGATCCTCAAAAATCTCATCTTCCCTCTTGTTCATCAAGCCATTAAAACCGTATTAGCCAACTTCTCTTTTCCCTCTTGAAAGATTTAAGCTAGCATAGACCATAAGTCTATGGACTGAGTAAAAAGATTGAGGTCAAATGGCATAGAGTAAAACTAAAGATTTTGCAAGCATGCATAGATGATCGATTTCACTCTTGTGCTATTCTCAAGTTCTTATGATAGAGACTCTAAAACCAAAGACTTTACATGGACAAACCTCGCCAGTAATCCCTAAACTAGGCATGGATCTATTGAACACATCTCTAAAAGCTTAAGTCAAGTGGTTCAAAAAGATGAATATCTAAGATTAAAATTACTAAGTATGTGTCTATGTGCACAAATCTAGCACCCAGTTTAAAGCAACCAGTTGCCTGTGCCCATTACATGCAGTGTCTAAATGTTTTATAGTGTGCCTTCCTAAAGTTTGTGTGGCTAAAGACTCAATTATCACGTGGATTATTGTACATGTACATAGACCGAAAATTGATTATTTTTAGAAATTATTGGCTAGTAATGACTTGATTTGTTTATCATGTTTAAAAGGTGCACCTCCGAGCACTATATGTGCTAGAGTTCAATTATACATATTCCTACATATTATTATTGGGGTCAGATTGGCTAATCTAAATTGATGGTTTCAATTTGATAACATGCAAATCCAATTGCTCGAATGTGTTTATTGCGCTGGCTCATAATCAAGTTAGTCAGTTTTTACGTGTATGGGGTAGTATACAGGCCCACACCAATTTCATTGTCATTTCCTTTGTGTTTTCATTATGATTTACCTGAAATTAGGAAAAGGGGAAACAAAAGGAAGGTCAATAATGCATCTCCCATTTGATTATTATGTATGCAAATCCCTAATGATAAGACTCCCAAACGGAAATGGGCTAGAATGTGTTTATTACGCTAGCTCAAAATCAAGTTAGTCAATTTTTACGTGTATTAGGGCAATATACAAGCCAACACCATTTCCATTGTCATTTCCTTTGTATTTTCATTAATGATTTACTTGAAATCAGGGAAAGTGGAAACGAAAGGAAGGTCAATAGTGCATCTCCATTTGATTGTTATGCATGCAAAGCCCTAACGATAAGAATCCCAAACGGAAATGGGCTAGGCCTAGAATGCAACTAAGTTTTTCAATTTGCAGTTCATGAGCAAAATGTATAATTTGGAGTTTTGATCAAACTACGGGCTAGGTTTAATGGATAAAGAAGTTGTACGCTCTACGTCGTGCTTACATATGCCCTTCAAAAAAAAAAAAAGCAAAAGATCTTACTTTAAGAGCCTTACTTGTTTGTTCGAAGAAGTGGAGGCACGGACTCCTGATTACTTTAAGTCTTCTGGTACTAACTCCTAATTTCCTAACTGTTCTAGTTAAATAAGGGTAATAATTAGGGGGTGTTACAAAATTTGTATAAGAGCTCTGTAAGTAGCTGGTTACATCTGTTGTAGGACTGCATCATATATGGTATTATAAGTAAGGGCCTGTTCTATTTCACGTTTTAGATAGATACATAGATGTAAGGAGCTGTAAGGAGCTGTAAGGAGGTGTAAGGATGGATGTAAGGAGTTGTTGAAGAGTTGTATAGTATAATTTGTTTTACAATGAACGTCTTCGATGAAAAATAATAATATTAAAATAATATACTTATTAAAAATATACAATTAATTAAGTTAATTACACAACAATAAAATACATTAATCCCCATAAATTTGGTGAATAAAATTTCGTTCAAGATTTTTTATATGAACATTAGTTTGATCGAATAAGCAAAGTATAACCAAAAAAAAAAAAACTTTTTTGATAAAATTGAATACAGCTCTTCAAATAAATTCCTATTTTAAGTAAATAATTTTAAATATAAATAAATGTATGATCATCTATAATAATATATATTTCATGTCGAAACTCAAATATAATTTACGTCGTTATATTATGTTTTTATATTTATGTAAATGTTGTATTCATAAGATATTCATAAATTTTGTATATTGGTAGTATCATTAAAAAAATATACATAATTCTGTAACTAAAATAGATGAATATTATAGAAAATTTATGAGATGTAAGGAGATGTAAGGAGATGTAAGAAGATGTAAGGAGCTATAAGGAGATGTAAGCTCTTAGCAAAATCTTAAAAAACGCAAAATAAAACATGGTCTAGGTATACTTAAACTTAGTTTGAGTAATACATGACTTTCTTTGCCTATGATGTACATATATTTCACAAGCCACGGTTGCAAATCCATATTGAGCGAGATTGGAACCCGGTGAAAAATTAGGTGACTACTTCCACCACCTCACTACCGTCATATCCTTCCATGTCGGTCAACCAAACTCTGAATTTTATTATCAGATCAACAGAGCCCATAATCTATTATGTACAGTTCCAAATGGGCGCCCTTAGGGTCAGTTCCTTGACAAGAACCATGATTTCATGGTTATACAAAAGCCACTTTGAGAGATGGGGTCAGTCCTGTAAATGTAGTACGCAAGAACTTCTGATTGGGAAATTAGCTGAGAGAATGAATTTACTGATGGAACGTTTCGTTGTTACCTTTCCCAATTGCAAGCCATGGGGCATACAGATTCCCCCTTACCCACCTATTAGCGGCTCAATCTTTTTAATATAAAAAAATATCACTTGTGTGACAAATTATGCCGTGCAAAATATAAAATCGGACAATTTTTCAATCTTGTCACAGGAAATTTCTATTATAGCAAACACATTTGTAAAGAATTGAAAATGTGACACGAATAACAATTGCTATGGCAAATAATGGCTTGTGCCTTGAGTACATACTAATCATGCAATAATATGCCATGGGTAGAGATTTTCGTGGCAAAAAGTTACTTGTGCCACAATAATTGGTAACAATGGCAATATATAACAAATTTTTTTTTTCATGGCAATAATTTACTTGTGCCATGACAATTACCAATCATGACAAATAACATTTCCCAAATAACTATTTTTGTGGCAATAACAACTTCTATCACAATTATTGTAACAAGTAAGATGCCATTTTTTGTGGCAAAGAATTACGGGTGCCACGCATTACTTAACAGTAGAATCGACAACATAATATCTGATAGGTTAATGACATTTGATGACAAATGACTTGTGCCATGAAAGAGGAACACGACAAAAGTTGCTGGTACCATAGTAATTAAATCCTATACACGCAACAGAGCATTCATGAATAAGATTACCTCCTGATCTTAGCATTACACTTGAATTAAAAGGGTATATATTATCAATTTTAAACCAGTAAGGTTTATTTGTTTTTAAAATAATATATTATGATTAAAATCATACAAAATTAACTTAATAGTAATTGAAAAGTCAATTCCTAATTAAAAATTAAAAAAAAAACATAGATAATGTATAAGTGTTGAATTAAAATCCGTCAAAGAGACTTGCCCTAGGGTGCAAGTCTCTTGCTCGATTGTCACCCGCACACTAAGTAATACACACACACATGCATGTGTGTGTATGTATACACATACATATACATATATGTATGTATACATACATACATATACGTATTAGTATATGTATATATACATACATCCAGATACGCATTAATATATATACATACATATACATATTTGCACACGCATGCAGACACAAATGCACACGTGCGCTCGCTCACACACACATAGGGGGTTAACCAAGTTAGATAAGCTGCTCTGTGAGGTGCGTAGGATGAGCGTATAAAGGTGCTATCTACCTCTCCCTTAGAATTGATTACCAAACATATTATTGATGACCACCGAATCTAAAATTATTAATTGCTTATTTAGATTATAAGTAAAAATATATCATTATGATTTTTAATAAAAGAAAGCTCAAATACATACAAAATAAGCTCTCTTAACTACAATTGAGGATACGATTCATAATCAATGAACAGGTTTATTATGATGATAACTAAAACGAATCTATTAATCACTAATTGATATCATAAACTAAAACATATATGATGATTTTCCATGAAAATAAAGCTTAAATAACAACAAATAAATTTGCCTAATTAGAATTGAGTGTATAGTTTACGATCAACATGTGGATATTCATTATGGTCACTATAGATAGACCAATTGATCACCAAAAATAATTCTCATGATCATTGAAACCGGATCTATTGATCACTAGCTAATGTCATCAGAAAAACTTACATTATGATTTTTAAAGAAAATGAAGCTAACTTTACGAAAAAGCTCACCTAGTTACAAATTGACTATACAGGTTATGATCAACAAATATACTTATAATGACAATATATCATATTTTCACAATTACTATATAAATGGGCTCTTTGTAGTTGATGGAGGGAGACCCTTTTTTCAAAGAATGTTATAAAATTTTATGGACATACCTTTTTGATAAATTAAGGGTGTTATTGGTGTGATGGGGTGCTATGAAACCATGTAGTGAATATGTTAAGGATCAAATGGTATGACTAAAATATTTATTTAGTTGCCTTGAACATGGATAATGGGGGAATTGACTAATGCCATTAAAGTAGGAAAAAGCCTAGTTGAGAGAGGGGCGAGCAGCTTAAATGTCTATGAAGGAAGTGAACGTTGGATATAAGAACAGGTTAAAAACTCATTTAGTACTTGGGAAGAGTTTGATAACGTAGAATGGGATTATTTTCTTTAAGAACGTAAATACTAGAAATTGAGTAATCTAATAAATCATCCAATTCCACTAGTCCAACATCGTGAGTCGTAACTTCCCTAACCCTTGACGGTTGTGGTCGAAGAAAGGGTTGGGAAGAATTGTTTTTAATATGGGGGGAACTAGAGGGACTAAACTAATAGATGGTTATGAGCATGTTTATATAAGTGCTCATTCTTTCCCTTGAATTTTGTGTCATGAAAATTAAACATCCCAATAACAGTACTAATAGTACTCACAAAAGCAATGACAATTGGGTATCCATAATCTAGAACCATTAAGCGAGGTGTGCACAAGCAACTAAGTTATATTTAGATTTGTAAGAAGGATGAAATTAAACAACTTGGCAATCAAACCAGCAACTACAATTAAGTAGGGCCTTTTTATAATTAAACGATCCTCCTCGGACAGAAGTTAGGTCCTTTTCAACCATTCGTCAAGCTAAGGTAAAGTGGTTAAAGGAGAGCACCTTACAAGTTATGTTTATTACATATACCTTTATAAAGATTCCCTTTTTATTTAAAAAAAATCTATTTAAGATAACTTTTAACATGGTAATATTTAATTTTGTTTTGCAACTTAATAACCATGAGCCACCCAAATTTCATGCATATATTGATATTACAAGCAATTATATTTGAAAACCTGACTAGTATCAACTGGCTTCGACCAACCAGACTTCCCAATCAGTCTCGGTATGCGCATATGAAGGGAGAAAAATCTCATGATGACAATTATCAATAACACAGGCTCAATTAGATAATATTAAATACATCGATATTTTTTAACCATTCTTCCTCTCCCTCATATTTCATAATAAAAGGAATTGAAATATGCGCACTAATCAGATTTTCTGGAGTTTGATTTTCACTGTGTAGGCTGGATGAACTGGGCAATTGCTCATTTTTCATTTTGTTTTGTTTCGTTTTCTATTTTTTTTCCTTTTAAGTAAGGTGCCTAATGCGGATAAACTAGAAGGCAACAAGAAGTAATGTACGGGATCAAGTAAAGTCTATGTCATGAGTCATAGAGGCTCACAGTGGCAATCTATTTGGTGTTCAAGTCATTGAGTCTACTGAAGCAGTAATTGATGATCTAAAGACTATTTATAAATAGATTGTAACATATAAATAGAGATGCTCCCTTAGGTGCACCATTTTTATAGAAAAGTCAAAGGATTGGATGCTAAGATTTTGTAAAGGACTATAGAGAGTCAATAAAAACCGATTTACTTGGGAATGACGCAAATGCATGCATAATATTTGGGAACTGTATCATAAATATCTTATGAACACCAATGGTTGGTGCAATGGTAGAAATGGGAGTTTGCGAAAGAATATTTTTGGCAATAAGCTCTTAAAGGTAAATGCAGAGAAGATCTACATGCATTAAGGGTGTGTTTGGTAGGAGGGAAAATCATTTTCTATGAAAAATATTTTTTCAAAAAAAATTGATTTTTCACTTACATTTTCAGCAGTTTGGTAGAATGGAAAACCATCTTCTTTTCACTTCATTTTTTGCTATTTGATAGAATGAACACCCCCGCTGTCGCTTCATTTCTTTTTACCATCAACCCCCTCCCCTATTCACTGCTCTGACCCGACCCAACCAACGAATTCTGTTTCTCTCTCATCTTCAAAATCAATCCCAAAACATTAGTAAGAAATATATCCGATAATAAACCTAGAAAAAGAGAGAGTCAATATTAATAAATATGAATTTTTCACTATTTTTGAGGATTACCTAGTTGACTTTGAGTGATATTAAACCCAGATTACAGAAAATGGTGAATGGGGAGACAATGGGTATCTCAAATTGCGAAATTCTTCAAACGGGCAACAGTAACAAGGTCAGAGAACTCAAGAAATAATTGCAGAGATTGACAATGGAAATCATCGATGAAGATGATGAACATGAAGAAGAGGGGAAGAATGAGAGACAAAATGAGAGTGAAAATAGAGTGATTCTGGGCACAATTAATAGAAAATAGAACGAGAGATAAAATTGGGCAACGAAAATCAGGCCTGGAAAATCATTTTTCTTACTTTTTCAAGGAAAAACAATTTCCTTCAAATGGGGTAAAATGATTTTTCCCTGAAAATGATTTTCCCCTCCTTGTTCGGCTGACACGTTTTTTGTGTCATTAGGTCGTGCGACCCGGGACCAGGAGGCGGGCATGAGGCCCCCTACCCATGCCACCAGTAGCAATAGTAAAATAAAATAAAAAATAAATAAAAAGTTAAGGGGGGCTTAACCGTTGACCAGAAGGGTTGACCAGTTGAGCAAGGGGTTGACTAAGCATACGATTTTTGAAAAATATGTGGCTTATGAATTTGTATAATTTGATTTGAAATTTCTTATGAAATTTCTCAAATATTCTTCTTTTTTTTGTGAATACATATTTGTGATGCTTGACATCTTTTTTTTAAGAATGAAATTTATGTGATTCTTAGAGAATCGTTTTTATTTTGAGCCTATTTCATTCTATTGAATTTCATAAAGAGATGAGCATATGTGTTTAATATCATTGAAATTATTTTGAGTGAAAATATTATGTGAAAGCTCTATGATAATTAGCTCATTTGTTGTCAATTGAATTTCATGCGATATATGATAAGTATATATATGTTTTGATTGAAATTCATGAAAAGTATGTTACATATTATGGGAATGGGTTTCATATATTCCATATAAAAGTTATACATGTACCATTCCTAAATAAGTTAGGTGAGAGGACATTGGAATTTCTCAAAAAAAATGATTTTTTTGAGAATTTTGTTAAAGATGCAAATTGTGACTAATATGATTAAATTCATTTTCATATATATATATATATATATATATATATATATATATATATATAGATGTTGAACTTTCTTGAAATATTCTTGAGGTTGGCATATTCTCCTTGATTAGAAATTTAATAATTTCTTTTAGAATATTTCAATTTGTATTGAGTGTTCTAATAACTTGGAATGAAACAACAAAGTTAATTACACTATTCCAAGTTAATTACACTAAAACATTCATTCCGATGACAATGATTGGGAACTATATGTGAACTTTTGTTTCTACGGTCTATGTTTGTGTATATTAACTCTTTCGATTATTGCCAAGTTACGTGGATAAGTGTATGCTAAAATATTAGACGTATGTGTGTTTTTGTGCTAATTGTAAAACTTTTGTGTTTTAGAAGCATCATATCAGCTGCCACAACTGCTAGACTTAGGCCTCTCACTATCATGTTTGAAAATTATAAAAAGAGTCCATATGTCTCCATGAGGGAGCACTTGAGGCACATGTCAAACATGATTAGTGAATTGGCTGAAATGGGTCATGAATTGACCAATGAGCAACAAGTTTATGCCGTGCTCCATTCTCTACCTAATGATTAGGGCCATATTAAAATAGTCCTGTCTCAAACTAAGTATATCCTTACTTTCGAGGACATTAGGCGATGACTTGAGTTGAAAGAGGAGAAGCAAGAGGCCGTTGAAATGACAAGTGCAGAAGTGCACATGTCAATCTCTAATTCTAGGAATGGTTCTAAAGTGAAGGACCAAGGGAACTGGATTGGCAAGACTCAATCAAATAAGGAGACTGAGCATGACCAACAAGGCAAAGAAAAATATGCAAGGAAGAAGGATTTAATGGAAGGTAAGTGCCTTAACTGTGACCAAATGGGTCACCACGCTCATGGTTGCATTGAGCCCAAGAAGGTATTTAGCAATATCTCTTAGTGACTTTTGTGTTGCTAGTTGTACTCTTCTTTCTGAAGTTAATCCTATATGGATTGTAGGTTCAGGAATCCAAGCCAAAGAGCTAGGAACCAAGAAGCTTTATTGGACTCCCAATGGGTTCTTACATGGTTCGATGAGGATACATGTGGAGACGACAACAATGCGTTTGTTCGAGGAATTGAAACATGCAAGTTAGTCCTGCATAGCAACCGATACCCTATCCCATATGAAAACCTACTTGCACCTAAGATTCACTGGAATAATGTTGCTATGTTGATTTCATTTAAACATGTTCATGGTATTGAAGCCCAGTTAGAACACCTTTAGTTTTGATTCTACTTTATTAGAAATGGTTTATTTGTAATGAATTGGATATATATTCCATTAATCCGAGTGTTTATTTTTCCATATTCACATAATTATGATGATGTGAAATGCTTATTTGTTGTGCTAGACTAGATCATAAGGGTCAAAATAACATATATGAGAACGCTAGCAAAATAAGATTTGCTAGCAAACATAAGTGGAATAGCCCACTTGTGAACATCGTCTAGCAGGAAAAACAACAAGAAAACCATTTAATTTTAGAAAGGTTACTAAGAGTCTAATTCACATTGTAGTTAATTCATTTGAATATTCATGGTCCAATGAATGTGATAATAAGGTGTAGAGTTTCTATGTTTCATCATATTTCACTTGATTTGGTCTTATTTATTTAACCTCAGATGAGTTTGAAGGGATAAGTTGCTTTACAAAACATGTGAGCTTGATTGAAAATCAAATAAACCTGAGAGGTTAAAACCTCAAAGACCTTTGTTGGCATTATTTTGGTGAATATTTGATGAAAAATGGATAGTTCATTAGCTTATTATCCTGAAAGCCTACAACAAAATGTTGTTGTGGGGAAGAACCTAGAATGCTCCTTGATATGATAGGATCAACAATTACACAAGACTTGTGAATCTCCTGCTAAGGAGATATACCTTTGTTGCAATATGTGATCTTGACCTTGAACTTGTAAAGTAAGTTGCTACCACTCTATATAAGCTATCGATTAGAGCCTGATCTGAAAATCTTTGGACCTCAGGGGCATACGACCCATTAACACAACAAATGGGGGAAGGAAGAGCATCTTTATAGAATAATCTAACCTTCAAAGCCTTTTTGATTTACCAGGTTATAAGACAGTAGGAGTGCAACTAAAACTTAAATAATATATATCACATTCTAAGGAATGGATTCCCAAAGAAGAGTAAGATAGGTCAAAGCTCATCTCTATTAGCTCTCAAAACCAAATTGGATCCCTTCATTCGAGTGGGAGGATTTTAATTGATGATGAATAAGTCAACGTCCACATTCATATCATCAAGAGCGAATGAAAGTGATCCTGTTCTTGTTCCAAGTAAGAGCAAATTCTATTCTTGTTCCAAGTGGGAGAAAGATAATTAGTCTGGGTTTTAGGACACAAAGTATTCCTCCATGCCATTTGGGCAATGAGGTACATGAAACTTTCATGACATTCTTACAGAATGGAAATGAGCAAAGATGCTCTTTCCGACCCTTCTAAGGGCAAGTGGACTAAGACAATGTAAATAAATGGAATAAATAAGGGTGAATTGTTGGTTGGCCTTTTAGGACACAAAGTTATTTGAGGACAAAACGGTTCTTAAATGTAAGCCTAATGACATAGTTGGTATTAGGCTCAGCTTGTTGCAAAAGGGTATACATTATAAGATAGGATCAACTACAAAGAGTTTTTCCCTCTTACTGTGTGCTTTATCCTAATTTCACCTTGCTTTGGTTATTATGGCTAGTTTGGATATAAAGTCACATCATATAGGTGTGCAAATACTAATCCCAAAGGGATTAAGTGATGTTCCACTAAAAAGGATCACAAACATGAGGTTTGTCGACATGTGAGATCAATTGTGACCTTAAAGATTCTTCAATGGATTGATATACTTATGGTTATCCCTAGTGGCTTCTCTAGTGGCTGCACTATGATTGATACCAAATGGTCCGAAAGCAATTTAGTAGTCAAGTCATTAAATGTGGATGACTTACTAATAGCTAGAAATGGTATAGAGTTACTATGTAAGGCAAACGGCCTCATCATTATCTAACTTTGAGATGATTAATGTGGGTAAAGCAGTGTATGCTTTTGAAATAAAGTTTCTAAGATAACATTTAAAGAGGTTGTTCTTTTTTCTAAAAGAGAATAACATTAAAAGATCTTTGAATAATCTAATACGCACACTTATGACCTTATTAGTACTCACATCAACAAAGGTAAGATCTTACAGTACAATGTGTCATATTCTACTAGAAAAGGACTAATAAGTAGAACTTACTTCGTTATGTGTGGTTAGAAGTCTAATGCACTATGTGATGCACATTAGATGTGGTATCTTTCTATAGATATCAACTAGACCTGAAACTAGCATGGCAGTAGAAAGTTAAGTCATGAGGAACCTGAAGGGAACCTCGGATCATGTGTTTATGGCATATAGGCAATAACTTGCATCAAAAGGGTGCAACAGTCTTGACTGTGGTAGGTTCATATGAGAAATGAACGCCCAAATATGTCTTCCAACCTAGCAACAGTGCTAAAGTGGTAAGAAAAAGCCATATGTTGCCTTGTTTTAAGAAGAGTTTATGGCTCTATCCTTAAAACCACAGGAATCTATTTGGTTAAAAAAGTACTTGGATTATTTAGTTGGTGGACCAAAAAGTACTGTCCAGTAATGGTTAACTAAGACAACTTGTGATCACATGTACCAAGAACCTTAAGTATTATCATAAGACCAAACATATTGGACATAAGGTTCAATTTTGTTAATGACATGGTGACACACACAGATAGTGAACGTACAGTATTTCCCTACGAAGGAAATGGTTTTAGAGCCATTGAACTAGCCCTGGTAAGAGGGTGTGGTTGTTAAGCACATAAGAGCTTAATAGTCTTCGTAGATAACAACTATGTATCGGCATGTTGTTCGCCAATTGTTTCTCCCAACGTTCAGGAAGTGATTGTCTAATATTATGGAATTCAAATAAGTTGTTTTACATACACTTATTATTAGAATGTTGGAATATGCATTCTTAATCATGGATGCTTATGTGCATTCTTGAATGTAAAAAGTATGTCAGGTAGACTTGAGGTTAGCCCTCTCACACGGGTAATCGCCTCCATTGACTTGAGTATTAATGGGAGATAAGACAAGATTTTAAGTGAAATTATCAAAAGGATAATTATGAGAACTTGTCAACTTAAAATCATGAATTTCACCTTAATAATGACAAAAGGTCATTATAACATATGGGTAAAAATGAATTTTTTGCCTAGCCTACCTTAAAGAGTTCAGATGTGGTTCAAGCTAATGAGTAGATTTGGGAACTCAATTTGGACAATATGTTCTCTAAATATCATCTGTACAGCATTTTGATTAAAGAACTAGAAGACATACACTCCATGGGCAAGGAGAGAATGCTGAAGCCCATGTTTCATATCATGTGTGTAAGATATGACCAATCAGGTTAATATAAGTTAGATCTCTACTTATATTTGTGTGAGACCCCACAAGGTTATGGCCTTATATTTGTACCTTTAGGACTCCAATCAGTGGCTTGAGACTCGATCCAATGTTCATTATCTTAGTGTGTTTTGCCAAAGGATTATGAGTGATTAGGTCTAGCGGAACATACTTAGAAAAACGAGTTGGATTTGGTTGAGAGTTTCCTAAGAAGAGGAAGATCATTCACGAAATCTCATTAATTTTTATTCGTCGGTGCATCAGTTATGACATATGGTCATAATTGTGAATATGAAATGTAATGATTTGATGAGATCAAAGTGAGACATCTTAATGAGATTGAAATGATCTAGGGTACTTGCATACTTCCAACTATTCATGTGTGGTTCTCAACAAGAAGCTATATATTCCTAACAGATGTATAGCATTGATCTCTCACGAGTATACTGGTCGCATGGTCTATTTGCCCACTAGGAAGATTGTGCAAAAATAAAAGAGAAATAAGTTTTTTTAAGGTAGAAATAAGTACTCCCTTATGTGTGAGTGGGAGATGTTGGAATTAGGGCATCATACACCCAGAAGGGGGTGCAAGCCCAATAAGTCAACGACTTTAGTTCCTCATAAACCCTAGTTCCTTAACTATCCTTCTAATATAAAAGGAAATTCAGTCTATAAGGAAAGTAATGAGAGAGAAACATCAATAGTTCTCTAAAGATAGTTTATGCACAAAAACTTAGGGCTCTTAGGCTATGGGATTGTGAAGGTTCTCCGTATTGTGAGTTCTTTCCACGACCAGTGATTCAAGCCAAGGTTCGACCGTATTCCATTTCAAGATTAAGGTAAATATGTTTATGCTTAATTCTTTATATTAATTCCTTCAAGATTTTATTAAGTTAGGTAATTGTCAGTAAAAGATTAAAAGGAGTCAGCTAATGTCCCTAATTTCTAGCCTTGTGATAAGAACTATAAGATTGATGATATAATTAATTATAAAAGAAAAATATTACTAAAGTACGAAACCCACCTTATTGATCCATTCAAAGATTGGAAAACAAAAATGAGAAGAACAAGTGATGATGTGGGTAAAATCTTCAAAAGAAATTGGAAATTAAAATTTGACAGTTACCCTTAAGGGCATTCACAGCCCACATGCACGCGGGTAGGCTTTGGGCCCGCGTGTAACTCGCGTCAGCCCCAGCCCAATACCCGCGTGCCATGAAATGGGGGACGGAATCGTGGGCCGGTCCGTCCCGCGTTCTTTTTTTTTTTGTCGCCTAGCACCACCAAAACGCAGCGTTTTTGCAGTCCGGCTGAAGCGAACGGTGCGTTTTGGCCCGGTTTTTGCCAAAAAAAGAAAAAAGGCTCGGGAATTGCACAGTTTTTGGAAGTTGGGCTGAATTAATTGGGCTAGCCGTTTTTAACTCGTTGGCAACGGTAAAATGGGTTTGGGCAATTTTTTTTTTTGTTTGTTTAATTTTCTATAAATATGAGATAATTGTTTGCAAAATGAAATTTATATAATCTCTCTCCTTTTTACCTAAATCTGAAATATTACTTTCTGCTATTTGAAGACAAGTTCTTGAAGTGAAAAGGAAAATATTGTGGTAAGTGGTATATAACTTTGTTTAATTTTTGATTATTTAAATTAATTATATGTAGTTGTAATTTTGAACTTATATGTAGTTGTATTTTTTGTTGTACATATTTATTTATTAATTTAGTCTGTTGGGATTAACATTTGTACATTTTAATTAATATGATAACATTTTAAATCACATTATTAACGTACAGAAGCCAATGTGAGAATTTTAATTTTTATTTCTTAGATTATGTTTATGTTGTTGGATGTTATGTTTAATATTTAATATAAATTCTTTAGTGTTATATGTATGTTTATAAATTCAGAAATTCATTTATTTAATGGAAACGTAAATGGGTGAAATTGAATATGTGGAAAGGGAAGTTTGAAGTTTTCATAGATTAAGTTGGTATAAATTGGAATGATAAAAGATATAATTTGAAAATTTAATTAGTTTGATTTATTTATTAATTTAGTATGTTGTGATTAACATTTGTACATTTTAATTAATATGATATCATTTTAAATCACATTATTAACATGAAGAAGCAAATGTGAGAATTTTATTTTTTTTTTCCTTAGATTATGTGTACATTGATGGATGTTATGTTTTATATTTAATATGAATTCTTTAGTGTTAAATGTATGTTTATAAATTCAGAAATTGATTTATTTAATGGAAACTTAAATGGGTGAAATTGAATATGTGGAAAGGGAAGTATGAAGTTTTCATAGATTAAGTTGGTATAAATTGGAATGAGAAAAGATATAATTTGAAAATTTAATTAGTTTGATTTATTTATTAATTTAGTATGTTGTGATTAACATTTGTACATTTTAATTAATATGATATCATTTTAAATCACATTATTAACATGAAGAAGCAAATGTGAGAGTTTTAATTTTTTTTTTCTTAGATTATGTGTATGTTGTTGGATGTTATGTTTTATATTTAATATGAATTCTTTGGTGTTAAATGTATGTTTAAAAATCAAGAAATTTCATTATTTAATGGAAATTAACATGTGCGAAGTTGAATATGTGTAAAGGGAAGTATGAAGTTTTCATAATTTAAGTTGCTATACCTAGGAATGAGAAAAGATATAATTGGAAAATTTAAATATTAGATGTTTGAATAATTAGATGTTTGAAGTAATTAGAAGTTTGATTATTAGTTAATGGAAATTTCACTATTTAATGGAACTATATGTTTGAATTTTTTAAAGTAATTGGTGAAATAATTAGATGTTAATCTCACGTGCGTAATTGGTAAATGTGTTGTTCAAACAAAAAATGTGGTAATTATTTTTGCATAAGTTTGTGAATTGTAGAAGTACACCTTAAAATTATGGTAGTGTGGCGTTGTTGGTACATTATTGAAAGTAATATGTTTAGGTAAAATTGAAATTAGTTCATGCAATATGGGTAATTTGTGAGTATGAATTTCGACAATATCACCATGTTGAATTAGAATTAGTTGTTCTATAACCATGTTGAATTTGAATGATATTATCATGTTGATTTTAAGTAACTTTCCCATGTTGAATTAAAATTAGATTATATGTTTTGTTTGAGGAAGCTTATATAATATGTGTTATTTTATATAATAATTTTTAATGTTGGGTTTTTTTTGAAAAATCAAGAAATCGAATTGAGTAGTTTAGATTGAACTTAAAACTTAAACTATAATGTAGGTGAATGTTGAAATGGACCCGAATGACACACAATCATTCATGCACCTACTTAGCGGGGACGAGTCACAAAATGAATTTGGGAATAGTTCAAACCTTCCCCCACGGCCCCCGAATTGGCAACACTATCCACCACCACATAATCCCCCACCTTATTCCCAACAATATCCGCCACAATACCCTACAAATTGGCAACATTACTGTCCACCACCAAACACCCCTCCACAAACTTTTACCTATGGAACAATGCCCCTTCCATGTTACCCACCTCAACCTCCCCGTACAACCTCACCACCACCTGAACCTCCTCATACGACGTCACCAGCACCTCGTCCTTCGCCGAGTAATAACCCCAACAACAAAGAAGGTGGTGTGCAACCTCCTAAGTGGACATTAGAGGAGGATCGCCGCTTAGTTAAGTCATGGATTAATGCGAGCACCAATCCAATCACTGGGGCTGATCAAAAGTTAGCTGGGTTTTGGACTAAGGTGGCCAACATCTTCAACCAACATGCGCCAGACGGTGCTTCAAAGAGAACGGGAAAGGTGTGCAATGCCCGATGGAATCGAGCAGCTCCATTAGTTTCTAAATGGTGCGCTTGTGTGGATCAGGCATACCGGGCGAAGCCAAGTGGTGCAAACGAGGACGACGTTACGCAAAATGCCCTAGATCTTTATGTTAGTATGGTGGGAAAGTCTTTTGACCTTATGCATTGGTGGGTGTTATTGAAGGACCAACCAAAATGGGAGACTTTCTGCGATCAATCTGCAGAAGCGTCTTCCAAACGGCTCAGAGTAACTGAGGTGGAGGCATACTCCAAGAGTGACAGCCCCAACACCCCTTCCACCCCTGTGACTCCTACCACTGAGGGTACACCAACTGAAGTAGTTGGTGGGCTTATCCGTCCCATCGGAACAAAAGCTGCCAAGAGAAAGGCGAAAGAGCTAGTTGCAGACCCGGTGTTGGATATCGTGACAACAGAGGTGTCAATGATACGGGCAACAAATGTGAAGAACAGCACCATGTTTGAGCAATATGTCATAGCCCAAGAGAAGAAGGCAGAAGCAGTTGTGAAAGCAATTGAGTTAAGAGATCGACATCAATCATTGGAAGAAAGAAAGCAACGCCTCAAAGAGATGAAGTATGAGGACAAGATTTTGAAAATGAACATAGCAGATATGTGTCATGAAGATCAAGCTCGTTATGGCCCCATTCAAGAAGAAATTAGGAGTCGCTACCGGCAGAACTCGTCCTCCTCTGATATTGATCTTAATTTAGATTGATTGTTAAGTTTGTTTAGTGACATATTTACTTATAAGTTTACTGTGTTTAATTTAGATTGATTGCTAAGTTTATTGTGTTCTCGTGAAACAATGGTTGTACTACAAAGCATTTCATTTGTTTAATGGCATACTTACTTCGAAGTTGTTTGCAAGTCGTTGCTAAGTTATCTCTAAGTTGATTGTCACATATAAATTCCCAATGAGTTGTTTCTAAGTAAATTTTTTAAAATTTCACAAGCTTAATTTCGTAACATATATTTTATATGTGAATTACATTTATAACTTTATGTTTAAATACACAGGCATTCAAGAATGAGTGATTCATCGTCCTCCTCTACGACGTCGTCCTCAACAGATGGTTTGAGTTTCATCCTAGAAGAATCTAGCGATGATTCATCAATATTGGAAAATATCATTAACAATGACAATGCGCCAAAGTTGTTGGAGTTGGCCCTGAAGTTGAGACGTATTAGACAGGAAGTTAGGGCTTCATCATCGTCTCGAAGACCCATAAGGAAGAAAAGATTTGTAAAGAGAGATCGACAAGAAGCACAATCGCCTTTACAAAGACTATTTTGCCGAAGACTCCATCTACAATGAGACCCACTTTCGGCGTAGATTTCGTATGCGACGGCACTTGTTCCTTCGCATAGTAGGCGCTTTAGAGAGCCGTTTTGAGTACTTCCAATTGAGGTACGATAGCCTCGGTAGGCGTGGGTTGTCACCACTCACCAAGTGCACAGCAGCCATGCGAATGTTAGCTTATGGTATATCGGCAGATTGTGTCGATGAATACCTAAAGATTGGTGAAAGCACAGCTATGGAGTGCATGAAAAATTTTGCTGCTGGTGTCATTCAACTGTTCGGAGAAGAGTACTTACGAAAGCCAACACAAGCCGATGTTGATCGTTTGTTACAAGTGGCAGAAGCGCGCGACTTTCCAGGTATGTTAGGAAGCATCGATTGTATGCACTGGGAGTGGAAGAATTGTCCCACAGGTTGGAAAGGAGTGTTTGCGAAAGGGGTGTACAAAGTTCCCACATTGATTCTTGAAGCTATTGCTTCCTACGACCTTTGGATATGGCACGCTTTCTTTGGGTGCCCGGGAACCCTCAATGATTTAAACGTCCTCCACCGATCTAATGTTTTGCAAGAGGTGTACGAAGGTCGGGCTCCAAAATGTGAATATGTGGTCAACGGTTGGGGTACTATCTATCTAACGGTATATATCCGAGATGGGCCACCTTCATCAAGACCATCCCCCTTCCTCAGGGAGCAAAGGCAAAGTTATTCGCTGAACGACAAGAATCTATTAGGAAGGATGTGGAGAGAGCATTTGGGGTTCTACAAGCTCGCTTTGCCATCATCCGCGGCCCTGCACGAAATATGGATAAGGCTGAATTGGGTATGGTAATGAAGGCATGCATTATACTCCACAACATGATTGTCGAGGACGAGCGTAATTCATGCGACCTTAGTTTTGATTATGATGATGTGGAGGACAACACCCTGCAACCTAATGTACAACGGAACCATCATCCGTGCTATGCAGCATACCTTCGTAGAGTAGCACAAGTTCATAACTCAGACCTACATACACGTCTTCAATCTGACTTGGTCGAAGAAATATGGAATCGACACACGGCGCGAAGAACATCGCAAACGTAGTTCTTTCCTGTTATTTGTTGATATTTGGGGATGTAATTTTTTTCCCCATTATAAAATCAAACGTTCGTGATGAATTTTTTTGAACACTTCCAATCTTCATATTGTAATTTATTTTTCATTGCGATCCTTCTTTGTGTTAATTTAAAATTAAATTGTACTTTCGAACTTTTTTCTTAACTTGTTGGACAACAAAGACAAAAAAAGGGGATGAAAATTAAAATCAATTTATACATTTTATGTCAACAAAATAAATATTCATAACTCTTATAAAATTAAAATTGACATATGTAACAAAAGTTAAAACCCAAACACAACATAAAAAATAAAAAGTAATAAATTAAGTTCAAATTGTGGGCTCCATGTAATTAATTGTCCTGAATTGAGTTCCATTGGTTGGAAAATTGAAGAGAATGCAAGTGGAACTTATGCTGACGTGGCAAGCTTGAGTTCCAAAAAATGGAACTTAGGTTGGGGATGCCCTAAAATTCCATACATTAAGAGGCATATCATTAGTGGTGCATAGAGGCTAATACAAATAAATTCTTGTGTGCACAGAAATCAAACTAAACAAGACGACAATCAGAGGTACATCATTAATTGCCTATACATGTGTTAAGTAAAAGTTTTGATATACTCATAAATCATGCTTAAGTGTTCTATCATGTTTTGTCACCCGAAGGGCTCATTAATTGTCATGAGGATCATATATTACTGTATTCCTATGTTTGTTGATTTAGAGTGGCCTAGGATAACATGGCCTTTTAGCAGTGCACTGATTACCAATAACCAATTACTGTTCTATGACAACTGCTGAGTGTTTCATCGGGACGTAGGGGTTGGGTGGAAATCTCCAAGCTCATGATTTCATATAAGTTATGATTCATTATATGTAGGTCCTAAGCTTGGATAATCGGAATAATTGATGTTAGCTAATTGTTAAGTCTGTTTCTCACTTATGGATTACAAAATATATTGAAAATATGCGCGCTTACTAGCGTATTATATCCTAACTTTATTGTATAAGGGTAACATACTAGGCTATGGCTCATTTTTCTTTTGTTTTATTTTTTTTAAGCTTTTTTTCCTTTTTAAGGGAGGAAAGCACATGGTAAATCACAACTAATTCTACGTATAGGTAACAGAGGAAAAGAATGACAATGCTGGTCAAAAATAGTGAAGCATGATAGTCTGCCTTGACTCTATATCCTTCACAATCCTCTCGGTCCCTAACTCTTAGCTCCTCTCATGCTGGCTCTCAGCTTTTGATCTATAATTTTCTACAACTCATTATTTAGTTAGGAAGATTAAATTGTCACATACTATTTGTCTTTATAAAGATTTCATTTGTAATTAAGAGATAATTTCTAAACTCAATGACAAATGTTTCATGTATCCTATTGTTTGCCTCAATTAACTGACTTTTAGAATGTAATTTTTGGCACCCGAAGGGTGTTATTGTCTTAACAATTACTATGTAGTCTTTCTATGTGTAACTAACATAGTTCGCTCATTTTCTTCAAGACACATGCACTTGTTTACCCTCAACCAACTATGCCAATTTTTCAATCTAGGAAACAGTATGAATGTTTTCCCACTTTTTGTCGTCTACTACTTACGGGCATTTGATCATCCACACAAAAAGCACCCAAATTAACCAATGATCACAAACTTTTTCCGTACAAAAAATACAAAAAAGATAAGTCTAACATTTACAAAAATTCATCTTGGACAGATGGGATTCACTACTAAGATATACAACTATCTTTATGAATATACATCAATCATTTGGCTGGTCATAATTCTTATGTGTCAGTGTTTAGGAGCGTTAGTTTACTCAAAACTTTTTCACCAACTTCTAGTACTTATTGCTCCTTTTGGCAATCAAAATTAAGTGATTTATTTGTGAAATTCATCGATCCTCATCAGTGGCTTGATAATGTATATCTCTTTAAGAAGTTTCGTCATCCTTTGGTCTGTTATCATTATAACAATTCGTGGGGGGAGAAAATCATTAAGAAACATATTCATCAGCATATAGGACGAATGCATTAGGGAAAAAAAAAAAAATCGAGTTCATCAGCAGATAAGATATATTCATTATTGATAAACCCATATTTATAAGGACAAATAAACACATATTCATCAAAATGTAAGACACATTCATCATGAACAAAGTACATCTAATGATTTACGCAAATTCACCATAAGTAGATTAACTTCATTGCTTGAATAGCGTGTACTCATCAATCATAAGTGCATTTGTCTAGGTTCACGAGGAAGAATAAATACATTCTAATGACTATAAGTCACAATCATAATAAACAAAGTAAATTTAATTTTTTACACATTTTTTTTAAAAAGTTGTCACTTGAAAAAGCTTCTACTGAATAATAATAAACACATTATTCTAGGCTAATGAATAAGAATAGCTACATATTCATCAGAATATAAGACAGATTCACAATACAGAAGGTTCATCAATTGTTTTTACACAAATTATCATAAACAAATGAAATTTAGCACTTGAAAAGCTTACATTGATCAATCATGAAATATTTTTATAAACAACGATTAACAATAATCATTAACTTACATGATGACTCCTTCAAACAAAAATTATATATCCAGTTGTAAAATTTTTTGGAATAAGAAAAACAACCTAAATTCCTTTTTTTTGGGAAAAAAGAACAACTCACATGTTTGTGCGAAGAAAAATGTATATTCACCCATAATAATCTAAGTACATCAAGAAAAACATGTATTCATCACCCACAGTTGCAAATTTATAACATAAAATTATAGAACATTGAAGGCAAATTTGAATTGGGGAAAAAGATTGATTATCAATGTTCAAAAATTATAGAAAAATACACATTCAAGGATTGCATGATTGAACATATAGTTGTCATTCAGATTCACCAATTAACCAAGGTGATAAATACATGACTACAAAGAAATGGTCATATTCAACAACACATAGTCTTGATTCATTAAAAATAATTCATCAAGAGAATGATAGTATGTGTCGACACAAAGCATATTGGACCTGAATGTTTTTTTGCAAACCTACCTCATTTGTTCTACCTATAACAATCTCCATGTAGTAAATGACATTTAAATAAAACTCTAAGAATATGGAACTAAACTTTAAGATGAATTACACAAAATAACAAGAAAGACAACATTAAAAAAGGTTAAGCACCAATCAAAATCCTTAATTTCTTACCATGGTTCAAATTTGATGAAACAGAATTGCAAAACTCCACCAAATTTGATTGTGGATCTTCAAAGATAACCAAGAGTTGTGTAATAATTGATCCTAACACTCATGAAACAAAGAAACAAGCTAAACTTAACGAGATACAGACTGAACAGAAGAAATTTCAATGAAATGGTGTGTAGCAAATTGCAAGAAACAATGCAATTCAATGAAATCAAATTGAAGAGTAGATCTAAAGAAATTAAGGGGAAGGGTTGGGGGAGGGGGTAGAGGGGGAGTAGAGTGAGAACGTCTGATGGGGGAGAGAAAGTAGGGCATTGAAATGTCCTAAATTTTTTTTTTTTGGGGCATTTAAATTATGGCCTCTCAATATTTTGTTTCAAAAAAAAAATTCTAGGAGTACGAAGCATAGTACTCGAAAAACTAACAAATGTTAATTGAGTTGTTATATATAAATGATATATTTGCTTTACATTTTCTAACACCATCAATGACGTATGATGCACAAACTACAATGTCATTAAATTATTAAGTCAAAATATGTTTGACATGGTGAAGTTATATATAAAATAAATACTCTCAATACATATGACTGGACACTATTTATTTAATATGGATTATTAATATAGATTTCACGGTTTGGGTATTGAGCTAAAATGAATTTCCATTCACGTAGCCAAAGTTTTGGGTCGGCCAAAGCTCAAACCGAAACCAAACTGAAAATTTCAGGTATCTGAATTTTGGGTATCCAAAATTTTTAGTTCATTTTATTGGGTAACCAAAAATCCAAAACTTTCTTCACCCTTTTTAAATTTTTTTGATTCATATTTTATTATGTTACCAAATGAATTTCAAAAGGAAGAAGCACTTATAAAATTAGAAAATAAGTCATTTTATTGATGTATGTAGTCGGGAGATGAAATTAATAGCTTACAAACTAAGGAGCAGCATAAATGTACATTGATTTTATTTGGTCAATTGCTTAGCACTTACATCTAATACCCCTGTTTTTAACGCTCATCACATAGTCTAATGCCTATTGTTTTAATGCTCAACACATGCGTCTCATAACATAGAAATAAATTTTAATTCTCAACACTTGAGCATTTTTTTATAAAAAAATCTTATCGGGTTTTCGGGAACCTAAAATTTCAAAATGCCCGCATCATACCCGAATTAAAAACAAAAAATTTTATTAGTTCGGGTACCTGAACTAAAAGTTTTGAATATTTCAATTTGGGTATTCACAATTTTGGATCAGTTTACAGTTTTTTGGTTCAAAGTTTTGGTTCCAGTTAGTTTTGAACACTCCTAATTATTAATGACCCAAAGTGTAGATTGTTTCCTTCAAAAACCCAAAATATAATTTTTCAAGTCGGATACAACATTTTTGTTATTAATACAATTGGGTAAACATTCTACTTTTTTTATATATCAGGGCAGAGAAGCAGAAAGGAGTAATAGTGTACAGAGGATAATAATGTAACTTTTGCATTCCCTAATATAAACATATATATTTATACACACACACACATATGAATGTGCGTGTATGTGTGTGTGTGTGTGTGTGTCTATATATATATATATATATATATATATATATATATATATATATATATATATATATATATATATATAATATATTATATATGTGTGTTGTGGTATATTATATATATATATATATATTTGTATATAATATATATATATATATATTTATGTGTGTGTGTATATATATATATATACACACACACACACACATATACATATAAATATACACACACACATACACACACACACACACACACACACACATATATATATATATTCGTACATATATATAGACATACATACGTACATACACATATATATATATATATATGTGTGTGTGTGTGTGTGTGTGTGTGTATATATATATATATATACATGTCTAAGCTCCTTAATTGGGTAGAGCCTTGACTTATATTCACATGGTATCAGAGTTGTGAATTCTGACCTATTATTTTATTTTTTTCTGTTTCTTTTCTTGTAAGAAACCCAGAATTTCGGTTTCCTACCTTCTCCCTCTCATCCAAACCCTAGTCGTCACGCTAATGCTTGTCTTTTGCTGCCGTCTAACCAGTCTACTGTCGTTTCATCATCATGACAATCGCAGTTGACTCATCGGTTGCCCCTTGTCTCATTATCAGCACCACATTCCCTCTCGTCTCTTCCCCAGATTGTGAAACGTCGCTGTGTGGCCCTGCTTCCATGATGGTTTCGGCCCCCATTCATCCATGTTTCCCCCCATCCCCGCCGTCACCGTCTCTTGTTCTGGTGTGTTTGTGTTTAGCGCTTCGTCCATCCTATTGATTGATATCTCTTCACTACATGTGATGGGCGCCCTGACTTTTCCCGGGTCTTCACTGGTTTCGCCCAACCCGTTGTAGCCTGTCACCATTCCGGGTGCTTCTGATGTTGGTGTTGGGTCTCCTCTATCTGGCTCCGATGGTCTAGTTCCGGCCATGCCACCGCCTGCTGAACCTTCTCCCTGGCACTCTTATGGCTCCAATCTCTCTCCCATACACCCGACTCTTTTTTTCCTTAATGTCAAGAATTTTTTCACTGTTGTTCCCACCATGGTTGAGGATGTCTTGTGTTGGTGTACTCAATTTGTCGCTTTTCTCGTGACTCAACAATTGAGTGGTTTCTTCGACGGTACAATTAATACTCCTCTCACTTATATTCTTGATTATCATGGCATACAGCACCTGAATCCTACTTATTTTACTTGGTTACATTTGGATCAACTTATTCGATTTTGTCTATTTGCCACAATTTCTCCTGAGCTATTAACTGATGTTCATGATTTGATTCATTCTAAACAAATTTGGGAGAGTTTGTCACACATTTCAACACTACTAGTCTTGCTCAGGCTATGGATCTTATGTGTACTTTGTCCAGTTTGTCTAAAGATCCCAAACAGAGCATGGAGGACTACTTACCAGACATTAAGTATGTTGCTAATTCGCTTGCATCCATATGTACTCTTATTCCTAACATTGATTTAGTTCAGTTGACTCTGAATGGTGTGGATGAGGATTATCACACGTTGGTCACCACACTTTCCTATGAAACTAACCTTCTCACATTCGATGATCTTTGCTTAAAACTAATTCATTATAAGCAGCGTTTGAAATTTCTAAAGACCAAGGATGTGCTTAGTATTCAACATTCTGCCCTGGCCACTTCAGTCGCCTCTTCTGAGTCTGGGAAATCCTCATCATCCTATAATACTCGTACCAATCGGTCGGGCGGCAATAGAAATAATAGACGGAATAACAATCGAAAGGGAAATGAGAACCAAGGGGGTCGCAAATCATAGCCTCAATATGCTAACAAGAGCTTGCCTACATGAACTGGCCATGGCAATACGATTTTTTCATGTTCTACTATTCAATGTTCATCTCTTTCTGCTACTAATTTGGTTTCTGCAACTAATACTTCATCTAGTAGGGTCTTAGGCTCTCACCCTAATGTCTTTTATCAAATTCGTTTTTCCCCGAGGCATACGGTTGTTGGTTGCCGCCAACGTTACACCCCTCCACAACCTACTTCAGTTCCTATCGATGCCGCCTTCAATATCGTTAATGCCTATGAGTCTATGTGGTATGCTAACTCGGCGACTGCTTCACACATGACTCCTTGTGAAGGTAATTTGCTTTCTAATTCTATTTACACTGGCAATGATCGAGTCCGGGTTGAAAATGGTTCCTTTCTCCCAATAACACATGTTGGATCTATTAATATTCCTACAACTCATAAGCCTCTTGTCCTGAAACATGCCTTGCACGTGCCTTCTTTGAAACATAATATGTTGTTTGTCAAATAATTTTGTCAAGATAACAATTTTATTGCTGTGTTTGATGATTCCTTTGTTTGTGTCAAGAATAAAATCTTGGATAATGTTCTCCTGCATGCATCCTCAACTGGAAACGTCTACCCTTTAGATGTTCCTGATTCCTACTCCAAGGCCCTTGCTGCACTTATTTATCCTGTCCCCACTTGGCACCGCCGACTTAGACACTATGGAGTTAGGACATTATCATCTCTTAACGCTAGAAACCTAGTTTCTCTTCAAAATAAATTTCATGATTCATGTAATTCTTGTCGTCTAGCAAAATCTCATCGATTTGCTTTTAAATTAGTCGAACATCATTGTCACAAAACTTTGAAGTTAATTCATTTTTATTTGTGGCAATCACATGTTCTTTGTAATATGAGTTATCGATATTATGTTTGTTTTGTGGATGATTTTTTGCGTTATACATGGGTTTATCCACAAAAGGGAAAATTAGATTTTTTATCCACTTTTTGTGATTTTCAGAAATTAATTGAAAATCTATTCAATACCAAAATTAAGATGTTCCAAAGTGATGAAGGTCGTGAATTTGATAATACATCTCTTGCTCCACATTTTTTAGACCATGGCATTTATTTCCAAAAATCATGTCTTGAAACCCAAGCTCAAAATAGCATCGCCTAGCGAAAGTATCGTCATCTAAATGAGATTGCTCCCGCTTTTCTTATTTAGGCTAACATGCCTGCCACTTTTTGGGTGGACGCTATTCAAATTGCTATGTTCACTATTAACATGCTACCTGCGCGTAACCTTCAAGGCCAATCTCCTTTTGAAAAATTATTTCAACGTCTTCCTGACTACAATTTTCTCAAGACTTTCGGTTGTGCGTGTTATCCAAATTTTTGGCATCTTCTGCTAATAAATTAGCATCACGGTCTACACGATATATTTTTCTGAGCTATGCACCCCATTACAAATGATACAAATATTTTGATCTACTGACGGGTTGTCTTTATATTGGTTGGTTGTTTTTTATGAACATGAATTTCCTTACTTGGAATTTTTCAAAAATCCTAACTCCACCACTTTTCACTCTATTATCCCTCTCTCGAGTGCTTACTTGAGTTGTCCCAACCCACTACTACCCGTCTGCTGCCCAGTCCATCCTCCCTAACTTCGATCCAACCCATTGCTATATTGTCAGGCTACTTTTTCTCTTCTGCTGGGCCTGCAGCCTCAACCCTGCTGACAATCGCCCAGTCTTCTGCCCTAAAGGCCCAGACTACACCATCATCCTCTCCTTCCTTTGCATGTCCTTCCCTACCCAAGGCCTAACTCCTGCTGCTGTCCTCACTATCCATCAGCCCCTCCTTGTTTGGCCCAAGCCTAACTCCGGCAGAGCTAACTCCCTCTTCCCCACTCGAATTCCTCTCTCTAGTTCGCCCCATGAACCCACACCTATAGCCCAAACCTCTTCCTTGTCCATTACTCAACCCCTGACTAAGCCTGAGAATCCCATCATATGATCACTCGTGCCAAGAGTGGCATTCGAAAGCCCAAATAAATTTTATCTCTTGACACCAGTCTTGTTAATCTTGAATCTACATCAGATAAACGAGCATCTAAAGACCCAAAATGGCAAGAGGCTATGGCTAAGAAAGATAATGCTTTAATTGACAATGATGCTTAGGAATTGGTACTTCTAAACCTGGACAAAATCTTATGGGCTGTAAGTGGGTTTATCGGGTCAAATTTCATGATGATGAGTCTATTGAATGGTATATGGCACGGTTGGTTGCTCTCGATAACCACCAACAACCTGGCATTGATTACCACGAAACTTTTAGCCCAGTCGTCAAACCACTTACTATTCGTCTCGTACTGTCTTCAGCTCTCACCTTTGGTTGGTCCATACGGCAATTGGATGTTACGAATGCCATTCTTCATGGTATTCTTACTGAGGAAGTTTACACGCATCAACCACCTATGTTTGCTCATTCTCCATTTCCTTCTCATGTTTGTAAGCTCAAGCAAGCTATTTATGGACTCAAACAAGCTCCTCGTGCTTGGTTGTATAAATTTAGAAGTTTTCTTCTTACTCATGGTTTCACTTGCTCCCCCTCAGATACATCCATGTTTGTTTATTATCATGGTTCTACCACTATGATATTACTTCTTTATGTCGACGATATCAATTTTACTAGTTGCTCCTCTGTAGTCCTTCATAATTTCATTACATTCATTTCTCATCAATTTGCTATGAAGGACTTAGGTGATCTTCATTACTTCTTTGGTGTACATGTGGTATGAACATCACAGTGCATATTTTTGACCTAATAAAAATAGGTCTAGGATCTTATTTGTAAGTTTCATATGCACACTACTAAGCATTTCGTACTCCATCTATTTCTAGAACCTTCTTGACCCTTACAGATGGAATTACTTGCAGATCCCAATGAATACAGAAGTATGGTAGGTGTGTTATAATATTTGACTATGACTAGACCTGATATTGTCTATGTTGTTCATGTAGTTTCCCAGTATGTGCATGCTCCCCATACTGCTCATGTGCACG
Organism: Carnegiea gigantea; assembly: GCA_029747015.1. Taxonomy (NCBI): domain Eukaryota; kingdom Viridiplantae; phylum Streptophyta; class Magnoliopsida; order Caryophyllales; family Cactaceae; genus Carnegiea; species Carnegiea gigantea. Next base: position 424,002 of record JAKOGI010000683.1, read on the forward strand.
TTGTCAAGTGTATTTTCATATAATTGCAGGGTACTCTGAGTTTTGGTTTATAGCTTCACCCTGCTTCCAATCCATCTGTTATTGTTGCTTACTCTGATGCTGATTGAGAGGGTTGCAAGTATTCTTGTCATTCTATGATCGGTTATGTGGAATTCTTTTGTCCAAACCTTATTTCCTGGCTTTCGAAGAAGCAACCTATAGTTTTCAAGTCTTCTACTGAACCTGAGTATCGCGTTGTCACTTACACTGTTACTGAAACTATTTAGATTCACAGGCTTCTCCATGATAGTGGCATTTCCATCGCATCTCCCACCAAGGTGTTTTGCGAAAACATTAGTGCCTCATATATGACTATGAATCCGGTTCAGCATGATCATAGTAAGCATATTGCAGTTGGTTATCATTTTGCACATGAGTGTGTTGCCATGGGCATCATGTAGTTTGTTATATTCGCACTCAATCTCAGTTAACTAACATTTTCACCAAAGGGTTACCTTCTAAGTTGTTTGATTTCTTCAGGGACAATCTATCAGTACGTTCCTCCCAACAGATTGAGGGGGCATAATAGGGCACAGAGAACAATAATGTAATTTCTGTATTCCCTAATATATATATATATATATATATATATATATACATATATATATTATATATATATATATATATATATATATATATATATATATATATATATATATTATATATATACACACACACACATATATATTGGTATAACAGATGTGAGAAAGTATAAACAAATTGACAAATACACACAGATTTAACGTGGTTCACTAACAATGTGTTAGCTACGTCCACAGGCAGAAGAGAGGAATAGTTTTATTCATCCGATGATATTGAAATGCAGAGATACGCATTACATATATAGGGTCTGCAAAAGGAGGCTAAAGAAAACAGATTCAAGGCATTCTAACAAATCTCCACCTTGACTTAAATCCTCTCATAGCAACAATAGATGCATCATAATAGTGCCAGATCTCTTTTGCCTCTGATTTTGCTCTTCAAGAGATAAATTAACAGCTTCCAACATTTAACAAGTTCGAACAATGTTGGAACTTGCTAACTGGAACCAGCTTAGTGAACATATCGACGGGATTGTCAACAGTACCTACTTTCTTTACTTGTATTCTCTTTTCACTTCTCAGGAAATGATGTCCAACATCAATGTGTTTGGTCCTCTCATGGTGAACCTGATCCTTGGCTAAACATATTGCACTCAAGCTATCATAGTATATGGCAGCCTGAGCACGGGGTAGAACAAAATCACTGACCAGTCTTTTTAACCAGATTCCCTCCTTGGCTGCTTCTGTCAGTGTCATGTACTCCGCTTCCGTAGTAGACAAAGTAACCGTGGGCTGCAAAGTTGCCTTCCAGCTTACAACAAAACCTCCAAGAATGAAGACATAACAAGTCATTGATCTCCTGCTGTCCACATCTCCAGCATAATCAGAATCTAAATAACCTGTCACCAAACACTGGGTATCACCTCCATAGATGAGACCAATATCAGACGTACCTCTTATATAGCGAAAAATGCTCTTCACAGCTTGCTAATGCTCCTTACCAGATTCTCCCATGAACCTACTGACAACACTAACAGCATGTGCAAGGTCAGGTCTTGTACAGACCATCGCATACATCAAACTCCCTACTGCACTAGCATAAGGAACTCGAGACATGTATTCCTTTTCTTCAGTAGTTTTAGAAGCAAATGCAACAAATAGGTGGGCATTTGCAGCACTTGGAGTATCTATAGGTTTTGCTGTAGACATGCCGAATCTTGACAATATCTTATGAATATAGCCCTTCTGTGATAAGAAAAGCTTCTTCTGACTTCTATTCCTATAGATCTCCATACACAAAATTTTCTTCGCTAGACCCAGATCCTTCACCTCGAACTCAGCACTTAGGAGACTTTTCAGCTTCTGAACATCAGATTTGTGCTCTATAGCTATCAGCATATCATCAACATATAGCACCAAATAGATAAACGAACCATTTGTTGCCTTGTTGTGATATACACAACAGTCATATGGACTCCTGTTATACCCGAGCTGTATCATATAGGTGTCAAACCTCTTGTACCACTGCTTAGGTGACTGCTTTAGTCCCTACAAGGACTTCTTCAGGTGACAGACATATTCTTCTTTCCCAGGAACTTGGAAACTATCTGGCTGAGCTATGTATATATCTTCTTCCACCTCTCCATGTAAGAAAGCTGCCTTCACATCTAATTGCTCAAGCTCAAGATCCTAATGTGCCACCATTGTTAATAGTACTCTAATGGAAGTATGTCTGACTACTAGTGAGAAAATCTCAGTGTAGTCTACTCCCTTCTTCTGACTGAACCCTCTTGCAACCACTCAAGCTTTGTATTTGATACCCTCAGTAGGTGATATCCCTTCCTTCTTCTTAAAAACCCATTTGCAGGTAATGATTTTTCTGTCTAACGGTCGTTTTACTAGTTCCCAAGTCTTATTCTTTTGAAATGACTCCATCCCATCTCCCATTGTTGCAATCCATTGGGTAGACTCGGAACATGTGACTGCTTCTTTATAGGTGGACAGCTCGTGAGGATCCACCTCTTCAGCAACCTATAGTGCGTAAGCCACCATATCCTCAAAACCGTATTTCGTAAGAGGCTTCCCGAAATTAGCCCTCTAAGAGCGACCAAGAGCTAAGCTATGTAGATTAGCTAGCAGTGTCGGCTTGGTTTCTGCACAAGAATGTTGACCTTCTTCCTGTTGTGGTTCACTGTCATCATGAGTGACTTGGTGCTCCACCTGTTTCTCAACACTACCAGTTTCTAACACAATAACAGACTTCAAAGTAGGGTTAAACATAGAATTTTCATCAAAAATCACATTTCTACTAATAATAACCGTATTTTCTGATGAAGACCAGATTCTGTAACCTTTCACTCCATCCCTATAGCCTAAAAATACTCCCTTCCTGGCTCGAGGTTTCAATTTGCCCTCATTTATATGATAATAAACAGGACAACCAAAAACTTTCAGATTTAAGTAATCTGCAGGTTTACCAGACCACATCTCACATGGAGTTTTGAGATGATACCTGTGTGAGGTCCACAATTGATCAAATAGCATGCTGTATTAACCGCTTCTGTCTAAAACCTTCTAGCCAACCCAGCATTACAGAGCATGCACCTAGCTCTCTCCAGAGGTGTTTGATTCAGACGTTCTGCGACACCGTTTAGCTGTGGTCTGTGCGATGTTTAGCAATCCCTTCACTATGACAGAACTCATCAAACTCAGATGAACAGAATTCTAGCCCATTATCAGTGCGCAGCCGCTTGATCTTCTTCCCAGTTTGATTTTCCACTAATGTCTTCCACTGCTTGAAGTTGTTGAAAGCTTCACTTTTGTGTTTCATCATAAACGCCTAAGACATTCTGGAATAATTATCAATAATTGACAGAAAGTACCTATGACTCCCCAAAGATTCAACACGAGAAGGGCCCTAATAATCTGAATGAATATAATCAAGTGTACCTTTTGTTCTGTGAATTGCTTTCGGAAACTTGGTACGATGTAGCTTTCCAAAAACACAATGCTCATAGAACCAAGATCCGTTACCACCTTGTGACCATAAGGAAATCACTCTTTGCCAAAATTTGCATCCCTCTTTCATTCATATGACCAAGTCTCATGTGCCATAACTTGGTCATATCATCCTTGTGAACTTCTGAAGATGCAATAGCAGCTGAAACAGATAACATAGTGCCTTGCCGTATATACAAAGTACCTCACTTAACACCCTTCAGAACCCTATCTGAACCCTTGCAAACATACAGAACTCCTCCTTCACCTTGAAAACTGAATCCTTTCATATGTATATAACCAATTCCGGCCACTCTGCAAACAGCACTGTTAGCCAAAGAAATATTGCCTCTAGTCACCTGCTCGTAAGTGATAAACCATTCTCTATGCGGACATATATGGTAAGATGCCCCTAAATCTAGGACCCACACATCAGTATGATGCATAGGTTCATCAGCGACTAGGGCTAGATCTTCTTCGGACCTACTGTCACCTTTTGCGATAGCAGCAGTACCTGATTGTTTCTCCTGTTGTTATTGTTGCTGCCTCTTCTTTTTAGGGCACTGATTTTTCCAATGTCCCGTCTCCTTACAGTAGTTACAGATATGACCAGGTTTAGGACCGTTAGAACCTGACGGCTTTGATTTTTTCTTCCCCAAATTCCCAGGTCTTTTATCCCCACTGGCTATCAACCCTACAGCCTCGGTACCAGCACCACCTGTACCAGTCGCCTTATGACGCAGCTCTCTGCTATGAAGAGATAATCTAACCTCTTTTAGAGACACGGTATCTTTCCTAACAATAAAAGATTGCACAAAATTTTCATATGAGGGTGGGAGAGATACTAACAAAATTAGGGCAGCATCCTCATCTTCAATTTTGACCTCAATATTATGCAAGTCTAATAGGATTGTGTTTAATTGATCTAAATGATCTCTCAAAGGCATACCTTCCTGCATTCGCAGACCAAACAGACGTTGCTTCAAGAGCAACTTGTTGGTTGAAGACTTCGTCATGTACAGACTCTCAAGCTTTAACCACAACCCAGCCGCAGTATCCTGGTCTGCGATCTCAGTGATGATATCATCTGCAAGACACAGCATGATTGTCGTGTGTGCCTTTTCCTCCAGACTGGCCATCTCAGCGGTGTCGGCGCCTGGATCTTTCTTTGCTAGCAACGCCCATAACCCTTGTTGCTTCAACAGGGCTCGCATCTTGATCTGCCATAGACTAAAACTGTTCCTCCCCATAAATCTGTCAATTTTCACGTTCAAAGCGGACATCTTTCCCACCAAAATTCGGAAAACCCTAAAGCTTTGATACCAGTTTGTTATAACAGATGTGAGAAAGTATGAACAAATTGACAAATACACACAGATTTAATATGGTTCACTAACAATGTGTTAGCTACATCTACAGGTAGAAGAGAGGGTCATACCGTGTTAGGTCTGCAAAAGGGGGCTAAAGAAAACAGATTCAAGGCATTCTAACAAATGGTATCAGAGTCGACGGTGCGTTCAACTAGGCGACAAAGGTATGGCATGGTGGACCCCATGGACGAGCTTGGTGAAGTGACACACAGGTGTTGATCGAGTGGTAATACATATGCTGTAGCGTGGCTCGATGGCGTGGATAAGCTCTTGATGGTGGCTTGACACCTTGGTAAAGGCTTCCGCTCAAGGGGGAGCTTGTGTGTTGATGTGGTGTGGAAGAGACTCATGTGTGAGGGGGAGATTGTTGGAAATATCACACATGAGTAATGAAATCCCACATCGAGAGTTTGAAAAGAAGGGTCATGGTATATAAGTCAAGTAGGCTACTCCTCCTATTGCCAATTAATTTTAGGATGAAACCTCACTTGGGCTTGTTGTAATAGACCTTGATTGAATTAGGCTCCTTCCTTAGATCTCTCCAGCATATATATATATATATATATATATAATATATATATATATATATATATATATATATATTATATATATATATATATATATAGATATATATGTATATAGACACATACACATGACTAGGCTCCCTAATTGGACAGAGCATTGACTTACATTCACAAAGAGATTGGGGCAGTTCAACCTCATAAATTGCCAATTTGGCATTTAGAAAACTAAACCTGGTAAAAATTGACTCGACCTGAAAACCCGATCCGAACCCGCCCGAAAGTTTTGGATTCTAAACACGATTTTCTCAACCCGAATCCAAAATAAACCGAACCCGAAAAATCCGTAAATTTTTAGGTCAAACCCGACCTGAACCCGAACCCGTCCGCTCGACCCGAATGTTATGTACTTACTTTTTATTTTCTTTAATTTTTTCCTCTTAACAATAATAGTTTTTCATTATAACGAATCGTTTAGAGAGACGTTATACAATTATCACATCCTTTCGTAAAGACAATGGCTCCCGTTTTTTTCCCATAAAACAACGTCATATACAACTTATAAATGGTACAATTTCAGAAAATGACCATCAAACAACTCTAATATTAAGAAAAACAATTTAGAATTATATCAGTATTGAAAATGTGCGAGTCATACCATTATATTCTTGGTAAAATGAATATGTCTCATCACATTTTAAATAAGATTATTCTATAATAATCTAAAATTTTGATTTTAGAATTAATAGGTGATTATAATAACTTGCGCGTAGATAATATTCTTTCGTTTGGATTCCTTCTAATTAGTCTCGAATCTGATGCAATGTTGGACAATGGACCAACTTATGTTCGTGTTAGGAATGGCGTACTAATAAAGCATGCCTGATTAGGTGATGTTAGTTAATTAACAAAATATCAAATTATTAAACGGGCTATTAATAAGTTGAATAGCTTCGACCCGTTTACATGCTTTAGATGGGCCGACCCATGAATGACTCGACTAATTATTAATATTTTAATATACAGGCCAACCCATCCAAACGTGATTCATTGTCCACCCGTACATGCATGAATTTCATATATCATATTAAAAAGTTTGGATATTTTTGATATTCTTTGAAAAAAATTACAATTACAATACTTGTTTATTAAATACAGACAATTTTAAATAATAAATATGCCAATTTTTTGATTTTGACAAAAAAAGAAATAATTCACTAAAAAGGCGCTTCAAACCCGTTTGGTTGATCCGAAACCCGTAAAATACGCCCGCTCGTGTTTTACCCAAATCCGAAATACACCCAACCCGTATTTTACCTGAATCCGAATACACTCGACCCGTATTTGACCCGCCCGCCTGAATTGACAGGTCTATAGAAAACCATAAACCATATGGGACCCTCAAGAGGTGGGTGAACCAATTATAGGTTAAACAATGAGTTGTTTAAGGATTCCATATAATATTTAAAAATCATGCAATTTGAAAATTTATGAAGTACTTGAAAATTACTACGCTTGCATTTTCATTTTAATAAATATAAAAATATAAAATTTATTATTGCTTTGAGAAACGTATGCAATCTGATTTGTTTCACAAGTTGAGATCGACCTGGTGCTAGTTAGTGATTACAAACCCATTCATCTGACAAAATTAGGGTCAAATGTGGATTGAATAGGACAGACAAATTGTAAATCAAATATAATTGAGATCATAGTCAGCAACAACGTTCTAAATAACTTTTGTATTTTGATTGAATCAAAACTCTATTTCTTCAAATTTAAATGTTAAGTAAATTAACTTTTGTCAATAGGGGATAGCATACAATGGCGTGGTCCTAAATGATAATCACCTTAAAATTTCACAATCTGCTACAACATTTCAGCTTTTACATTCCAAATTTGTCTTTTGCACTAATACATATTTACACCGTATGCCTCTCATAGAAAAAGGCCGTGCAACCTTTTTCTTTTATTCTAGAAAACTTTTTCCACCATAGAACTCATCTTTTCGCTTGAAGGTCAAAAATTAACAATGAACCCTGTGCTACCAGAAATTACATAATCTAATTTGCGGTTTATGTAGAGTTTGGGTTTGTTTGGTAGCTAGTTTTTTTATTCGCTTTTTTGGGTATAAAATATAGTTGTTTGGAGTATTTTGACTGCTTTAACTTAGTTAAAAAGTCAATTTAGTATTTGATAAATGACTTTTTCTAATAGTTATTTTGATGCAAAAAGTAAATGTGTAAAAAGATAAATAGCTTTTTGTGAACCGCTATTTCCTAAAAGGACAAGATTATCCAGATTTTTGTTAAAATTACAAAACATGGCACTCTTTAAACAAAATTATTATTTCTTCCATTCTACCTCACAGCTACGTCGTGTCATCATTAGCCTCTGCTCTTCTCTCTCCCACCTAGACCCAGAAGTCATAGTTACTTACCATCTTGCTTTCTCTTTTTTTGGGGGGGTAAAAAAATTATTATGTTCTCTTAAGTTGTGACTTGTGAGGTAGTTGATCATGGTAATTGATGGCGTTTGTGATGCGTGAAATTTGGTATCTTGCTTCTAATTCTCTGATTTCAAGTGCTTGTTTCATTATTGGAAGTCTGGTCAAAAAGGCTATACATAGTGGATGAGAGATGAATTTCTCAATTGAAATTAGCAACGCTTGTTAAAATTTCTTAATTTTCATTGATGTTGTTAGCCGTAAATAATGAATTTATTTAAAGGATCAAGTGAATGGGCATGCTATGAGCCTTGAATTGTATGATTAGATTATTATTGATTCAGTTTATTGAAATTGATGTTGACAATATACATATTAAATCATAACTAAAAAAATTATATATATAAGTGTTGGGTTTTATGGCCCAAAATCTCAAGTATCGGCACGGGGAGCCCATGCTGCACAGACACGGGCGTGCCAAGACGAAGAGCCGAAGACGAGAGGGACAGAAATTTGACACGGGGGCACCGTGCCATATGGCACGGTCGTGCCATGTGGCACTGGGTGACCGTGCCACGTGGCACGGTCGTGCCTCGGGTCTTCTCGCCGCCGCTTTCGGATGGCGGCTAGGGTTGCGCTTTGGTGACGGTTTTTGGAAGGTGGTAGCTAGGGTTTTCAGGGGGAAACCCTACCTCGCAGACCCTATATAAAGGGGGTCTAGGGCCTTGTTTCAAAACACTTCAGTACTCATAAACACATTGAGAGGTAAAAGTCGTTTGTGAGAGATTACAATAGAGAGATTGTAATTCTGCTCTTTGATCGAATCACTGAGGTGATTGTGATCGTGGTGTACTTTCCTGCTCATAGTGAATTGTTCTGGTACTGTCGCCGTCCGTGGTTTTTCCCACATTGGGTTTTCCACGTTAAATTCATGTGTTCTTGTTCTCTTCCTATTGTTCTGTTGTTTGTGATTGGTTGAATTTCTGATTTTCTATTGCATCCTATCGCTTCCGCTATACTGTTATTCTGATATTAATCCTAACAAGTGGTATCAGAGCTCTGGTTATAGGATGTCTTCTATCATGAGGGTAGATATTCAGAAATTCGATGGGGAGATTAGTTTTAATCTCTGGAAGGTGCAGATGAGAGCAGTTCTCATTCAGCACGGGTTGTGGAAGGTTCTGAAGGGACCTCATGTCAAACCCGAGAAGACAACAGATGAGCAATGGGCTGAAGAACAGAAGAAGCGACGTGGGTCGTTGACGGAGGACGAATGGGAGGAACTGGAGCTGAAAGCGGTTTCAGCCATACAGTTGTGCTTGGCACCACATGTCTTGCGAGAGGTGCTTGATAAGACAACTGCGGTGGATCTTTGGGCTCGGCTGGAGGAACTCTACATGACGAAGAGTCTCGCCAACAAGATCCGTTTGAAGGAAAGGTTGTATACCTTTCGTATGGCTGAAGGTACCCCTGTCCAAAAGCATTTGAATGAGTTTAACTCTATTCTTGTTGACTTGGAGAGTCTAGATGTGAAAGTTGAGGATGAGGATAAGGCTATTTTGCTTGTTGTGTCGTTACCCCCTTCTTATAAACACTTTAAGGAGATTATGCTATATAGTAATTCTAATACTATATCGTTTGAAGATGTTAAGTCAAACCTGTTGTCTAAAGAGAAGTTTGATCTTGACATTCATGATTCTGCTGAAGGATTAGCAGTAAGGGGTACAGCAACTGAAAAGGGGAACGGTAATAGGAGTAAGAACCGTTCTAAGTCTAAAAATCCTCATGCTGGTAAGACCTGCAATTACTGTGGTAAATTGGGTCATATTATTGCTAACTGCTGGAAATTGCAAAAGAAGAAGGAGAAAGAGGAAGATAATTCTAAGGAGCCTGCTGAAACTTCATTTGCTGAATCTGATTCTGATGGGGACGTTCTGTTTGCTACCTCTACTGAAGGGGGGAGCGATTCTGATTGGATTCTTGATTCTGGGTGTACCTATCATATGTGTCCTCACAAGGACTGGTTTTCAACATATGATCCAGTTGATTCAACTGTAGTTCACATGGGCAATAATGCCCAGTGTAATGTAACTGGAATTGGTACTGTTAAAATCAAGACTCATGATGGCGCTGTCAGGACCTTATCGAATGTTCGTCATGTTCCTGACTTGAAGCGTAACCTCATCTCGTTGGGCACCCTTGAATCCAAAGGGTGCAAATATTCAGCTGAAGGTGGAGTTCTGAAGGTCTCAAAGGGCAGTAGGATTCTGCTGAAGGGTCTGAGGTAAGGAGGCCTCTATGTCTTGCAGGCATCTACTGTGACAGGCTATATGAAGGAAAGTTCATATAAATCATCTCCTAGAGCTAAGTTCAAGCATTGCTTGAACTCAGTTAGTATTCGCAGTATTTGAGGGCCCTGCGGGGCATAGCCCCATAGGGGGCATCACCCCTTGGGGTGTGACGATGACGACAGTAATTGAAGACTGGAGATTTTGGTCCAAGGTGGAGATTGTTGGGTTTTATGGCCCAAAATCTCGAGTATCGGCACGGGGAGCCCATGCTGCACAGACACGGGCGTGCCAAGACGAAGAGCCGAAGACGAGAGGGACAGAAAATTGGCACGGGGGCACCGTGCCATATGGCACGGTCGTGCCATGTGGCACTGGGTGACCGTGCCACGTGGCACGGTCGTGCCTCGGGTCTTCTCGCCGCCGCTTTCGGATGGCGGCTAGGGTTGCGCTTTGGTGACGGTTTTTGGAAGGTGGTAGCTAGGGTTTTCAGGGGGAAACCCTACCTCGCAGACCCTATATAAAGGGGGTCTAGGGCCTTGTTTCAAAACACTTCAGTACTCATAAACACATTGAGAGGTAAAAGTCGTTTGTGAGAGATTACAATAGAGAGATTGTAATTCTGCTCTTTGATCGAATCACTGAGGTGATTGTGATCGTGGTGTACTTTCCTGCTCATAGTGAATTGTTCTGGTGCTGTCGCCGTCCGTGGTTTTTCCCACATTGGGTTTTCCACGTTAAATTCCTGTGTTCTTGTTCTCTTCCTATTGTTCTGTTGTTTGTGATTGGTTGAATTTCTGATTTTCTATTGCATCCTATCGCTTCCGCTATACTGTTATTCTGATATTAATCCTAACAATAAGAAAGATCCTGAGATGTACGCGTCACTAGATATAGATTGAATTGGGGGGAAAAAGCATTGAAGATAAATTATTTAGATTTGTTGGAGTATAAAAAGTAAATATTGTCCTACATTGATGAAATACAAAGATATAAAAGTGGGAGTTATCCCACATTCATAAAATTAAAGGATTTGAGTATGTTTATTAGGTTGTGAGTTACTCCATCCATTTTCAATTGATTTTGGGAGAGAATATCACGGGAGCTTATATGTATGATTTATTTGATTAAAGTCTGATTAATATATATAATTTAACAAGATTAGTAAGAAAATAACGTCCTTGGGATGAAAGTAATTTGTACATATGATATGTATTATTGAGGAAAAAATTAGAGGACAAGTAAATAAAAAAGTATGTTTGATTAACAGTAAGTTAAAATTAAGGATATAAATGAAATTTTATTAAACATTTATTTCAGAAACAGTTAATTTTATCAAGTATTTTTTCTAAAAAAAATAAATTTAAACAGTTACTATAAATAGTTAATTTAAATAATTAATAACTAACAACTAAACCAAATAACTTACAACTAATAATTATTTGCTAAATAAGACTGTTATATCGACTTTTACGTTGCACATTCTAAATTATAAACAAATAAAGTAATACCAAAGTACCAAAAAAAACAAAATAATTGAATCAACAGATATCGTCAGCAATAATACGCAAGATGATCCTGTCATCGTGACGTGTTGACGTCAGTCTCATCGCTTGTTTCACCCTCATTACTCTGAAGTTCTCTTTTCCCAAAGCGAAAGCAAGTGTTTACCTTTAGGCCTGACAAATGGATCATTTAGTTTGAATATAAATCTGGATCAAATTTGAATCAAGTCATATTCAGATTAAGTAATATTTTGGGTCGTTTCGTTGAGTCAGGTATGGTTCGGTTCAGATTGATTTCGAATCAACTAATTTTTGATCAAATACGCTCGTCATACCAAAACAAGCAACTTTGTAGAAAATTTCGGGTCGGGTATGGTTCGATTCGAGTCAATTCGGGTTTCCGATCGACTTTCAAGTAAGCATATTTCGGGTGTCGAATCGGGTACAACTCCGGATAGTTCGGCTCGGATTTCTGATCTCGTGTGAGTTTTATCAGGTCTATTTATCTCATTACACGTTTCACCCTCATAACTTTCTACGAGGTAAGATGGCAAATAATTAGATCACTATTAGGATATTTAATTAGCCTTAAAGTGTGTTTTATAGAGGGAAAGTTATTTTCTCAAAAAATTATTTTTCATGAAAAATATTTTCCTAAGGAAAATGATTTTTTACTTACATTTTCAACTGTTTAGTAAAATAAAAAATTATTTTCTTTCTACTTCATTTTTTGCTATTTGATAGAATAAAAACCGGCAACACTCACTTCATTTCTTTTTATCATCAATCTCCTCCCCCGCTCACTGTACTGATCCAACCAACAAATTCTATTTCTGTCTCCTCTTCAAAATCAAACCCAAAATATCAGCAAGAAATATACCCGATTATTATCCAAAAAAAGAGAGAGTCAACATTAATAAATCTCAATTTTCTCACTATTATCAGGAATTACCCAGTAGAATTTGAGTGATACTAAATCCTGATTAAAAAAAATGGCGAAAGGGGAGACGATGGGTATCTAAGATTGAGAAGTTCTTAAAAAGAGTAACAGTAACAAGGTTAGAGAACTTAAGAAAGAATTGCAAAAATGGACGATGGAAATCAGCGATGAAGATGACGAAAATGAAGAACAGGGTAGAATGAGAGACAAAATGAAAGGAAAAATAGAGTAATTTTGGGCAAAATTAAAAGAAAATAGAACGAGAAGTAAAATTGAGCAATGAAAATTGGGTCTGGAAAATCAATTTTTCTACTTTTTCAAGGGAAAATAATTTCTTCATATGAAGTAAAATGATTTTTCCCTCCTTCTTTTACCAAATAGCATAAAATAAAAAATTATTTTTCAGAAAAATAATTTTCCCTCCTATCAAAAACATCCTTAGAGCAACTTTTTCCTCAATTTCTTTCCCAGAACTTTCATGTGTTATTATTGATAATTATTTAGATAGAATGTTTAAATGAATGACGGTTTAATATTTACTTCTACTCACTATTCAAAAAAAAAAAAAAAGAGTGAAATGAATCTCAATCGCTAGAGTATTGAATTGAACCATATAGGAATGGTGCTAATGAACTAGAAAACAAAGAAAAGGAGGTTAAAGAATAAGAAAATAAAATATATTTAACCATTTTTAACCAATAAATTTGGAAGCGAAAACAGCTGCATAAATTAACTTCCAATTGTTGAGCTAAAAACAATTGATTGTAACTGATCGCTTTTACTTCAAATGCCACTTTTTTTGGGGTGTTTTGGATCTTTTATTTTAAGGGAGTCGAGCTACTGTTTGCCTAATAAGGGATAGAGTTCTCCCATTATAAATTTTCTCCATTCAGAAGGCTCAAATCCGAGATTTTACTTACAGAAAATAAGTGTCAAATCATTTGAACTAACTTATGTTGATTTCAATGCCACTTTTTAAGTATACATGTTGTGTACTTCTTATTTATGTAGTATTGCCATTAAATGTGTATGTATCTAAACATAAAACATAAAATTGGTCTATATTGATAATTGGCCCATTTAACGAATTGACACATAATGAACTTTATTCAATATATTCTCATTTTTTTTAAAAAAATAACTATCATACAGTTACCTGTGATTTATTTAAATAGTTTTCAGAGGTGAGAAGACTTGAGCTCATAAATATATTTTCAACTTATCATATATTTCCTACTAAATTGTAATTATTTTCAGACACGCTTTAACTCAAAAGAACATTATTCTTTTAATAAAAAACTAATTAAAATTAAAATAGCAGAAATTTGAAAAGGGTTTTTGAATATAAATAATCTCAACTTTGGGATCATTTGACAACAATAATTCAAACTTTACAAAATTGTTTCTAGTATTCCACACTTGCACCATATTTATTTTAAATATACAACCGCCGAGTTCTGGGGGCCATAACTTGGTGGCTTGTTAGCGTGGTGGCCGAGCTTGTAACGTAGTTGTGCAATTCGAGCCTGTGCAAAAGTTAACCTTAAACCTCATTTTTTATGTGAGACTTACTTTAAAAAAAACATGAAAAATTTGACAAACCCCAACCCTCCTCCCTCTGGCTCTTATTCCTTCCTCTGCCTCTTCTCTCTCCATGTCTCTATTTGCAGAGCAAATAGACTTCAATTCCACCAATCAGCACAACATTCTAGACCTAAAAAACTCTCCACATTTCTTCCTAAATTCGATCAATACCAATACAAGCATTTTCGAATGCTTTCATTCAAATTTGAGGAAGAAAAGTTGAAGGCGACTAGTTATTGAGAAGAGAATTTGTAGAGAAGAACGACAATCAAAAAAAATTGTCCCAATCTTGATTGACCTTTGTAAATGAACAACAATCACAAAAATTGTAAACCTTAATTTTAGAAAAATTGCAAAACAATCTCTTCACATACCTTCTACAATGCATATCCAAAGAATGTCCTCCCTTTGATTGGGGGCTTTTTGCATACTTGGCGAACAACAACAATTTTATGGCAGCACTTCACATATGCATTTTGCTAATTTTGGCTGCTTGAATTCACCATTTTCATTGAGCTCGATGACCCAACCACAACGGTCTCCCTTCCGCTCATTGCTGATGTCAATTGCTTCACACCAACCTTGCTACCTTCTTTCTTTTTTGACTGAAAACAGAAAGCATGAAAAAGTACTTCAAAGAGAAGACATGAATAGGGAGAGAAGAGACAGAGGAAGGAGTTGGGGTTTGGGGTTTGTCAAATTTTTTATTTTTTAAAAAATAAATTACACATAAAAAAACCAGGTGTAAGGTCAAGCCTTACATAGCTGAGTTTTGTTCAAATTGCATACCACGTGTATAGACTCGGCCGCGACATTAAAAAACCACTGAGTCATAACTCTCAAAACTCAGCGGTAGTGTATTTAAAATAAATATGCTGCAAATTTGAGGTCTTGGGAACAATTTTAAAGCTTGAATTATTGTTATTAAATAACTCCAAAGTTGAAATTTTTTATGTCCAAAAACCAAATTTAAATTTGGAAACACACATTCACCTTCGTCATGGAACCCCACCTGACAACCCTCCACACAAGTTTCTTTAGGTATCATTTCTTTTTCCTTTGTTTTGGGGCTTTTTTTTTGGGGGGGGGGGGTTGGTCACAAAACAATGTATTATTCTCTAACAAAACCTTGCAAAGGAATCCACTATCTAGTCTGATTATGATCATGTTTGATAAATAGATATTAGTCATTAGCTGTTAACTATTTGTATTAACAGTTAATTATTAGTTATTAACTATTTGTATTTGTTGTTTGTATTAGTTGTTTATAGAAAAACTGTTTGATAAAATTAGTTGTTTTTAATAAAGTTGTGAGACAAATAATACTAATTTCGAAAAAAAATTCTTCCAAAAAGCTGACAAAATTAGTTTTTTCAAATTATCTTTTTCAATCTAAAAAACTCATCCAAAACACTTATCTACTAAACACTTAAATTTATTTTTTGATTAAGTCAAACAAATAATTTTAACCCAATTTTTTCTACCAAAAAATTCTCTAGAAAATTATTTATCAAACATCCCTAAAAAAGAGTGGTGAAAAATTGCATGTGGCCCATAATCAATTCATAAAAGCAGCTTTAATTTGGTAAAGTAAAATGACACAATTATAGCCGTGGGTACTGTCACCCCTAAACATTACGAAGTCCTCGTTAGTCATCATTGTTGAAGCAATCAAAGCCAAAGGTGGGCAAGCAAAATGGAGTTTATTATGACGTCTATCTATTTAAATTTCCCGCTAATTTATTCCATTTGAAAATCCCATTATTTATAACATCTAATATCTGATTAATTTTAGAGAAAAATATATTTACGCCAACAAAATTATACTTAAATTACACCAACTTAATATGATTAATTTATTTAATTTTTATCCTTAAAATTCTGTACTTTTATTGAAATATCTCTCATCTAACTCCACTATATTTTGTCAGTTAAGATTGGCATTTGTTTAGTTGGTGTATTTAGAATAGTTGTTAATTTTAAAACCTAAGTGTAATCAATTAACCTTTTCTATATATAATAGATGTAAAATTTGAAGTCTCATATGTAAAATAAGGATAATAAAAATTAGTAAATATAGAAAAAAATAATTAAGAGCACAAATTCACTTTTGAGAAGGAAAACAGACTCAATACGGGTATTAAATATGACAAATGTAACAGCTAATTAATTTAAATTGGTGAGAATGTCGTTAATAATTGAGAAAGGTAAAGCCTTGTTTCAAAATCCAATTCATACCACGATTAAAAAAAAAAAAATCCAATTCATACCCTAAAATTTATCCAAGTAGAGCATTGAGGAGATTAAATGTAGTCTCTCAATCATGAATTACATAGAAATATATCAATGACTCAAAACTAAATATCATAGAGGCACATGGTCAAATCATAGGATTCGATGGATCTTCCAAAAATCAATCTCATTAATCAACGATGAAATTGAATCATCAAAATTTTCTATGTTTGTTCTATAACATTTATATAGATAGCATTATTGATAGCTAAGATTTACAAAGATTATTTCCAAGTAGCTGAACAGATTAATGGAGATCGAATTGATTTTCGCGCCTATTCGTAATGAACATATTGAACTTACTATCAGTTCTTATCTATGAACTATTAATCAAACTTACTCTAACATGCTCAAACATATTCCAATCTATTGAAACATACTTTCTACTGATAAAAAATGCTCTGACTTACTCTAATACGCTCTAACCTACTCCAATCCGCTAACTATCCCTCTCATTTTTTCGATTACATTGATGCCAAAGGCAAAGGGAAAGTCCAACATACAATCAAACGATCACAAATGTCACAAGAAAAGAATCAAAACACACATTAAAACCAAGGCATCTAGGGTCGATACTCACTAAGAGAATAGGATTGGGATGAAGGAAAAATACTTTGCTAGCATCTCCGGTGTGTAAGAAATCTTCTCCTTCCAATTCCTAGACCATACAGCCACTCTCCAACGTATAGTATGGGTTAAAGCTGCAGTGTCCAAAGGTTGATGATGAAAAACCATAGCATTCCTCTACATCCACAAGCTCCACTTTGCTACAAAGAAGGTTGCAAACCATAGCTTCTTCCTAATTTTGTTCCTCACTCTTTGACTAATCCAGCTTTCATAGTGATGTCGGAAAGTATCATGCCTTGTTAAATTGTAACCTAACTCAGCTGCTAGCATCTCCCAAATACCTCATGACACTGAGCAGTTAACAAGGACGTGATTGATGTCTTCTTCCTGGGTATGGCAGAATATACAATGCACAGCTTAGGGGGAAATAACTCCTTTTCGACATAGCATGGCCTTGGTGTTGAGCTTTCCAAGCAAGGCTAACCACATCATTAATTCAACCTTTGGTGGGGCTATATTTACCCAAACACTACACACAAATTTATCGATGGAGACCCCTTGATCTGCAATTGCCTGTACCTTAACAAGGAGAGCTTTGACAGAAAAATTTGAATTAGTTACCTCACCATAAAACCCCATTTGTGCTATTCCTTATATGGTGAGTCTGCATTATTGTAGCCTCCAGTATGGTAGCCTCCTGTTGCTCCTCATTAGATAGGGGTCTCTTCCAGGAAAGAGTCCATCTCCACGTAAGGCCTTCAAACCAACCCATATTTGAAAGGGGTTCCTTTTGTTGAGACGATATTCTATAAAGCCTTGGGGACTTACTGCAAAAGGAATCGTTCAGTGCCCAAGGATCTTCCCATAATCGAAAGGTAGATCCATCACCCAGTTTTAAGCTGAGGTTTTGTAGGAAAGCATTCTTGATACGAGACTCTTCCTTACATAGTTTCTTGATTTCTTTCCATGGCCCTAGCACTTGTGATAATGTACTGGACGGGATTCTAAAATGGTCCTCATTATGAATGGAATTTACCACTGCTCTCCATAGTGCACCTTCTTCGCAAGCATATCTCCACCACCACTTGAAGAGTAATGTTGCATTTTTTAGCATTAGGTCTCCTACCCCCAGTCTACCTTGACTCTTCGGCTTTTGAATCACCTCCTATTTGACGAGGGCACAACACCTTCCCTTCTTCTTACCATTCCAAAGAAACCTTTTTTGCATCCTAATGATTTCACTTGCTACTCTCTTAGGCAACTTGAAGATGGATAAGTAGTATATTGGTAGGCTATTGAGCACAGCCTTAATACGGACCAATCTTCCCGCTCTAGATAGGCAAGTAGCCTGCAATGAAATCAGCCTTTGTCGTACTTTGTCAATGATGGGCCTCTATGAGGAGTATTTCCTCATGTTAGCTCCTAGTGGTACACCCAAGTAGGTGAAAGGCAACTGTATCACCTGGCATCCCAATTTGGATGCTATACTTTGAGCCCAACTATCCTCCTTGCCTAGGGTAATAATGCCAGATTCATCATAATTCACTTCTAGGCCAGAGAAGGAGTGAAAGCTCAGTAGAATTCTCTTAAGGTTTTGGAGATACTGCTCATTAGCTTCATAGAGTATTAAGGTGTCATCTGCAAACTGTAGGTGGCTCACTTGGATATTTCTCCTCCCTACCTGCAGCCCTTTGCAAAACCCTATGTCTATAGCCTTGATCATCATTTTGTTGAGTACTTTCCCCATCAACACAAAGAGGAGTGGAGACAGGGAATCACCTTGTCTCAATCCTCTACTCATTTTAAATGGTTTACATGGTTTCCCATTAAACAACACTGAGATAGAGGCTGTTGACAGGCAGCCGTGCATCTAATTTCTCCATTTGGCACCAAATCTCATTTCTTCGAGTACCTGGTTGAGGCTCGATCAATCAATGGTATCATAGGCCTTTTGGAAATCCAGTTTAAGAAGAACCCTTGCCCTTTTACTCTTTTTTAACCAATTGACAACTTCATTTGCAATTAATGCTCCATCGAGAATTTGTCTAGTAGAGACAAACGCTGTCTATGCTTCTCCCACAAGATTTGACATCAGCCCTTTGAGCTTCTGCTAAGGATTTTGGTAATAATTTTATAGATAGTTCCAGCTATACTTATGGGTCTATAATGAGATATCTCACTTGGGCATTTCTTCTTTGGAACTAAGGTCACCCATGTGGAGTTAATACCGGCATCCAAGCAACCAGACTCAAAGAAATGCATGATATAGCTGCTGAATTTATCCCCTATAACTGTCCAGATATGCTTGATACATTTGATGTTGAAGCCATCATACCCCAGGCCCTTTGTTGGGTCGCAACTTTATATAGCCTCTTTTATTTCTTGCAGAGTGACTACGACTTCAAGCCTCTGTTGCTGCTCCGTGGTAAGCTTTGCAAGTCCAAGCGATCCTATATCAAAGGTGGAAGATTCCTGTTTAGTATATAGGTTCTTGAAATAATTGATAACTGCCTCCTTTAGCTCGCTTGGCTCAGTGATGATCTGACCTTTCACCGTCAGCTTCTCAATTAGTTTTCTCTTCCTCCTCATGGTAGCTGCAAGATGGAAATATCTTGTGTTTCGGTCCCCTTCTTTCAAGATCCTGCATCCTGACATTTATTTCCAAAATCTCTCCTTCCTGGTCATTCAAAATCCTAGCTGTGTTTGCAGTGCCTGTTTTTCTATGCCACTCACAATCTAATAATTCACTACATTGTGCTTTCAAGTCCAGTTTCTGGAATTCTTCCTGAAAAGACTTAATTTTTAAGTCAATGTGGCCGAAGACTTCTTTGTTCCACCTTCGCAATGGATTCTTTATAGCCTTTAACTTCTTATGGAAGGGTAACGATGCTAGCTGGATCCATTCCTTTCTAAAGAGACTGATAAAGCTAGGCTCTTCTAGCCAGCAATCTAATGCTCTAAATGGAACAGGGCCCCATGCTATATGAGGCGTTGACATGATCAGGGAGTAGTGATCAGAGAGTTGCCTTTCCTTACAAGTTACCTGGATGTGCTGGAAATTTTCAAAAAAATCCTTTTCAATCATGATTCTATCGATTCTGCTTGCTAAATTCTTCCTCAATGAGGTATATTTCTGATTAATATCCAAGCCCATCAATTGCAAATCTTGAACCAAGTCTCGAAGTTCTCTCATACTACTTGTCATTTGCACAGCTCCACGTATTTCTGAAGGGTCTAGGACTTCATTAAGATCACCCATCAGCAATAAAGGAAAATTCAGATTTGATTTTAGACCTCAGAGATGGTTCTATACTCCCATTCTATGAACTGTGCCATTAGGGGCATAAATAACATATATAGCGCATGTGAAATGCTCCTGTAGGAATTCACCTGTAACACAAGTCCATCTCTACATGGTATAAGTATTAAAAGGTCTGAATGACTCCTTATGCCATGAGATAATTATACCACCTGATCCTTCTTCTGCTTGTACATGCCTCCAATCAATATCTTGGTGTCCCCAGCAGGACCACAATTCCCACTGAAAAAGTTCTTCATGTTTAGTTTCTACCAGTCCTAGAAAATTTAAGTTCTCATCCTTAATTAAATTTATAATGCACCACTTCTTATTAGCTGCCCTCATGCCCCTGATGTTCCAAACAGCCACTTTCATGGTTCCCTTGCAGGCGCACTACTTAGGGTTCTTATCTTCTTCTCTTGTTGTGGAAACTTTTTTGCTTTTCTTCAGGCTTTTGGTAATTCTGGCCTCGGGTGCTTTTTCGTTTGCCACCACTGACACGTCTAGGAGTTTTCCAATTTCAAGAGATTCTCTGACGAGCTTGTGAATGCTGTCCGATGTTTGGTTGAGAGAAGTATAGCTCGTTCTGGACAGTTACGCCTTGTTAGATGTAGCTACTGCCTTCTTTCCCTTCCTTTCTTTCCGTTTAACACATATTCCTTGTGTGGCAGATCCTAGTCTAGTAGGGGGCTCACAGCGTGTGGGTTGTGATATCTCTCTGCTAGCTTACTGAAGATGGATTGTTTCACCGCAGTTAGGCTCAAGGATATTCTCAAACCTAGGAAGTGGTTGAATATCACTTCCAATCTGAGCCATACTATTTCTCAAGGAAGACAGCTGTTTGATGATCTTAAATATCTCCTCAGAATAACCGTTCTGACTGAAGTTAGCTGTCTTAGTCTTGGTGCTGGAATGCATGCTTAATTCCAAATTGTCTTCTGCCCCCCCCCCCAACTTTCATGAGCTTTCAACTTGCTTTCAAAGTTAGGAGACTCATGGGCTTCCTCCTGGGAGACCACCCCTTTCAAATTACTAAGAGAGTCGTAGACTTCCTCTGAATTAACCATTGTAGCCACTTGTTATAAGTCAATGGCGTCAACCTCTGCGGTATTAGCGATCTTCGAATAACTGTCTTGCATGTCCTTTGTTGAATCTTTTATATCATATAGGTCCTCAAAGACTATCACACCCTCATTCGAGTCTGTAACTTCCTTAGATGGACCTGCAGAATTTGGTTGAGCTTGTTGGATTAGATGAATGGCCAAGCCTACCTCTTTCACTGTGATTCTATAACCTGAATCCCCAATGTGTAGAGCAGATTTTGTTTTGTCAATGGCTCTTTCTAAGCATTCTCTGTTATATTTTTGAAATTTTCCTTATGCCAACTGTGCGGTGGGACTCCAAGAACTTCAATCCAATCTCTACGAACTTCACAAACTTCATATTCATCCCATTTTTTGACGTTGACGAACCATTAATGTAGCTCCTCTGGGTTGCTTAACACTTCCTCCATCTGTTGAATTGTAGGAAATGTCAAAATAAATTCGTGCTTGCTCAAAGCCCAAATTTTCGTAAACAGGCCAAAGCCACTAATTAAAGCCAATGTCAAAGCACCGAAGTACCTGGGACTATCCGTAGTGCATACAATGTTGCAGTGAAGCCTCTCCACCAATTCTTCATTTACTTGACCCCATATGCTCATAATAAACAAGCCCTTAGTTTGAAATTTAATTTCTTAAAACATCAGTGCTACTTTGTGTAAATTTATAAATAGTAAACAAAGTAAAGCTTGCTAAAATTCCGTTCAAAGAAATTGAAATCTCAAAAGGCTGCAGAACACCTTACACCACACCCCTCATCCTCACATCACTGCCAAAATACCCGCATTAAAAAAAAAAAAAAAGAAAAAAAAAAAAAAAAAGAAACAAGGACCACACAAAGGTAACCCAGAACAATAAAACAAAAGATAAAAGGGCATGTCGACGTAGCACACTAGCACCCCAATCATTTTAAGTTTATACAGAGTGATACGACGTAGCATTTTTATCGCGAGCGGTGAGTAAGGGTACCCGCACGTAAGCTTTGAAAATAGACACGAGGGTTGGCCTCAAACCTAGACCTTGGCAGTCTATACAGACCCCCAGTCCCCGGCCCCTTCATGGTCCTCCCAGAAAATCTGCCGCTTCTCCTGCAGCAGCAGCAGCACGTTCGCCATAACCCCCTGAAGACCCAGCTGCAGATAGCCCAGCACGTGGCTGCGACCCAAGAGAGGAAGCCAAATATGAGAGGCAGGCAGCAGCACAGAAAGAGGAAGAGAGAGAGGAAGACGGCGCCGGCGATCAGGTACGGCGTTGCAGTGGCCAGCCACTGGGCCCGGGTATCGGGAGGGAAGGCGTCGTTGAGTTTGTGGAGGAGGGAGAAAACGAGGTTGGGGATGGCGGACAGCCACCCCTTCAGCTGAACAAGGAAGGCTTCCAGGAGGCTATGGGTTGAGGGTGGTGACGGTGGTGTTTCTGATGAGACCAACAGGAAGAACTGCTTTACTTTCATGACGTTCTCCATCTCTCCCTCTCTCTCTTGATCAAGATTTTCCTTTTCTTTTTTTGTTTTGTTGTCAGGCGGCCCTAGATCAAGATTTGTAACAGAGAGAAGGGTACACCAGTGTGAGTGGGCAGGGGCAAGGAAAGCATCTTAATTTATCTTTGGAGCTACTTGTACGAAAAGTAGTAATTTTTATCAAAAGTTACGAAAGTCTAGTCGATCATGAGAACCTGACACAGTAAAAACAGCAGTCGAGTGTACAAATATCTCGCATTTACAGAGGATGCGTAAACGGGCCTTATTTCAATAGGTGAATTATAGACAGTTTAATATAATTTTTATCGATGGCTGACTCTAAAGTTCGAATCCGTGATCCTTTGGTGACACAAAAACAACCTTGCTGTTTCTTCGAGGCTCCCATTTGAGAATCTAATACAGTGAATTGATTTTTTTTTTTTCAAAGTTGACGTGATTGATTGTTTAGTATGAAAAAGTGAAAATATATTATTTTTTAAAATTGTATATCTAAATTATTTTTAAAATCAACACAAAATTAATCATTTATTAAATAAGTTTATTCAAACTGCCTGTTTCATCTCTAATTTAGTAATTTTAATCTATTTATAATAAGGGTCTGTTCTTTTCGTTGGTCTTTTTAAATTTATCAATTTCAATACACTTCGACCAACTTCAATCCATCTCCTTCAAAGTTTTACTCTCATTATTTTAATCAACTTTTAAAAATATACCAATTTCAACGCACTTCAACCAACTTTAATCCACTTCAATAAAAAATATATACCAATTTCAACCAATTTCAACTTATTTTAACCAACTTCATCCTTTTATCAACCTTAATTTACCATCGAAAAAAAACAAGCCCTAAGTATCGCATTCTCTATTGTTTGACTAATTGTTTAATCAAGAAAGACTCATTTAAGGCCCTGTTCTTTTCATGTGTCAATTTTAAAATACCAACCTCAACCCAATTCAACCTACTTTAACATACTATAATTCACTTCAACTTACTTCAACATATTTCAACCTACTTCAATCCACTTTTACTATTTTAATCAAGTTCAATTTATCACATAAAAAAATTCAATCCACTTTAACTTACTTCAACCCACTTCAATCTATTTCAATCTACCTTAACCTATTTTAACCTACCTCAATCTACTTCACCTTTTTACCAACTCTAATTTAGCTACGAAAAGAACATGCCCTAATTATGACTAATGACAACGAAGGTTTCCTAAACGCGTAATACTAGTACTTTCCTTTCTGCAAGATGACAAAGTTTTTCACTCAAGATGAAAAAATAAGTTTGAATTGAAAATTAATTTATTAAGCACTAAATGAACAAAAACTTGTTTATTTCAAAAAATAAATAAAAAACTATTAAATTTGGTAACATTATAAATTTTATAAAACAAATTATTTGCAATTTTTCTTTGTGAAAAAATTACGGACTATCTTTTTGTGTTGATATCTTTAATTTTTTAGAATATCTTTTATAGTTTGATGTAATAAATAAATTCTCCAGTCTAGGAATTCATACCTGATCGTAATACGATATTATAGCAACCAATAATTTGGTGATCTAAAATCATTTTAGCATTTATTTTGCAAGGCAGTGATTCACGTGAGAAGACAAACGCTTAGTATGTACTAAGTTAGATTTCGTGAAGTTAGAATTTTATTTTTATAAGGAAAATTGTATTTATTTTGTTCGAATTTACATTGTAGATTTTGGATGGCTCTTTAACTTTTAATGATATTATCATTTTTTTCTTGCAAAAAAAAAGCATTTTAGCATTTATATTTAGACTAGTAAAAAATTAAAAGAAAACGACATATATTAAATTAAAATTCCTATTACCACTCTCCCCTTATTGCCTTTTCAAGCTGATAACGTATTCTATTGACCCACTGGCATCATTTGCTGACACCAATTACGAGGAAATGTATTAATCCCATGACAGGGAGAAGCCGAAGAGTAAATGGAAAACTGGATTAACTACTACACCATCCTTTCTATGAAAGCCGTGAAGAATTCTTTTTTACACGTCCCAAAAATATTATCAGACTCAAAGTTGCTTCACGTAGTTAGAAAAATGACTCTTTATTTGAAAGTTTTTATTATAAATGATGTTTGCTTAAATTTTACCTTTTCAAAATTTGATAAGGTTTTTCAGATGAAGTATTGTTATTTTGACGTCTTTAGAATGACACCGTTGTTAGTTGTTACAATTATCCGAGGACAAGAGACGATCCTTGGATAGGGCCCTTAATTGCAGAATCCTTATTAATGACTCATCATTACTGAATCAAAATCAATCACACTATGATACATAACATATTAGGAATATTTAGTAAACGACTTTTGAAGATCGAAACACCATATTTGAGTATTTCTAATAGAATTTCATCTTTTGTTTCACTTCTTTCTAGTCTCACATACCATGTTACTAAAAGGCTTTTAGTTGTTTGGTTTTTTGAGCCTCTAGTTTATAAGAGTAAGTTTCTGTTGACCTATACAGGAATACAACACTTTCTTTACAATTTTTTTTCCATTTCATAAGAGTCGAACTCAGGACCTTACTTCGAATGAACAAGTGTGTTTCAACACAATTTAGAGCTTTTTGGATTCTTCCGAAAACCTTGTGTAACTTTGCCATCGTCCAAGGATTACATACAAAACAACTCTGAAAGAGAGGGATTTCTCCTCTTTAAAAGCCTCTTATGCCCAAGTTAGGGAGAATTTCAAGGAGGGTAGCAAGCACAATGTAACCTGTCAAAGCCTTGTTCTTCCTACCTTTGACGTTGGTCATGACTTGTTTATATATAGTTTTGATGGCTCTCTTGGATGAATTTTACTAGGATTTTACATCTTTTAGATATAAATTATTTCTTAGTTTTATTCACTAAAGATCTTTGCCAGCTCCTTGTAAATTTTAGAAGATCCGGGCTAGATCTTTCCTTCCTTATAAAGCTATGTGTCTGAGGTTTATTTTCAGCGCTTCAATGGGCTTAAACTTTGTGGCTTAATATGGCCAATTCTCTTCTTTGGCCTTTTCCCTAGGCTATGACCTAATGCCTCTTTAGAGTTAATTTTTACCCAAATAATTTGCCCCTCAAAGATGTTAAATTTTAATCCAGTCATGTCTCAAAGTATGATCAGGTGTAACCTTTTTATCTCTCTAGGAATTCTTCACCTTGTGATGGGAGTTATCCAAACCTAAAGGGCTTTTCTAGGGTTAATTTTGTGTACCCTCCTTTGATCTAGTCTCCTTCCACACAAAGACTTAGCTAAGATTTTTCCAATGAATTTTTATCCAGTGTTTAAAAAATATTCCTCTAACCAGATTTTAAATATCTTACTTTGGAATTTCAAATCTTTAACTGAGTTTTATTTTCCATGCCTGGAGAAAATATTTTGAAACCTACTCAATGGTGAGTTAAACTTGCCTTAATTAAGTGTATTTTCGCCTTCTCTTCGATTTTTCATGCTAGTAATGATAGCTGGTTCAGTTTTCAGAGTCTTCTTGATTACGCCTCATATCTCTTGGATTCCTCCTTGAATCTAGTGGTAGAAATTTGCCGTACTCTTTGCTACAAGTTGATTCTTTCTAGGGTCAATTTATTTAAGAAATCTCTTAACCACTTTCAAGCTTCTTTTTAAGGAGTGTTTGTCATTTCCACAGCTTTCTAGTTTTAGAAGGCTTTCTTTAACCTTTTTCTTCTCTTGTTGTTCTCTTTGGGAACTCTTTTCTTTAAGAAGCTTTAACTCTCTGGCTGGCAATCCACCAGACCTCCTTCGATCCTCTTCCTTTTCCACCATGCCCATAAGGAAGTAGTTATCACGGACCACCATGAACAACTGCGTAAACAGAAGAGGAAATAGGCCCTCCCTTGATTCTGGTTCTGGGTCCTTATGACTACTAAACTCCATGCGCTGATTAACTCTGAAGCTCTATGTGAGTATCTTGAACAGAGCATTGCAAAGGGTGAATGGTCTTGCTTTAAGACTTGTTCGCATCCTAACTTTGGAGTTTGTTTTCCCTGTTCTTTGTCTATTACGGGGGCACTTTTTGAAAGAGAGTATACAACTACCTCGCTCGTTGCCCCTTGATCATTGCCCAAGATCCCAACCAAACCCAAGGTTCGTGACTTTGTGCCTTTATGTGTTCTACTATCCTTCAATTACCCTTAGGGCCTACAAGTGTTTGTCTGCTCAATCTTACTCCATAACCTTCATCTGGTTTCACTTTTCTTCTCCCCTATTTTCTCTCACCATCAAGCATAGAGGAACCAAGGGTTTCTCCCCTCAAAGAGGTTTTTGAGTTCCATGCTCCTTCTATTGGAAGGGATTAGTAGGGCATATGAGAGGCTGGAGAGTGCCAAAGGTTGAGTCCATTTCAATAAGGAATGGGGACTTGAACATGAAGTCACCAACAGTCTGGACGATAGGCCCAATCCTGTAAGGGATTTGTTGCAAGAAAGAGAGGAGAAGAAAAGAAGAAGACAGGAGAAGAGTCGGGCCTTGGGGAGACAAATTAAGAGGTTCTTGCTTCACCTTACCGGTGGAGAAATTACAAAAGAACTTTGCCTTTGTAATATAATTTTAACAATAAATAACGAAGCTACTTCCGCTTCAATGTGTATGTCTTATATGGGTCTTTTGTTATATAATTTCTAGCCTTTTTTTGCCTTTTTTGCCCAATTTTTAGTTATAACAACTGTAACTTATTAGGATTTTCCCTTATACATAGGGGATATTGGGAGTTTTCCATGTCAAAAACCAATGCACCTGACAATTTTATGCAAAGAGTTTGTCCTTCCTACTAGTAACTTCATCAATGATGGCTTCACCTTAACCCACACACTTTTGCAGTCTTACAGGGCCTCTGCCCCTTCCTCCATTGGGAATATTATTTATCTTTGTCTCCAATTACGCTTATATTGATATGTTTCTTTCTGCTAAGTGCACCTTTGAGGCGAGGACTCTAGAAGCTTGTTTCTTATTTCTTTTTATTAAGAACCCTTTAAAATTTAGTATATAAGATCAAGCGGGGAATCAATTTCTTTCATGAATAAAGTCCAACCACTAGGACTACACCAAAGATTGATGGAGGTTTTCTTCGAGAAACTTCCCATCTTATGTTTCTTTGCCTTCTCCAAAAGTGCAAGATTTCTTGAGGCATTTGCCAAGGGTATGCTCATCTCTTGGCATTCCTAATGGAATAAGCCAGTGTCCAGGGGCTCTTGGGGAACATTTCCTTAGAAGCGACCCAAATACCTGTGTAAGTCTAAATGTTTGTTATGAAGAAGGTGATTTCATGTATTTATCCAGCTCTTATGTACACTATGCCTATTCCAGCATTTTTGCACGCCTAGAGGACTCCAGGACTTTATCTCCTTTTATATGGTGGTTGTTTCCCCCAACTTGGTCCCATCCCCACTGTTTTCATAAGGATCATGTTCGTTGGGGTTGTATGTCCTTTCCCAGAGGAGATTAGGCATTCTAGGGTCGACATGCAATCCCAGTATTTCTCCAACTTCATTCCCAATTTCTCTTCCAAATACCTCATGCAAGGTTTGGAATCTTCAAAAGGGGATTAGAGGAAGTTAAGCTTTGGTGGAGAATGTCTACTGAGGCGACTAACCTCAAGGCCCCATCCATCCAAAAGTACTTTTAGGATTATCTTTAAGAGCCAGGTGAAGATGGTGTTACTGTCCTAAATGTTAAGGTGTATAATACCGTCCTTTATTTGAATGGAAAAGCTATGAGGATGCCAGAACATTCTGAGGATTCAAATTTAGGGTAGCCTTTAAGTACTTGTACTGTTGGCATTTTGCACACTTGTGGTATAATTACTCCATAACTAAGGGGATGCTCATGCCTCTTTCTGAGTGGTAATGTAATTAAATGTGGGGAAATTTTGGATTAAAAATTTCCAGTTTAATGCGATGTCTATTTCTCTTCTGCTCCATTTGGGCTTTACCCCTTTATTGCCTCCTAAATTTACTTTCCTACCCCATTAAGAATCGATTGGGATTATAAAGTCATTCAAGTGAAGAATTAGGATCTTTACCCATTTTCACATTTTCAATCATTAGGTTCTAGATCTTTAAACCAAACCTCCAGCATACATTCCAATCTTGCCTATTCCATCTAACCTTGCAACCAATATCTTTAATTTTTGTCTCCAACATGAAAAACGGCAAAATTCCTCAAAGAAACACATGTAAGGCGTTGTGACCCATAAAAGGGCGTTTTGGAAGCATCCCGTAGTGGGGAAAAACCTTTTAAGGATTTGGCGGGAGAATTCGGGGGGATATGATCTGTACGTGTTGACATTGCGAATAACGTTCGGCAAAAAGCTTAAACACAAAGGTGAACATTATGAAGAAATTGAACCTAGACGCCCAGCGCCTTGACATTTGTCTACCACAGCCTAACCAAAGGAGTATACAGGTTGTAATTACCTACAGTTGAGGGGCAACGAATGATCATGACTCTTTTCAATCTATATATATATATAGATACATACATACATACATATATACACACACACACATACATACACATATATACACCTACATACATATACACACACACACACACACACACACACACATAAATATATATATATGTGTGTGTGTACGTATGCATGTATGTATGTATGTATGTGTGTGTACATATATATATATATATAT